>JAJGOT010000244.1:785000-1232684 GCA_022457155.1 Cladopsammia gracilis
TTTAGATTATTTACATGTAGTCATGCAGTCGTTTATTTACTAGCTCTTGGCAAAATGATGGGGTTTATTTGGTTCACTTTAAAAAAGTTGCAAGATTAGTAGTAGCTGCTTTTAAAAGTAGGAATTATTTGCTACTTAGGATCAGTTCATTACTCATTCCGTGATTCAGTGTGAGCGCAATTAAGTCTGCGGTTAGTGTAATTTGCGATGTCTGGCACATAGTAAACCGGAAACCACCGGCCTGTTTTTGCGTGAAAACGACGTCATTTTCATTTTGCTGATACATGATTGGTTCGCTGAATTTAACGCAAACACAATGGGAAAGGAATGTGGTCCAGGTTTGAGCAGCCGTTAGTGGGGAGGAGCGTTGCGTGACGAGACAAATGACGTCTGCGTGGGAGACTAATCCTTGACGTGCGAACACATTACAAACCTACAGAGACCTTTCTATTCGTGTCACCCACCAGGCGTCACGAAAGGCTTTATCAAAGGGGAAGCCTTTATTTTTTTCACTCTATTGTTAGCCTTGGTGCATCAATACATACATTGTGATATAAAAATAGAGTAGGGACTCTCGACAAACCCTTTTGGGCTTAACATGGAGGGCCCCTTTAACTTATAAGTATTTAACATATTCAGGTATAATCAACATGTGAACGGCTAAAGGCTATACAATTACTCTAGTGCAGTTGGTCGAGATAATATTTATTTATTTTTTTTTTCTTAAAAACACCAAATGATTTTGAATTTTTGATGAACGTGGGAATTTTGTTCCAAATTTCACATCCTTTAAATCTGATAGAATATTTTTTTAGAATTTGTGCGTGTGTGTTCTTTGTGAATTTTTGATGAGGACCTTGTATTATGGCTGTGGAAATAATTATTTGGTTTGAAAAAATGGTTGAATGTTGCAGGAAGTGTTTTCGTGAAAAATTTATTTGTAAATAATGCTATTGCTTCATTGTTCAAATCATCTATTGGTAGAATAGACAGATTTTTAAAAATACGGCGCGAATGATCTCTAAAACCTGAAAATGAAGCCTAAGGCTTCTAAGAACAAATTCCTCTAAATTTACCTTTGAGGAAAGCATGAGAAATTTCGAAACATGCCTGAAGGACAGAAGTTACCCAGCTCACTAGAACAGAAAATACTGCCCTTTGTAACGCAATACCACCCGGCGTTGTCAAGACAGTCACTATAAAAGGACACTCATGGGGAAATGGCTTATTATACAGAATCAACCACATCTGAGAGAAATCTTCAAGGAGCCTCCCCTCGTATCATATCGCAAAGGAAAATCCCTAAAAGACATTCTAGTAAAGGCTAAGCTATGAAGGCTTTAGAATTTATTTGCGAACTGTAGGAGTCGTGCAAGCCCGTCAACACTTTTAAAGGGGTCGCGAGATATGTCACGCTGATATCAAACAAATTCACGCTGTGGAATCGGGCAAAATCCTTCAATTCTGCCGTGCTGTGTACTCCGAAAGGTCTCAGATTTTTCCCACATATAAATAGTGTATTTGTCTTGATTTCATTTCGGTTATTTCCCCGATTCCGTAATCATATATACGCCTCAGTACTTGTCAGTATCTCAATGTCTGGAAGTTGCATTCAGCTGCCTTGTAATAATCAGTTGAGCATGGACTAAGGTTCCTGCTGTGGAATCAACCCAAAAGTTGTCTTATTTTTCTCTCTTCTACGGAAGTAGTGTGCTTTCAATGCTCTAAAGGAATTTAAAATAACAAGCGCAAGCGATCTCAAGGTCAAGCTAGGTCACGTACGCGAAGAGTTCTAGCTGCCGTCGTTGATCTGTTTTGAATGAAGTCCATGAATTTTCATTGTTCTCTCTCTCAAGCGAATGAAAAAAACAAAACATAAAATATTAGGTTTGTCTGTGGTAATAACAAATTACAAAGCCAAATTTTCTAAGCCGACTATGTTTTAAATACTGAAGCGTGCTATATTTGTCGAGACAAACATTTTTTTTTTCATAACGCTCAACTATTAGACATATATTGAGAAGAAATACATTGAGCCGTACGATACGATTCCAAAATCGGGAAAATATCCGAAACTAAATCACGACAAATAGATTATTTACATATATGTGTGAACAATTTGAGACATTTTGGAGCACTCAGCTACCCAGAATTGAATGGATTGTGCATGATTTCCACGGCGATGGCGTAAACTTGAAAGTTTTTCAAGTTTGTAGCGTTGCGTGACACTTCGCAACATAGCCCCTCTGGATACATCATGTGCCAGTCTGAAAACAAACTTATATTAAACCAGGTAACATTTCTGGGATCACATATAGGTTTTGTCTGGTGTGTAATTCTCTTGAAATCAAACATTATTTTACAAAAGATTTTAATGATTAAAACCCCGGCCGATTTGACACGCAAATGAAAAATGAAAAATTCATAACTAAAAGCATTCAGATTTTTACAACACGGGACGTTTTTTCCCGGTAAACCTGGCTGGAAGGAACGAACAGTTTCTACTCCTGACATCGTAGAGTTTATGGAATACTGCAAGGTATTATGACAACAAGTTTGAAATAGGAACCTGCTCGCGAAAGTTGCAACTTGCTCACGCAACTTCCATCTTGCTCGAAGCAAACTGTCAATCAAAATACCAATGTTGCAGCGCAAGTTAGAAAAGTTGCTCGCAAAAGAACATCCGGTTTGACTGTAAACAAGATTGCCGTTACGTTACCGATCTTCCATCCTCCTCCATCTTGAAAACACCTCAAGACGATGTGCAACACCGCTGACAAAGTACGTCAAACCACTGAAAAAATAAAATTTATTGAAACCCCGCCAAAAATAATCCCGCCAAAAAAATCCTAACTCGAAAATCCAACTCGAAAATCCAACTCGAAAATCCAACTCGAAATCCAACTCGAAATCCAACTCGAAATCCTAACTCGGTAAATAGGCAACCTCCATTAGCGGGAAGTCTAACGTTTTAGCGGATGCGTTGAGTCGTTCTCACTTAGACTCCTTGAACTCAGAATATGTGCAGCATGCCGTAGCTACCTTGAACATTACCCAAGTATTTCCTAGCGACTCTAAGTTCGTTTTTAATGTATATTAAGTAGCTACTTCCATTTATTTTCATAAATCCTTATTAAGTTTATCGATTTTTTTTTCTTTCTGTTTTTCAATTTAATCTCGCAGATCACATCGACGCTTTGCAGCGCTAGCAGTATTTAGGAACTATTCAGGTCCATGCTTTTTGCGACTACACAAAGCGCTCTATGAGATGCTATATGCGAACATATTTATTGTTTTGCCAATATTTCGATTTCTTACCTTTTCCAGTTTCCAAATCCGTTTATTTGCTTTATTTAGTTTTTTTTGTCACGTTCTTTAACGTCATACCGTTCGATCGTTAATTATTTGAGCATTATTTCACATATTAACCGCTCGTGTGGTGCCAGTTTTGCCTTTCTTCACGATTATGACGTTTATCTTGCCAAACGAGCGGTGCGTCGGATCTTGGGTGATTGTGTCGCACGAAAAGAACCGATCACTGTTGAGATCCTTTTACAATTGTCCCGTATTTTCGATTTAGATAATCATTTGCACGTCTGCATGCGTGCTTTATTTTTAGTAGCCTTATTTTCTTTTTTACGTATCTCTAATTTAGTACCGTATAAGTTGTCTGAAATTGGCGATTCCCAGGCGTATTTTTTGACGCTATCTAGCGTGACTTTCACACCGCAAGGGGTTTTGTTGCGCATCACGCGCACGGAGACACTCCAGTTTCGGGAGCGGGTTTTAGAAATTCCCTTGCCGTTTATTCCCGGTTCGCCCCTTTGTCTTGTCACCGCGCTTAGGCAGTATTTAGCTAGTGTACAATTGTCGCCCTCCACCATTATTCGTTTGTCAATCTCGGGGATCGAACAAGCCTATCTTGGCTCACCAGTACAACGCTTTTATTAAGAAGTCACTTTCAGCCATTGGGTTTAATCCCGCACAGTATTCCTCGCACAGTTTTCGTCGCGGGGGCGCTACATTTGCTTTTTGTAATCGAGCGCCTACAGCTTTTATTAAATCGCATGGCGATTGGAAGAGTGACGCATATTTAGTCTATCTCACTCTTTCCAACGAAAATAAGTTTAAAATTCTCCATTCTATCACAACCAGACTTTCTCCCACATCGTAACTTCTTCTTCTCAAACCCTTATTTCATTCTTTTTTCCCCTTTGGGTTTGGCGGTCTAGGGTGTTGTCTCTTGTGCAGTATCAATTTTGAATAAACATCCGTTTAACCCCATCTACTGAGTCTGTTTGTAGTAGTAATTGCAAAACAGTGTCTATCCATATCAAATACCCTTGCATTGCATGACAATCCGAGTTTTATGACCTCAATAAACAAAATTTTAGAAACCTTCCAAGGTATATCAGATACAAATTCTCTTTTCGTGGAAAATAGTCAGAAATCCATGAAAATTTTCTTAAATAGAATTATTAATAATATAGAATCAGAATCTAAGGTACATCAGATGAAGCTTGTTCAACTAAACATCAAGCTTAATTTTTATTCTAAATTCACAAATGACACAGGAAGTTCTAGTAACTGTTATGACGTAATAAAAAATATGAAACACAGACGAACACTGGCTAAGTTTCGAACAGGAAATCATTGCCTACGTGTTGAAACGGGTAGACATGCAAAACCAAAAATTCCAAGAGATTTGAGGCACTGCGAATGCTGCTTACCAAATGACGTTGAAGAAGAAATTCATTTCTTTTTCGACTGTGTTTCATATTCTGACCTAAGAAATTCACTACATTGTAAAAGTTTTTTGAACCTACAAAATACATATAGAATTAATTTCTTTTTTAACAATGTTGACACAGGTGGGTCACTTTATATATGAAGCTTCAGAGAGACTAAACACTCTGTTAGCAAAGACTGCAATCACTATATTCTAGTTTAATCTGTTAGTGTAATAGGCAATACCATGTATGTAAATGGGAATGCTAATAAACTTTTGATTTGATTTGTAATTGAGTGTTTTTATCATAGATATGTTAAAAGGGTTAATTACTACACTAGTTTCCGTTATGGATATCTTTGGAATGCATGTGTATTCAGATATTAAAGACCTTTTTTGAGTGTTCCACTGGCACGATCATTCATTCCTGTGTTATTTATGGGTGTCTGTAAAATGAGGACCGGATGGCGGCGGATGGCGGATGGCGGATGGCGGATGGCGGATGGCGGATAATAAAATGCGGATAACAAAATGCGGATGATAAAATGCGGATGGAAAAAAAAAAGAAAAAATTCTTTATGACTTTTACAAAAAAAAAAAGATGAAAATTAACTTTCAACTTGCATTCGCCTTTCATGTTCTCAGATAAAGCATTGTTACTGAGCATGAAGGGTCCATAACCCGGGATCACAAATCCCATTTCCCACACACACAACACACACACACACACACACACACACACACACACACACACACACACACACACACACACACACACACATTCATGACCAGCAAAGCCGCGTAATCAACTGGCTCGAACTCACGTAAGCGTGCAAACATTAACTTTAAAAAACATCGATTACCGTTACTCCTTGTTTGTACATTGCATTACATAACTTATGATATCAGTGGTAAAAAGTTCGTACGGGTCAAGTCAATATTCATTCCAATGTTCTGAACGAAAACAAAATCAAAACTATAACTGCAACACGAACGTAACTCACGGTGTTTACCAGTATTATAAAAGTGACAGGCCAAACACGACTCCCGCTAGTCGCAAAATGTATAAAAAAGCCTTTAGAATAGTTTTCCCAAGAAATTCTTCGAGATATTTGTTCCCTTAGATCACCAAAATGGAATTGTGACAAGTCACTATTATCTATCTGTTTTGCATGCTTGATATTGTGTGACTCTTTGGTTCTTTGATCTTTGGGATATAAATCTCTTTAACTGACAGGAGGTTTTCATGCTGTGTTTAGCCATTTATAGAATTATTCTTTCTCTATGCCCTCGTTATGCTAGCTCTCTTGGCATACGTTAGGGCTTCTTTGGCTAACTTTTGCTGTAAGATAAGTAGTGGTTGTTAATAAAAATGACAGGCCAAACGCGACTCCTATTGGTCGATATGTTGTATCTATGACCTTCACATCATAGTTTAGCTCTTACGAGTATGTCTTTTAAAGACTTTCCCTTTCTGTAGGAGATTATGGGAGGCTCCTTGAATATTTCTTTCAATAATGGTTGCCTTTCTATAATATACCACTTGTTCGTTAAAATGGTTTTTAAATTAGGCACAGAAGGGCGGTATTCTGTTACAAACGGTAATATTCGTTTGTTTGTTTTCGATTTTGTTTTCAAAGCCGACATTCTTTCGTGATGATTAACTTCTGAGAGCGTTTTATCTATGAGGTTATCTGAGTAACCTCTTGTACGAAGTCTTTGTTTAAAGAGGTTTATATTTTCCTCAAAAGTTGTCTTTGAGGAGTTAGTTCTAAGTAACCTCAGGGCTTCGCCCTTGATAAATCCGAAATCCTTTCTTGCCCCCTGGAGGGTGGCAAGAGGAAAAATGGGTATATTGGAAAGTTTCTGTCGGTTTGAAGTGTGTTCTTACATCAAGAATAGATTCTTTCTTAAATCTGTCGCCCTTGTATATACATGTATCCAGAAAAGTGATTTCTGTTTCTGAGATATCAGCCGTGAATTTTATGGTCGGGTGATGGTTGTTTGCTAGTTCAATGAATAAGCCTATTTCTTCTTTGCTTATGTCCCATAAAGAGAACACATCGTCAATATATCTTTTCCACACCAGTGGTTTGTTGGGGCTATGACTTACAAGGCGTGTCTCGACCGCAGACATAAAGATATTTGCGAAGGCAACTGCCATTTTCGTTCCCATTGCGGTGCCGTGAGTTTGGAGATAATTCTTTCCGTTAAATTGAAAAAAATTCTCTTTGAGAATGAGCCTAAGCATTTCCCTGAGGTATTTGCTTGGTATAGGAGGTCTCTCTCCGTAGGGTGTAGAATTCTGGTATTCTCGGTGGGTCTGGCGTGAGGGATAGCCATTTTTTTTGTCATTTCATCGATGTGGTTTTCTTGGTAGAGTTCTTTTATGAGTTCTTTGACTCTTCGTGCAGTTTCTACTACCATGGGTATTCCTAGGGGTTTATAGTTTTCTTCAACGTCCAGTTGCGTCTGCCCCTCGTGTATTTTGTCTTGTTTGTTTAAAATGACAGTGGTGGAGCCTTTGTCAGCTCGCTTTATATTTATTTCTTTGTTATCTTTGAGTTCTTTTATGGCTTGGCGTTCTTTAGCTGGCAAGTTGTTTTCCGGCTTTATCTGAGAACATGAAAGGCGAATGCAAGTTGAAATTTAATTTTCGTCTTTTCTTTTTGTAAAAGTCATAAAGAATTTTTTCTTTTTTTTTTTCATCCGCATTTTATCATCCGCATTTTGTTATCCGCATTTTATTATCCGCCATCCGCCATCCGCCGCCATCCGGTCCTCGTTTTACAGACACCCGTTATTTATAATCGCCAAAGCGGGAATCTGAATAACTGGTTATATATATTTAAAGTTAACTTCGTCAGGGGTGAAAGAGTTTTGTTTCCTAAGTACCAGAAAATCATACTTTTCATACTTTTCACGTTTTTTAAATTTGGCTTTCTTTACATGTAGTATTTTATCTATTAAACATACGATACATATATTAATTTGAGAATATCAGTATTATAAAAGTGACAGGCCAAACACGACTCCCGCTAGTTGCAAAATGTATAAAGAAACCTCTAGAATAGCTTTCACAAATGCTCGATGTATTGTATGACTCTTTGATCTTTGGGATATAAATCTCTTTAATGACAGGAGGTCAGTTTACATGCTGTGCACACTCACTGCCATTTATAGAATTATTGTTTCTCTATGCCTTCGTTATGCTAGCTCTCTTGGCATATGTTGGGGCGTCTTTGGCTAACTTTTGTTGCAAGATAAGTAGTGATCGGCTGCAGTTTTTGTTAACTTTTATGAATATGCTTGGATCAGTCAATTTCTCAGCCGGTGATTTAGTGTCTAAGTCTGCGGTGTGCAAGACTTGTGAGAAAGTGGATCTTTATCACGGATGTAAGTGTCTAAGATCAAAGTCTGAAGCTGCCGTATCTCTACTGGAATAATGACTTCTTGCAGTTTATGTTTTAGCTCCTTGTTTTATTCTGTTTTTGAGTAGTGTTTCTTGTAGCTTGAAGAACCTCCTGATCCGTTGTTTCATAATGGCGTTCGGGATTGCATCCCGACAATGGCTTGTACAGATGTAGTGATCTGTTTTGAAAATCTCACGGATGCTAGTGAATTCTTACGTTTTTCCACAGTTTATTTTTTAGTATTTATCAAATTATTATCCTAAAGCTGTAAACTGCGCATTGTAAATTGGCGTAGAAATAATGGCAAAGTCCCGGGTTGGCGTCATCTAATTACCATTTTGTAAATTCAAATCTCTAAAAATAAACTCACAAACGCGACCGGTTGAAAACAAGAAATATTTTACCATTCAACTATTCAATGTACATAGAGTTAATTCTGAAAATATATTTCTAGGGGTGAGGTACCGTGTATACGGTAAACACCGTGAGTTACGTTCGTGTTGCAGTTACAGTTTTGAATTTGTTTTCGTACATTGGAATGAATATCCCGGGGGGGGGGGGGGTACTCCCTATAATGGGCTATACGGGGATGCTCCGCCCGAAAGGGGTACCTTTTTGAGGCTAGAGGTATATGAAAGGGTCGGGATTTCACGAGTTGAAGTATATGAAAGGGTAGGGATTTTACGAAGAATAGGAAAGGGAAGCGAAGCCACGCCGTTGAAGCATAAAAAAGGTAGGGAAAACTGCCATTTAACTATTATAAAAATGGCCTTTCAAAATATCTCAAACAGACACACTTAAAGGCTCTCAAAGGGGTACCATTTTTATTGAAAGGTATATGAAAGGGGTACCATTTTCAATGAAAGGTATATGAAAGGGGTACCTTTTCTGTCAAAATCGGTATATGAAAGGGTAAGGGTTTGAACCTCGGGGCGGAGCATCCCCGTACGAAACTTTGCTGAGTACCCCCCCGGGATGAATATTGACTTATTGTGACCCGTACGAACTTTTTACGACTGATACCATAAGTTATATAAGGCAATGTAAAAACAAGGAGTAACGGTAGTCAATGTATTTTAAAGTTAATGTTTGCACGCTTACGTGAGTTCGAGCCAGTTGATTACGCGGCTTTGCTGGTCATGAATGTGTGTGTGTGTGTGTGTGTGTGTGTGTGTGTGTGTGTGTGTGTGTGTGTTGTGTGTGTGGGAAATGGGATTTGTGATCCCGGGTTATGGACCCTTCACGCTCAGTAACTAGTATAGGGTGAAGTAGAAAATGCTTTATCTGAGAACATGAAAGGCGAATGCAAGTTGAAATTTAATTCTTCATTACTTGTTAAATACTTTAAGACATGCAGTTTCAACAATAACTATTTCTTTTTTTTGTAAAAGTCATAAGAAGGGTCGCACGGAGGTTCATTTTTTATTTTGTAGTGCAAATTAGGGCCTTTGTTGTTTAAACCTCACTGGGATTACAAAATTTAAATAAGAAAGGAAAAACGAAATGAGTTCTGGTAGTTGTAGTCAAATGACGCTATCGTGCAAATGGCCTATTGTGGTTACAGGGGGAGTGTCGTTGCTGGTTGCTGTAGTGGGGGCCGGGGGGCCTCTGGTGTCGACCCCCCCCCTCCCCACCTCCGGGCGCTGGAGCCTCGCGGTTCGCCTCGCGGCGTTTCGCCTTCGGGGAGTCTTTAACAACGAGCTCGGAAGACTGGCACCGGTAGCATAGTATTGGCTGGCCCGTGTACTTAAAAAATAACTCGAGCCCTTGAGTGACTATTATTATTTGCGTGACACTGCCTTTTGTAAACGTGTGAATTCTACGACACGGATGCTGTTCTCGATGTGCTTGTAGCCCGTGGCTTTGAAGCAAAGCCGGCGGAATGCTCGAGCTTTGAGGTCGCCGTATTGTTCCACGAGTTGTAGCAGGTTTTCATCGGGGAATTCAACGGGAATGAAGCATGACACGTGTAGTGCTTTTTGCCCTAAAAGGCGTAAAGGGATAACGCGGCTTTCGCAGTCAAAGACCGATGCCGCGAACCGCGTGGCCGATTCTGTAGATCGGAGGCTGATGTCGAAGCACTTTCCTCCGTAGAGGGGTACAATCCCAACGATTTCTTCCTTAAAGTTCGGTAACGACTGCGCTATACTGAGCGAGTCAAGATCCAGGTTTTCCTCCGCTATCAAGCGGACAGTAAGAACGGCTGGTGTGCGGGACTCGCGGCCATCTCCACGTAACGCGAGGGCGAGAAAACTCGTGAGACCAAAACCAAAACCACAAAATTGAAAAGCACGCACTCACCAAAGCGAAGACAGATAGTTACCAGACGCTTTCTTGCTTGTGGTGAAAAAACGGCACCAAATCTTGTGAAAAAAAGCTCTCCTTAGTCGTCGAAGTTTAGGACTATTCTGGCTTTTGGTCTTGAAAAAGTGGGGCACTGATGAGAACAGATCCCCCAATGCTGTACAGAGAAGTTGTTAGCAGAGGGGCACGGGTTCCCCTCCTTTTGCAAAAAAAAAAAAAAAGTAAATAAATAATAATAATAATAATAATAATAATAATGATAAGGCCCAGCCTATAACATTTTCTAAACACGTCTATTGTATAACCAAATAATAGGACCCCATTTTAGTCACTAGCGTGAAAATGTAAATAACTTCTGTAAAAATGCAAGGACCACTAGAACAAACAGTAGCAATATATAGTTGGACCGTTACTTGTTTATTAGCCTATCGTGTGCCAGCAATTTATCTTAGCCCATTTTAAATATTGTAACCGTTTGTTTCCATCTTCACTAAGCTTTCCTAGCCCCTGATGAAGGTTAGTTTTGTCTAACCGAAATATCGGGCATATCTTATTAAAATAAATCGAACAAATTTGCTGTCTGATCAGCCTTGCATGTTAAAGTTGTTTTTTTTTTGAAAATGTAAACTACGCCCATTTCGTGAACATAAATTTCTATTGACTGATTTGCATCATGTGATGTTTTCATGTACGTATTTTAAGTAGACTTATTCTAAAGGTGCGCTACAACGGCATCTTTACCATATTCACTATCAATTCTTCTATTTTGTTTTTATTAACCTCACGTTCTAACGCTTTAACGAGATGGCTTTAAGAGCCCTTTGATTATTCAAACAGACAATACAAATCTTAAGATCCAATCAGGGTGTGAGTAGAGCGGGCAAGTTTGGGCTGGTCTATGTTTCTATTATTTCAGAATAACACAAAAGGAATAGGTGAAGGTATTGGCAGTTTATTACATATGCAGGAAATCCAAATTAGTATGCGGGACGGTATATTATGACGTCATCACCTAGGCACCTAGGCACTTACTAGGCACCTAATCCAAATTAGTATGCGGGAAGGCATGTTGTGATGTCATTGACTAGGCACCTAGGCACCTATTCCACAGTACCTATTCCACCTATTCCGTAACGGGGCTTATCTTTGCTGGCCCTATACTACTTTTTCGAATGCTTTCTTCTGCTTGTAATCACGGCGAATAACCTTTTCAACGCGGAAAACATCTTGAGCAGTAGGTTGCAAATCGGCTTCATAAAAGGATCCTGTTATTTTTTCTCCCAGAAGGTCGACTAGCTTATACGTTACAGGATTTGTGTTCAAAACCTCATCGATAACGAAAATTTCTTCTGTCCAATTGGGAGTGAAACCTTTATCGAATATTTTTCGTTTATATTTAGATATTCAAACCTTGTGGCCGATTTAAATTTAGCGGAGAAGTGTTTAGAATAAATCATGTCTCCGTATAAATTAGCGAAAACCTTTGTTTCATTTTTCTTTTGACTGGCTTGAACAGAGATCATCCTAACGCTAGAATGATAAGTGTGATTATATTCATCGATTAACCTGTCTAGTTTGTCGAAATACACTGTGCTGTTTCGTATTTATCACATTTCTAGCCAACGCGCGCATGTCTCCATTGTCTTACTTTCCATGGGATAGCATCCAAGGCAGCAACCATTTTTCTGTCTGCTTTGTTTTTACATTGTTTAACTTTTATTCCATTGTTTGCACAGACTGAATAATCAACGTCATGTTGCATAGCAACTGCATCAGTCCTTCCTGTCGGCTTTTGATAAACTTTCAGAATCGCTCCAGTGTTTGGGTCATAACTTTCCTTTTGAATTACTTTGCAGTTTATAAATAAGCGTATTCAGTTTACAAATACGCGTGTGGGTTCCCTATGATCGGTCCAAGCTTTTTGCTATTCACAGAGCAGTCAAATAAGTACCCTGGGGACCAGACGTTCTCTCGGGGCACGCTTTCGTGACAAGTCGTGGCCGGCTTTTTTCGCGGCGAAGATATAAGAGACGTAAAAGTCGTGTAACATAAGAGAGATAAGAGCACGAGAAAAGTCTCTGGCATCCAGGGTATCAAAGAATTGATGAGTAATCAAATTTAAAACGTTACGTCACCCATTTCCCAATGCGTATTTATGTCACGCAAACACATGTTTTTTTTTAATTTGAAATCGTTTTAGAAACAAAATGCGTTTTATGTCCCCAAGCCCGAGAGCTTACTCGCAGGCTACATATTTAAAAACAACATTTACCGTCCTGTAGCGTTTACCTAAGTCTTGAAAAATCCATTTGAAGTCCGCAGATCGGTTTTAATTTTTCATACTAAAGTTTGAGCGATCGAGCGATCGAGCGATCGAGGAATCGACCGATCGAGCGATCGAGCGATCGAGGGATGGAGGGATGGAGGGATCGAGTGATCGAGTGATCGAGTGATCGAGCGATCGAGCGACCGAGCGATCTAGCGATCGAGTGATCGAACGATCGAGCGATCGCGCGACCGAGTGATCAAGCGATCGAGTGATCGAGCGATCGTGCGATGGCGCGATCGAGCGGTCGAGTGAAATCTTTACCCAAATGCTATAACTCGATCAACAATTCGCGTATTCACGAGTTAAAAAGATGGTAAATTTCCAGCTCGGTAATAAACCAAAAATATGTGGTGTTTATCGTGACAAGAGTGTTAAACAAAGACAAAAACCCGAGTCCCAGACATGAATCGAACCCTTGACCTGCCAATACACCGATAGCAAGCTTTGGCGTCTCGTGGTGACCTTTGTGTACTTCAAGAGACTATCAAAGTCGAGATTAGGCGAACAAAAGAACAGTCAATAATCAAAGCGCGGTGACGTTTAAAGGCCATTAGGAACAACCTGCAATAAGAGTAAATCTTTATGCCTTAGATGATCCATGCAAGTTCAGGAGCTAAAGAGGCCGACATCTAATCTTCAGGACCTCAAAATTAATTATACCGATTGGTACAGCCTGACTAGCATCTATTATTATCTAAACATGACGCTACGAAAATCAGATGATGTTACATAATCATCTTTGTTTTTGTGAAGTCTGAACATATAACTACTCTCATAACTTGATAAGTTATCTCAACAAACTAATGATGTTGTCTTAATTACTTGTAGATATTTGTCATCAAATAGACTTGAGCAATTGCCTTCAGGTATATTCTCTAATCAGCAAAAATTGGAAAGATTGTAAGTGTTTAACATTTCCTTTGTCATTGTTAGTGACTAAAAACTGATCAACGGCGTGATCCTTTACATAAGTACGTTTTTAAAAGATCTCTCCCTTGATACTTAGTGCTTTTGTAATAGTTCGAATATATCATTTGTTATTATGTTACGTTTCAAAACATTTGTTTCGTTCAACAAATAAAAGCGAGTTTTATGTTTTCAAACATACAACTCCAATTCCAATTCGACCTGAAATTCGTGAGCCGCAGGTTTGTCAGTCACATGACTGTTAAGTGTCACCTTCGTTACTGTGCTGTCATTGTTACCGGGGCCACCTAAACTAAACTAACCAATCAGATTACGGGAAACGAACAATACATTCCAACCAAAATCGTTTGAGCCATGCAGTCAACGTTCAGAACAAAAAAATCAGCAAAAGACTACGCGAAGGAAATCTATGGATGAATACCAGCTGTATTAGAGAAGGCTTCTTACTGCTGCTTTTTATGGCTGTGCGAGGGTTGAAAGGGATGCATATTCGAAGCGAGGGAGAAGAAAATAGTGAACAATGCGAAAAGCAGTCGTTGGGCCGTCGCGCCGCAAACTCACAGTGAGCTCGACGAGTTTCCCCACAAGTGTATTTTTACGTTAACTTCCAATAATTAATATCCATTATACATCGCTAGCCGTTAGCTAGCCGTTCAATAAAAAAGCTCTTCAGCCGTTCGAACGGCTTGGGTTATCCGTTCGGATAAAATCTTCAGCCGTTCAAAAAAAATCTTCAGCCGTTCGAACGGCTAGGGTTATCCGTTCGGAAAACACATTCAGCCGTTCGAACGGCTAATGTTAATATCTGTTTAGACAAACGATTAAAACGATTTTCAGCTATTTCAACGGCTATCGAAAGAGCTCCTAGTCTTTTGTTTTCGCTCGCTCACCCCGTCATTTGCATCTGTCAAAAGTTATTTGAAACCTTTTGGATATCAACATCTCGCTATTCACAGAATTTTAAACACGCGTTCAAAAGAGTACGTAGTCATTCTATTGCCGAAAAGATACTGGGAAATGAAAGCAGGGAGTTTGGAAAAGCTTAGTCTTAATTTTGTCCAGCAAAACTACAAAGAAAACAGCTAGAATTCTTAGAAGCAGACAGTCAAAAAGTGTGTTGCGTTACCAACACTTTCTCGTATGCAACTTTTAACAAAACGCAGAGTTACGCTTCGGTTAGCACATACAGTGCTCGAACAGTATAAATCTGATGGTTTCATCGTCCTTAAGGTTGCAGTGTATCTTCGGGGTGTCTCCAGGATAACAGCTCTAGGGTCTTAAGATTACACTTAATATTCCTAAACCCGGATATCAAATTAAAGCTTATAGAGCTGGCTTTCTAAATATGGAAACCATTTGGTAATAAAATGAATTGTCGAATTTTTTACGACGTCTAAATTCGTACGTCCGAATCAGCTTTAAAATGCTATAACTCAAAGGTTTCCGGACACGAAGCGCTAAAAAAAACGTGTCGGCGCTTTCCCATATTCAATTGCAGTCAAAAGTTACAGAATATTTTCGAAAAAGGGAGAAAAACAATTGGAATGATTGCACGGAAATGGCTCTTGACGAAAAAGTTTTCGGAATTAAGAAATTCGCCGAGATGTTTTTGTTGACTTTATGTAAGCTTAGCTTCTGTCCAAATTTAAGGAAAATCGAACAAATTCCCTTTGATTTGTAGCTCTTTAAAGTGTCCCCAACAAGCGAAAAATTAACTTTGAAAAACAGCGCTTAAAAAAACATATCGCGTCATAAACAAACTCCGCCCACAAAAGTTATACCGTCATTTCTCCGTCAATTTTCATCTATTATTCGATAATTTTTTTTTGGATGAAAGTTCATTCTGTAAACTTTATTTTGACGCCAAAAAAATTCAATAAATTTTCGATCTGAAGGTACTCTGTAATCTTAATAAAGGGCTCGGTAAATGTAAACATTAAGCGTGCAATTTACGTGTAGAGTTTTGATTTTAAGCCCGAAAAAGGCTCGGGTTTTGATTTACTTCGCGTCTTTGATTGTTCGCTCAAAATTTTTCAATATCTGGTTTAGCCGTTTATAGCCAGCCGTTCGAAATTTTTCTTATGCGTTCATCCGTTCAACTTCATCCGTTAGAAATTTTTCTTCTGCCGTTCAGCCGTCCAACTTCATCCGTTCGAAATTTTTCTTTCCCCGTTCAACTTCATCCATTCAAATTTTTTCCTCACCTGTTCATGGTATTAACCGTTTTAAACGGCTGGGCCATCCCTTTTTTATCCGTTCACTAGCCGCGCGTTTTGCCGTTCGAACGGATAACCGTTCAACAGTATCGTTTTCGCTTGAAAGGTCACATTTTGCGCTTCGGGTCATTGTTTTCTCTGCGTTGTTGATTGGCTTAAACGATTTTCAGTTAGAATGTATCGTTCGTTTCCTGTAATCCGATTGGTTAGTATATTTTAAGTGTCCCCGGTAACAGTAGCACCACAGTAAACAAAGTTAATTTAATTATTTATTTATACACAATGACTGAACAAGCAAAAGTTAAATTTGCCTTATTATACGATACGAATACCTGAGATTATTCATATTCTTACATCATCGGCACTGTCATAACAAAGTAATTATATTACATTAAAGTTCCTAATAGTTGTGCTAACACGAAATAGAGTAATATCTCATTACCTTTCTGAATACAACACTGAAATTGTTTTCTGAAATTTAGTTGCATTTATTTTTAAGGTAGGTGGTTTAACGATCTTTAGTTTTCGTTTCCGCGTGCGAATTAACACAACGTCACAATTAAAATCGGATATGTTTCATCACATGTTGTCCTCAAAAAAGTATATGCGTTTTCTAGTGTGTGTCTCATTTTTTTCTATCCTTCCTGAAATGTGTTGATCTTAGCGCGGGCGCATCGGTCTACAAAAAAAAAAATCATACAGTCAACTTTCTCTAAGACAGACACCGCCGAGACCGGCCCCAACTGTCCGTCTAAGAAAGAATTGGTGTCCGGCTTATAGAGAGTCGACGTAAAGTGACACCAGCAATTCTGAGATAATAAAAGCCTAACCTATGGACAATGAATGCATGTCTGTTTTAAGTCGGTTTAAGGTTACAGTGTACCTTCGGGGGTGTATCCAGTCTAACAGCTCTAGCGTCTTAAGATCACACTTAATATACCTAAACCCAGATATCAAATTAAAGCTTATAGAGCTGGCTATCTAAATATGGAAACCGTTTGGTAATAAAATGAATTGTCGAATTTTTTACGACGTCTAAATTCGAACGTCCGAATCAGCTTTAAAACGCTATAACGCAAAGCGATTATTGTATTTTGCTAATTTGATTTGTTCTCGGGTTTCCGGACATGAAGCGCTAAAAAAAAACGTGTCGGCGATTTCCCATATTCAATTGCAGTGAAAAGTTACAGAATATTTTTGAAAAAGGGAGAAAAAAATTGGAATGATCGCACGGAAATGGCTCTTGACGAAAAAGTTTTCGGACACGTTTTGTTGATTATATGTTAGCCTAGCTTCTGTCCAAATTTGAGGAAAATCGAACAAATTCGCTTTGAGTTGTAGCTCTTTAAAGTGTGTTGAGAAAACAGCGCTTAAAAAACATATCGCTTCATAAACAAACTCCGCCCACAAAAGTTATACCGTCATTTCTCCGTCAATTTTCACTATTTTTCGATAATTCTTTTTTGGATGAAAGTTCATTCTGTAAACTTTATTTTGACGCCCAAAAAAATTTTTCAATAAAGTTTCGATCTGAAGGTACACTGTAACCTTAAAGTCATTTACTTAAGCAAAACCTACAAACTGCACGGAACAAAAAATAGCATTAGAAAAGTGGACTCGTTTATTCATTACAAACAATATGTTACTGCTTCTGAAAAGTGAACAGTTCCTGTTAAACTTTTGCAAACTGGAACATGTCTATAAAATAACAGTAAAAAAACGTTTTGTTCAAGGAAACGGTCTTTTTATTTTTTTATTTATTTTTTTGGTGTGTTGTTCACTTAGGGTATACAAAATGTAATTGATATCCACTTTTTAGAATATTCTTAGGACTTAATTTAAATTCAGCATTTTATTAGATTTTAATACAGTAAAAAAGCAACATATTTGGCTACATAGAAGGGGGTCTCGATAATGAAGCAAAAAAGACAAGACAACAACAGAAACGAGACAACAGTTCAATAAAGATAGACAGCGGTAACCCTTTTGATCTTATTACTGGATGCTTAATAATGAGATATTGCCAATACAGAGCTATAATAAGCAAAAAAGGGGCGCGGTTGGATTGCCCTGCCATGCAAAACAGGATTAAAAACAACAAAGATCAGACAGTAGGTCAATAAAAGACAGTAAACTGCGATTGTATTGGCTTTAATTTCATGGATGCTGAGTGATAATTATTTGGAGAAATTATTGCTAATATAAAATAGAAATCTATAAGCACAACACAACACGGCTTCTAGTCTAAACCATAACTGTACACTTTGCAAACTGGAACAAGTTGTCCGTTCCGCATACAAGTCTTTCATTAAAACCCTTTTTGACTACTGTGATGAAGTATGGGGTAATTTAGATATAACACTGACCTCAAGACTACAAAAACTACAAAATCGATTAAACCTTTTGCATGCCGCGCGTGCACTGGTCACTGGAGGCATACGTCCGCCATCTTGAAATTCAATCTTGAAAATAGGGAAGGTCAAGCGGGTCAGATATGGTGAACCATTAGTTGCGGTTACACATATCTTCTGCCCGAGGTTTCCCAGTGGGTAATTGGATTGGGTTGAGATCGACTTGGGTTTCCGGTTAGGTAATATTTTCCGGTTACACTGCAAATAATTACCCAAGGTCAACTTTTGACCTGGTAGTGTTTGGCGGGAAATTTAATGCATCATGGAGATCGCAAACCGCGAAACGTATGGTCTCCTTGCAGTCGTTCTTCTGCTTCTTATACGGCAATATCCGTTGATTTAGCGATCCAAAACTTTATTCTAAGACGAATGCGTAGAAGGCATCTGCGAGTACGATTTTTACAATCATTCCAGATGCTGTATTTGTTCTATAGAAACCGTCGTCTGCAAGTTGCTCGCCGGCCAAGACGTGCTTGTGTATTTCCTCGTCCCCAGAACTCAGATAATTAGGGTATTTGGAGCAAAGAGGTGTATAATATACTCACTGTGGACCTCGAAAGTTCGCCATGCTTGTTGTCGCGTGTCTCGATTTAGGTACGTGACAGAGTATCTGCCGCGAATTCAGCACAGCATGTGCTGCGGTTTCCGGTATTTACAATTTTCTTCCACCCGATTGGTTGAACTACTCTTGTGGTTAGATAAACCATAGATAAACCATAGGGAGTAGTGATACCTCGAGTTGGATTTCGAGTTCGAGTTCGAGTTGGACTTCGAGTTGGACTTCGAGTTGGACTTCGAGTTGGACTTCGAGTTGGACTTCGAGTAGACTTGCCACAAGTCGACCTCACGTGTTTCACAGCAAAGCGAGCGAAGCGAAAACAAAAAGCGAAAACAAAACAGTAAAGCGAGCGAAGCGAGCTTTTGACGCCGCGAAGCGGCCGAGCGAGCGACGAAGTCGCGAGAGGTCGACTTGTCTCGCTTGAAGGGTTTTCATTTGCGTTTCGCGCCAAAAATGGGGAGTGGCGTGACTTGCAACTGGTGTCACTGTCTCAGATTCATTTGCGAGTCCATGACTTGAATGGTGAACGTATTGATTCAACTTTGACCAAAACAATCGAACGTGTGCACGTTTCGCCTTCATCGAAAGACCAAATTTGTTTACTTTGTGCAAAAGTTATCACAAACAAAGATTTCAAACGAAAGTTAACGACATCGGGCGGGCGAATAAAAAAAACAAAACTTGTTTCAATCTAGAGTTGATAGTTGGAAAGGAGATCTCCAGTGAAGAAGGTTATTTGACAAACATCTTGTGCCGAAACTGTGCAGACAGAAACGAAACCCTAGTCCGGAAGCTTCATGAAGTCAGAGAAAGCTTTGAATCGTCAAAGAAGGCCATCGCAGTAGCGAAAGGAGGGATAACTTCCGTAAAAAGGCTAGCACGCACTGTAGATCCTGATCGTGATACGGGCGATGAAGAAATTCGCAGCAACAAGAGAGCACTGTTTGTAGCGAGTGATGATCGCTCTTCGACCGGCACTTTGACCGCGGCGCTAAGATCCAGAGAGGCAACAACACAAGTGGACTTCGGGGATTTCCATGAGGAAGAAAGCATTTTAACCTAGGTTAGTTTGAAAAGAATTATTCATGGTTATGATTTGCCAGGAAAAACCGGACTCGATAGATTTATCTTCAGGAAATTTCAGAATCGACTAATTAAGCTACATTATCTAGAGCTACACTGGGAAGTCAGAGTTCCAAACACACACTGATTTTCGGGAACCATTCTTGAGGTATTTAGGTCAAAAATTCCTAAACAAAAATTCCTAAAATTCCTATTTAGGCCAAAATACCTAAACATTTATAAATCAACTACACGGTCTTAAGAATTTTAAAAGAATTATTAGAACCAAGGACTTAAGTCTTTTAATTGACAAACATCTGCAGTCTATGCACTACGTGATTTTATTTTTCTTTTTATTTATTTTTTCGATATTAATTTTTATATTCAAATTACTATTTTAGCTATTACGTTTAACGATTATTGTAAATAACATCTCAATGTGACACACTAATAACTCATCCGGTTCTATTTCCTTCCTCTTATAGGTCATCATACACTTCCCACACAGTCCTTCGAGAAGAGTTAGCCTCTACGGAGACAAGGTCCGCGTTACACGCCAGCTTTCTCTCGGTTCCATTGAATCTGTTATGAGTACTTTTCTGGAAAGCAAAGAATGGAAGAACATTCTTTTTGACAAGGCAAGTAATTACATCACAAGAGAACTGACGGGACTCTGTGCCTTATCACAGCCATCCCTGTAAGGACAAAAATCAAAGGAAGAGCTTGTTAATCTGAAATGGAGTGATATTTATGACGAACTGTCAGAACGGTGCCCCATATTCCTGAAGTTCCTGTTGGCATCAGTAAGCAACTCATCTCAGGCCAGAAATCTACACAAGAAAGACGAAGCACTGCACCCACTTATGTTAGATGCTGGCTGCCAGCTAGTTTCTGTGTTCAATTCAGACCTTGATGCCACCAGACGTGTAAAATCTATTGTACTGAAGAAGGGGGGTCTGAAAAAGATTGGTTTCAAGAGATTAGCCTCCCTGAACAATAGTCTAAGCTACAACTCCACCATTAAATTAATGGAGAAACTTGGGCAAGGATATGACAGCAGGTTGTTAGAATGGAAAGAAGAAGTTGAGAGGGGAGTAAAGACAGAAGAGGAGATATTGCAATCATTGAAACAAGCACAGGCTGCTGGGAACGAGAACCAAGTCAAGGAAAGGGAGGTGGAGCTACATAGTCACAGGGAGTCGATGCATCCAGGCTATTCCTTCACCGGGGATAATGTTGACATGAGGTGCACTCCACGGCAAATGACACTCAAGAACAGGAACAAAGACCACCATATGTTCCAAATTGTTGGGTTCAAAAATCGCGTGTCATCAAACCACCTGCCATCTGACAAACCAAAGAAGAACATCAACGAGATTCCTTTTACAACCTTCTTACCCAGTCCTGATGAGCAATCCTTATTAAAGAGAGACCTCATTGTACTTGTGGGACATAAATGGGCCCAGTATATTCCTTCACTGTCCTGGATGAAAGATTATTTACCTTCTTGCATAAGCCATGACTATATGGATCAGACAAGCCAAAAAACTGAAAAAGGTACTAGCTCTGTAGGATAAAGTTCACAATGATAAAGGCTTCCAGTTATATTGAAAGTGCGCGCTTTGATTTTGCAATTGTCCCACATTTTACAATATATCAGTATGCAGTGTGCATGTTCAGGTTCATTCATCGAATTCCCTCTTTCCTCCCACAACTACCAGCATGCAGCGTGGGCATTCTATTTAGCTGAAATCCTTAATTGTAATATATATATATATATATATATAGACAGTTAAATTGAGAACAGAAATTTTCACAACAAAGATTATGAGTGAAAAAGTGCCTCAGCCGGGAGTTGAACCCGGGTCTCCTGATAACCGGACAGATGCCTTAACCACTAGGCCACTGAAACAACCACACTTACACAAACACAAACAACGCATTTGTAGCTTCATAGTGGAAAGCTCTTGGGAGACATTAACACAAATTCTGCAATTAGGATCGCGTCACTTTACCCAGTCGTTCAGCGATTCACAGTCCACTCCCCAAGGAAATTAAATTTCAAATTAGTGTGGGAAGGGAGATATGGACAACTAATTGCCTCATAATCTTTGGATCACCAACCTATTCTCGTTCGGAAGGCGATTCACAGCGATTTCTGAAATATATACATAGACAGTTAAATTGAGAACAGAAATGTTCACAACAAAGATTATGAGTGTAAGTGTGGTTGTCTCAGTGGCCTAGTGGTTAAGGCATCTGTCCGGTTATCAGGAGACCCGGGTTCAACTCCCGGCTGAGGCACTTTTTCGTTCGGAAGGCGATTCACAGCGATTTCTGAAATATATACATAGACAGTTAAATTGAGAACAGAAATTTTCACAATAAAGATTATGAGAGAAAAAGTGCCTCAGCCGGGAGTTGAACCCAGGTCTCCTGATAACCGGACAGATGCCTTAACCACTAGGCCACTGAGACAACCACACTTACACTCATAATCTTTGTTGTGAAAATTTCTGTTCTCAATTTAACTGTCTATGTATATATTTCAGAAATCGCTGTGAATCGCCTTCCGAACGAGAATAGGTTGGTGTTACAAAGATTACGAGGCAATTAGTTGTCCATATCTCCCTTCCCACACTAATTTGAAATATATATATATATATATATTTAATCTTTCATTTATTTTTTTGCCCCCTAAGCATCCCTTCAAGTCTATATCTATCCCTAGATAGTGATTAAAAAATAAACCTTGTGCATTGCAGGTAAATCTTGGAGTTCTTCATAAGAATGAACAATATGAGGAGGACATGATAGATATTTTACGGTTTGCCCATGACTATGTTCCTGGAAATAATGATTTATCTGAAAGCAAGCCAGTAAAATGTCTTAGTGGTGGAGACTATCTTACTTTCGAAAGGCACAAGGAAGCCCAATCCGCCATGCAAGATGCCAGAACCCCTTCATCCAGACTAGAAGGCCTTATTCCCAAGATAGAAGATTTCCACATCCAAATGGAGTGGATGCAGGTATTGTAATTGAAATACAAAACTGTAAAATTTCACAACAACTGGCAGTTTAGGGGTTAATTCAATAAAACTTTTACAAGTCTAATTTACAAGTGTAGCTATTGTTTTTAACCTCTGAAACAATGGCTACATTTGCAAATTACACTTGCAAAAGTGTTATTGAATTGACCCCAGAATTCAAATTGGTGTATAACAGATATTTAATGTTTATGCTGACAGGAGACCCCTGTGTTTTCCATTTCAATATTATTGTCCTCCCATCCCCTCCCCCCACCCCCCTAAAAAAACCTTAGAGAGTAAACTTTACTTTGGTTATCCACAGGCTATATGGCATCACCTCTATGATACCAAGTCTGCTAGAGACACTGGAACATTGTATGCTATGAGAAATGTAATAGATGCCAGAAATGTGTCAAATGACCCCACAACCGTTATTATGCTGCCGCTGAGTTCATAGACAAAGTCACAGATGCCTATTTGATCAATGGAGCGTTAGTACATTTTGGAATGGCAAGTGTGGAAGACCAGCCAACAAAGAACATCTATGAAGGCATTGCACTTGATGAAAATGGCAAGAGGAAGTATGTAGTCAAAGTTATCACAGATTTCCTGGAAGAGCACGTTGTTTACAGTGTACCAGAGTTGAGCGACACTGCACCAACAAGCAATGATCTGAAGTGTCGAGTATGCCAGAAAGCATATAAAAGGCCCACTGCCTTGAAGAAACATGAAGAAGACAAGCATGGGATTGTGGAAGCTGAACAGCTTGCATCAGAACAGAGCCAGAAAGACGACAAGGTGAGAAACTACACCCATCAGCTTCTCATAATGCTGTTACTGCGCCTAGATCACAATGATGCAATCAAATATGGGGACGGTGAACGTGTCATCAGGCTGTATAAATATTTTTGCCTGTATTTCAAGGTGTCGAACTGTCCTAAATACTCGTTCGCCATGCTTCAACTTCAAGCCCAAGTCAATGCATTGTTGTCTCCTAGACTGGCTCACTCGCTCACTTGTAATAGGTTTGTCAACCACCAAGGAAAACCAGATACCAATCATCCTATGGATCTGGAGGTCGAACATGATAATAAAGAGTTCAAGAATGACTGCCAAAGCTACCGAGGTGAAATTGCTGAAAAAACTGTCCAGCGTGTTGGTAGAAGCACAATGCCATCAGACGAAATCCTCAGAAACTTTGACAAAACTTCTGAAATAAAAAGGCTCTCTGGGAAACATACCATGATGTCCACACAGGAGGATGTGCTGGCCCTTGTAGAACATCTAATTCCTGCTCAAGTGTACAGCAATATCCCAGGAAGAGCACACTCTGCTTTTAAGGAAATGCCAAACAGCCTTCTAGATGCTATTGACTGCGACAAGCTGAAGACATGGATTAGTCAGTCTCTTAAGAAGTTTGGTATGAAGCATTATAATCAAATCTAGGTCCGGAGGTGAACATTGGCTAATCTAATACTGACGATATGGTTTACACAATAAAATAGTATCCCATTGAAGTTTAAATATGTCAGATTTGGGATTTTTGAAAGTTGTTTAACAAGTGCAAAACACTGTTTGATTAGTACCAAAATTTAATAGATGTTGTGTTCATTGCCAAAGTGAATGGCTCTGTATTTGCTGGTTTCCATATAATCGCCCTGATCACCCAAAATTATGTGGCTTTTGTTATTTCCTGCTCTAATGTACACCAAAAAAGCCTAGATATGTTTTCAGGCAACTGGGATAAGAACCAGCCCTTAATAGTAAGAGTTATAATGTAGAATAATAATAGCATGCTGGATGATTTTTCTTTAATTCAAAAAGCTTTATCATGATAAAATAATTATTGTGAGCTCTTTTGAAACTGTCGGTTTCAGATTTAAGCAAGCTTTGGTTTTTCTTTGTCTTGCACGATGTTGTTAACGTCAGCAAATAGATTTGGTCATTGGATGTATGGGCAAACACACATTTAAGAAAATGGTACTTTCCATAATTGCAGAGGTGCAACTGTGTAAACGATTACAAAAACATGCACTGCATGCTCGTAGTTGTGTAACATTTGACAGATACAGTTGCTTTTAATAGTAATGAGACATTTCATTGCAGTTCAAATTGTCCATTGGGTGCCATGCATTTTCAACAATGAATAGTTAATACATGTGTATGAGCATTAAAGCAGTTTTCAATTGAGTATAGAAAGTAATTACACAATTGCTTTGGTTTTGCATTGCTACACTTTGTGATTGGCGATAAAAAATCATGCGCCATGTTCTCAACCAATCAGAAGTAAAACCAGAACTAATATTGTGACTCGCATGCATTTTCCCATGCTTGTCAACGTCGACATGTAATTGCTTCGAGCGCTGATTAGTTCATTGGAGTTTTTACAACTGCTGTTATTTGTTCAGAGTAATTACTTTGGTTTTGGTTTAACGACACTCAATCGAAAACTGCTCTCTCTCTCTCTCTCTCTCTCTCTCTCTCTCTCTCTCTCTCTCTCTCTCTCTCTCTCTCTCTATATATATATATATATATATATATATATATATATATAAATAGGTAAGTGCGAAGATCGAAACAATATGGGTAGAGTGCTCGATACCAGGGTAGAGCTGAATAGTGAAACAAAAAGTTAAACTTTTGATTCGCTTCAAATTTGTTTCGTATGGTAAGCATAGATTTCCACACTCTTCAGGTGAAAAGTTGCAACTTAAGAATACATGTAACTGAATCGCATATATGCGTGACATGCTGACAATAGCCTATTGTCACTTACCATATATATATATACGAAACAAATTTGTAGTGAATCAAAGTTCTTATGAAGTAAATTGGGTTTAACTTTTTGATAATATATATATATATATATATATATATATATATATATATATATATATGTATTATATGACTGAGTTTCATTAGGTTTGTACAGTATTGCAAGCCTTTTAACAAGGTCTCCAATCAGGGTACTCTAAAAGATAAAAACAAAAACTTAAAATACAAGAATTTCTCATATAGGCATAGATTACATTGTTTGGTTTTGTTAGAGTAGGATTTGATTGAGCATTGGACATTTACGAGCTAGCTTAATAATAATTAAAATAGTATGCTTAAAATTATCTGAGAAATGACTAAACAGAATAGACTGAAACAAACTGCATGTTATCATATGCCCATGGAAGGCCATTGGAAATTTCGAGTGGGGGGGGGGGGGAGGGTCTCAAGGGTGATGATTCTTAAAGGAAAGTATGGAGCTTAAATGGAATTGCTGGAGGGGTAGGGGGGTTGAAGAAACAATTTGTTGGGGAGGTATGGATATTTTCTGAAAACACACATTTTAAGTTGCAATTGCTGACAGAAGTTTCAATAAACAAGCTACTGTATACAAGTATGTCACTTTTAAGTCTCATTCACTGTCATCAGTACTATCCAAAACATAATGTCGATGCCTTCGGAAAAATGAATTGCTAATATTGCTGTCCTCAGATTCACTGAATTCTTGCATAATTCAATTGTCAGAGTCACTACTGCTACTTTCACTCAAGTCACACAAGCATTGCCAAACATATTCAGCTTGTGACCTGTCAAAGAAGCTGAACTTCTGTAGAAGCATTTCCATGCTATTTATGTCTCTTGCACAAGAAACTATTGAGTCTATCAAAAGTCGGGAGAAGCCAGTCGCTAAATCGAGGCCTGTAATTAATTGTTCACTAGAGAGATTCCCTGAGAGCTGCATCCTGTACTGCAATAAGTTGTCTCTAAGCAATTTAGCCTTTTTTCCTTGCATTTTGCTCACACTTTCGCAGCTGGTTGGTTTGTCTTCTGAAACAGAATGTTCCAGTAGTTTTTCAATGCTGGACTGGTGATCACCTTTTTTACATTTTTCTTCACACACACACATTCTTTGCTACCACAGGTACATAAGCACTTACATTTGTCTGCACAAACATCGCAACATGTATGTAGAATTTGATTCTGAGATGGACTTGCAGTGAATGATTTCAGTAGCAGAGTTCTCCTACATACGGTTTCATTTTTGATGTACTACTTCATTTCCTTGGTGATGTTACGACTCCTTGTACTGCCTTTATATCTTAGAAGAATTGCATGTGCACTTTCATTGTTTCTGCCAACTCTACCAGATTCTTGAAGGTAATCATCGATCCCACTTGATGGTCCCAAATGTATAACCATATTACCTCCCTTCACATTAAAACCCATTCCAAAGGCAATTGTACAAAATACAACTCTGACAATTCCATTTTCTTTGCAGAATTCTGTTTCTATTGTTCTTTTCACAAGATCGTTTGTCTTTTCATGATACATCGCAAATAACCGTGTGCGGTCATCCATTGGTTCAGTTCCTTTAGGCCGTGTATATGCCTTTGGTCCCAGAGACTGACTGAAAAGTTCAAACAATTCCTTCATATCCTCTTTCCTTCTGCAAAATACCATCACTTAAGTGACACTCAATTGTCTCTCATCAATGTCATCGATTATTGTTTTGAAGGTATCATACAGATTTCCATGATTTATATTAACCACAGTATACCGAATGTTAGGTTTATTTGGGTCGCCTAAAATCTGGACACAATTCCGCATACACAAGTCTTTGATTATTGTCTTCTTTGTTGCCTCTGTTGCTGTAGCAGTGAGGGCTACAAATGGCACTTCTCTGTGTAACAACGACCTTAGCTCTGCTAACCGTCCATAATCTCTCCTGAAAGATTCCTCGGTAGCCGTGTCCTTTCCCCTGATAGAAAATTTTTTTTTTTTTAAATTATGACTATTTTGCCGAAAGAATCAATCAATCATACATTTACTTTAAAGTAAAATAAAGACATCACAGAAGTTATTGGCTGCTGATAAAGATTGATAAATTAAAGTTAGGTTAAGCTGATATAAAAAAATAATGTTCTGTTACATACAAAAACAGAGCAAAGTGCAAGCTAAGCTTATAACTAACATGTTTGACTGGATTTCTTTGAAACTTGCACACAAGCAGAAATTTGCTAAAATGCTTTGAGCTTTACTGAGAACTGCAATGCCAGTTTATAAAGCTTTAACACAAAATTAATCGCACACAAACAGAAGTGTTGCTAATGAAGAATTTTGTTTTAAAATTTACTTTTAAAATTTCTTTTAAGTCTTATTTAAAACATTTAATTTACTTAATTTAAGTTAACGTAATGCTTTGCGCTAAAAGAACAAAGGAAATTTGTAGTTTTTGCAGTGACAGTCAATCAACGGAAGATTAAGCTATAAGCTTAAGCTTAATTAGACTTCCACACTTCGTCGCTCGCTTGGCTGCATGTGTATCGCGACTTCCCTTGCTGGTTAGAATTGCCACAAGTCGTAAGACGAAGGTTGAAAGTCTACTTGCTGGTAAACTGCTGTTCCATTGCTGCAGTTGGAGTTAAATAAACTAGATCTGGTTTAAAAGTAGAGATAAATAGGCAAACTTACCATTTAGCTATACAGTGACTCTCATCGATGAAGACACATTTTAGATTGTTTTTCAGTCGACGAAAAATGTGTCGGTAGTTGTTGAGGATCGCCTCCGGACTTCCAAACACTTGGTTATCTTTAAGATCTAAAATATCCTGCAACTGTTGCTTAGAACAATCGTCTCCTACGTACGACGCTGGAATGCCACGGGAATTGAGGTTAGAGACCTGATCTCTCATGAGCGAAATAAGAGAAACAACCACCAAGACGATGACGTTGCTATCCTCTCCAAGTAAATAATCAAAAGCGTACGGGGCTAGCTCAAAGGTCAAGCTTTTCCCAGCTCCGGTTGGAGCAGACACAAACACATCTCTCCCGGACAGATATGCTTCGATTGTCTTCTTTTGGTAGTCACGCAATTCCAAATATCCCGTGGCCTCGGAAGCTTTTTTTATCGCTTTCGCAACCGACATTGTTGAATTTCAACCGCAAGTCACGCTTCATTGCGCCTAATACCTTGTGATTGACAGTTCTGTTCCCAAGGGCTACTCTCGGCTACTCTGATTGGTCTAAGCGCAGCGACCCGTTTTTGGGTCGCTAAAAATGGCGCCAATCAAGTGTCAAAAGTCCTTCGTCCGGCGGGCTATATTAAGACGAAGGACTTTATTGAAAGTCTAGACTTCGAGTTGGACTTCGAGTTCGATTTCGAGTTAGACTTCGAGTTGGAAAATAACAATAATCCCATCTATTAACTTTTTGAAATCATAAAAAAAAACGAGAAAAAAATCCCAAAAAAAGAAAACAGCATTTAACTAGATTGTCCCCTCAAGTTGACTATCATCTGGAAAGAGAGAACGTAATGGCAGAACGATTAGGAACACAGTTGTCAGTTTTTCATCGTTTATTATTTTTAGAAACAAACACGTTAAAACAGTCAAATATATGTCCAATTATTTCGCGTAAATTGAAACGATCACCCCGTTGTTTAATTAACTTTTTATGGAATTTATCTGAATATCCCTGAAACTGTAACCTAACTGTTATTATCGCATATTTATCATACTTTATACTCGATCGAGCGATCGAGGGATGGAGGGATGGAGGGATCGAGTGATCGAGTGATCGAGTGATCGAGCGATCGAGCGACCGAGCGATCTAGCGATCGAGTGATCGAACGATCGAGCGATCGCGCGACCGAGTGATCAAGCGATCGAGTGATCGAGCGATCGTGCGATGGCGCGATCGAGCGATCGAGTGAAATCTTTACCCAAATGCTATAACTCGATCAACAATTCGCGTATTCACGAGTTAAAAAGATGGTAAATTTCCAGCTCGGTAATAAACCAAAAATATGTGGTGTTTATCGTGACAAGAGTGTTAAACAAAGACAAAAACCCGAGTCCCAGACATGAATCGAACCCTTGACCTGCCAATACACCGATAGCAAGCTTTGGCGTCTCGTGGTGACCTTTGTGTACTTCAAGAGACTATCAAGGTCGAGATTAGGCGAACAAAAGAACAGTCAATAATCAAAGCGCGGTGACGTTTAAAGGCCATTAGGAACAACCTGCAATAAGAGTAAATCTTTATGCCTTAGATGATCCTTGCAAGTTCAGGAGCTAAAGAGGCCGACATCTAATCTTCAGGACCTCAAAATTAATTATACCGATTGGTACAGCCTGACTAGCATCTATTATTATCTAAACATGACGCTACGAAAATCAGATGATGTTACATAATCATCTTTGTTTTTGTGAAGTCTGAACATATAACTACTCTCATAACTTGATATTAAGTTATCTCAACAAACTAATGATGTTGCCCTAATTACTTGTAGATATTTGTCATCAAATAGACTTGAGCAATTGCCTTCAGGTATATTCTCTAATCAGCAAAAATTGGAAAGACTGTAAGTGTTTAACATTTCCTTTGTCATTGTTAGTGACTAAATACTGATCAACGGCGTGATCCTTTACATAAGTACGTTTTTAAAAGATCTCTCCCTTGATACTTAGTGTTTTTGTAATAGTTCGAATATATCGTTTGTTATTATGTTACGTTTCAAAACATTTGTTTCGTTCAACAAATAAAAGCGAGTTTTATGTTTTCAAACATACAACTCCAATTCCAATTCGACCTGAAATTCGTGAGCCGCAGGTTTGTCAGTCACATGACTGTTAAGTGTCACCCTCGTTACTGTGCTGCCACTGTTACCGGGGTCACCTAAACTAAACTAACCAATCAGATTACGGGAAACGAACAATACATTCCAACCAAAATCGTTTGAGCCATGCAGTCAACGTTCAGAACAAAAAAATCAGCAAAAGACTACGCGAAGGAAATCTATGGATGAATACCAGCTGTATTAGAGAAGGCTTCTTCCTGCTGCTTTTTATGGCTGTGCGAGGGTTGAAAGGGATGCATATTCGAAGCGAGGGAGAAGAAAATAGTGAACAATGCGAAAAGCAGTCGTTGGGCCGTCGCGCCGCAAACTCACAGTGAACTCGACGAGTTACCCCACAAGTGTATTTTTACGTTAACTTCCAATAATTAATATCCATTATACATCGCTAGCCGTTAGCTAGCTGTTCAATAAAAAAGCTTTTCAGCCGTTCGAACAGCTGCTGCTAGCCGTTAAAAAAATTTATTCAGCCGTTCGAACGGCTTGGGTTATCCGTTCGGATAAAATCTTCAGCCGTTCAAAAAAAAAAAAATCTTCAGCCGTTCGAACGGCTAGGGCTATCCGTTCGGAAAAAAATATTCAGCCGTTCGAACGGCTAATGTTAATATCTGTTTAGACAAACGATTAAAAAGATTTTCAGCTCTTTCAACGGCTATCGAAAGAGCTCCTAGTCTTTTGTTTTCGCTCGCTCACCCCGTCATTTGCATCTGTCAAAAGTTATTTGAAACCTTTTGGATATAAACATCTCGCTATTCACAGAATTATAAACACGCGTTCAAAAGAGAATCACCTCCAGAGTACGTAGTCATTCTATTGCCGAAAAGATACTGGGAAATGAAAGCAGGGAGTTTGGAAAAGCTTAGTCTTAATTTTGTTCAGCAAAACTACAAAGAAAACAGCTAGAATTCTTAGAAGCAGACAGTCAAAAAGTGTGTTGCGTTACCAACACTTTCCCGTTTGCAACTTTTAGCAAAACGCAGAGTTACGCTTCGGTTAGCACATACAGTGCTCGAACAGTATAAATCTGATGGTTTCATCGTCCTTATGGTTACAGTGTATCTTCGGGGTGTCTCCAGGATAACAGCTCTAGCGTCTTAAGATTACACTTAATATACCTAAACCCGGATATCAAATTAAAGCTTATAGAGCTGGCTATCTAAATATGGAAACCATTTGGTAATAAAATGAATTGTCGAATTTTTTACGACGTCTAAATTCGAACGTCCGAATCAGCTTTAAAATGCTATAACTCAAAGGTTTCCCGACACGAAGCGCTAAAAAAAACGTGTCGGCGCTTTCCCATATTCAATTGCAGTCAAAAGTTACAAAATATTTTCGAAAAAGGGAGAAAAACAATGGAATGATCGCACGGAAATGGCTCTTGACGAAAAAGTTTTCGGAATTAAAAAAATCGCCGAGACTTTTTGATTGATTATATGTTAGCTTAGCTTCTGTCCAAATTTAAGGAAAATCGAACAAATTCCCTTTGATTTGTAGCTCTTTAAAGTGTCCCCAATAAGCGAAAAATTAACTTTGAGAAAACAGCGCTTAAAAAATCATATCGCTTCATAAACAAACTCCGCCCACAAAAGTTATACCGTCATTTCTCCGTCAATTTTCACTATTTTTCGATAATTTTTTTTTGGATGAAAGTTCATTCTGTAAACTTTATTTTGACGCCCAAAAAAATTCAATAAATTTTCGATCTGAAGGTACTCTGTAATCTTAATAAAGCGCTCGGTAAATGTAAACATTAAGCGTGCAATTTACGTGTAGAGTTTTGATTTTAAGCCCGAAAAAGGCTCGGGTTTTGATTTACTTCGCGTCTTTGATTGTTCGCTCAAAATTTTTCAATATCTGGTTTAGCCGTTTATAGCCAGCCGTTCGAAATTTTTCTTATGCGTTCATCCGTTCAACTTCATCCGCTAGAAATTTTACTTCTGCCGTTCAGCCGTCCAACTTCATCCGTTCAAAATTTTTCTTCTGCCGTTCAACTTCATCCATTCAAATTTTTTCCTCACGCGTTCATGGTATTAACCGTTTTAAACGGCTGGGCCATCCCTTTTTTATCCGTTCACTAGCCGTGCGTTTTGCCGTTCGAACGGATAGACATTCAACAGTATCGTTTTCGCTTGAAAGGTCACATTTTGCGCTTCGGGTCATTGTTTTCTCTGCGTTGTTGATTGGCTTGAACGATTTTTAGTTGGAATGTATCGTTCGTTTCCTGTTATCCGTTTGTTAGTTTAGTTTAAGTGGCCCCGGTAACAGTAGCAGCACAGTAAACGAAGTTAATTTAATTATTTATTTATACACAGTGACTGAACAAGCAAAAGTTACATTTGCCTTATTATACGATACGAATACCTGAGATTATTCATATTCGTACATCATCGATACTGTCATAACAAAGTAATTATATTACATTAAAGTTCCTAATAGTTGTGCTAAAACGAAATAGAGTAATGTCTCATTACCTTACTGAATACAGCACTGAAATTGTTTTGCAACGACAAAACTTTAATACAGTTGAAACACCTGTAACCTAAAACTGAACTCAGAAATTTAGTTGCATTTATTTTTAAGGTAGTTGGTTTAACGATCTTTAGTTTTCGTTCCGCGTGCGAATTAACACAACGTCACAATTAAAATCGGATATGTTTCATCACATGTCCTCAAAAAAGTATGTGCGTTTTCTAGTGTGTGTCTTATTTTTTTCTATCCATCCTGAATTGTGTTGATCTTAGCGCGGGCGCATCGGTCTACAAAAAAAAAAATCATACAGTCAACTTTCTCTAAGACAGACACCGTCGAGACCGGCCCCAACTGTCCGTCTAAGAAAGAATTGATGTCCGGCTTATAGAGAGTCGACGTAAAGTGACACCAGCAATTCTGAGATAATAAAAGCCCAACCTATGGACAGTGAATGCATGTCTGTTTTAAGTCGGTTTAAAGTCATTTACTTAGGCAAAACCTACAAACTGCACGGAACAAAAATAGCATTGGAAAAGTGGACTCGTTTATTCATTACAATCAATATGTTACTGCTTCTGAAAAGTGAGCAGTTCATGTTAAACTTTTGCAAACTGGAACATGTCTATAACATAACAGTAAAAAACGTATTGTTCAAGGAAACGGTCACGGCTTCTAGTCTAGACCTTAACAGTACACTTTGCAAACTGGAACAAGTTGTCCGTTTTTTGTCCGTCTCTCTCTCTCTCTCTCTCTCTCTCTCTCTCTCTCTCTCTCTCTCTCTCTCTCTCTCTCTCTCTCTCTCTCTCTCTCTCTCTCTCTCTCTCTCTCTCTCTCTCTAATGAAATGTGGAATTTTTGAAAAGATCTATTTGTAAGTGTTGCTAACAAACACGCTCCACCGAAAACAAAACGAGTGCGACATAAACCTTTTCCTTGGCTTACTTCCGAACTCAAAGAGATGATAATAAATCGTAATCGCCTGAAAAAGAAGTCTGTGCGGTCGGGTGATCCAAACGATTGCAGCGAGTATAAATCTGCTAGAAACAAAATTAAAAACAAAATAAGACAAACAAAGGCTGATTATTATCATAAGGAAATTCAAAACAATACTGGCAATGGGCGTGAAATTAGGAAAACCAAAAATAATCTCATGTCCCGAAAAATGAAAAATAATTCGATTAATGAATTGAAAGTTGACAATATATCATTCACTGAGACCTCTAATATTGCTGATGAGCTTAACAAGCACTTTTTTGAGGTGGGGTCAAAACTTGCCTCTGTTCTTCCACAGAACAACTGTAACTATCAATAATACCTGTCCAAAACAAACACTAAATTTTGTTTTGAAAGAAGTTCTGTGAAGTCTGTCCTTGAAACCGTTAAATCTCTCTCAACCAAGAAAGCAGTTGGGCTTGATAATATTTCTGTAAGCCTTTTAAAAGTTGCTTCTCCTGTTATTGCTGAACCTCTTTTTCTCAAACTCATTAATAATTCATGACGAGAACACAAAGGAAATCACTACCGTGAAGGAGGTTTTCAAATCGTTTCTTAATTTGCATAGATTTTGGCGATTTTATTCCTTCGTTTTCTCCGCATTTAACGATCAGTTTGAGAAGCTATATCAAACACTCGAAACAGTGTTTCATCAGATTTCCAAACACCTTGAAGTGGTTTAAAAAAACTCGGCTGCGCCTCGTTTTTCCAATCCACTTATCTGATGAAACACTGTTCCTCGTGTTTGATATATTACGTAAAATTTTTAACAAGTCACTGGAACTGGTATATTTCAAATGGAGTTCAAAAATGCTAAAGTTTTCCCTGTTTACAAGAAAGACGATTTACAAGAAAGACGATAAGTCTGACCCTAATCTCTGTTGTATCGATTGTTTCTAAACTTTTTGAAAGGGCTATTTATGACCAGCTATATATTTATTTTTCTAGCAACAACTTGTTAACTAAGCATCAATCAGGTTTTCTTTCGCTGCATTATACAGCAACTGCGCTATTAGAGGCAACGAATGAATGGTATTTCAACGTTGACCAACGTTGTATTTCTTGATCTGACTAAGGCCTTTGATACTGTATCCCATGATATTCTCTTAGAAAAACTAGAACTATATGGTATAAATGGACTGACCCTGAACTGGATTAAATCTTATCTGAGTAATAGGAAACAATTATGCGTGGTTGAAGGAAGCGCTTCACAACTGCGAACAATGACCTGTGGTGTTCCACAGGGATCGATTCTCGGACCACTACTCTTTCTTATTATTACATGAAGTTTTCGCGACACGTTAATTTCGCGAATTTCGCGATTTAAAAAACATCGCGAAATTTAAGTGACGCGAAAATTAAATGTCGCGAAAATAACATGACGCGAAAATTAAGTGACGCACATTATGTCAATAACTAAAAAAACGACTTTATTACCATTACACACGTTTATAACAATCATTTTGAACTATTCTGTGGTTATGTTCTGGTCCTTCAAACATGAACTACAAACCGTGCCTTGTATACACTGTGAGAACATCTTTCTTGTTACTGTTTACATAATCAGTTGCTTTCTGTTTATTTAGACATTGTTGATTAAGTTGTTTGATCAAATTCAGGGACATGTTAAATAACATTGACAAAGAAATAAAGTGTGTCTCACTCAAAAACGCGAAATTAAAGTGATTCAAAATGCAAAATTCTCTCAAAATCGCGAAATTAAGGTGTTGCGAAATATGCGAACCTCAAAATCGCTAAATTAACGTGTCGCGAAAATTTCATGTAATAAGGTACATAAATGATCTTCCCGCGTGTCTTAAGTTCTCAACTGCACGAATGTTTGCAGACGATACAAGCATTACAACCTCTTGTAGATCAATAAAGTGTCTTCACAGTGAAGTTAACCACGATTTGAATAACATTCAAAATTGGTTACTAGCTAACCAACTGAGTTTGAATGTTCTCAAAACAGAGTATCTGTATCGCGCCTCTGATTTCAACCTAGCTAACATTGAAGTCAGTAGTACCAATAATATATATAGATAGCCAAAGCCTAAGAGCGTCGCACTTTGAACAAGCTTAACTAAGGTGAAACTTAACTAAGGTGAAAGGTTGGAAGCACAAGAATTAAGATTGACGAACGGGCTATTTTCAATTTTAGCAATTCTCAAAAACATTATTACGCGACCGTCTGCACAGTACATTTTTATAGACCGTACAAAAGTTCACAAAAACAACTTTTCTCTGTCTAGAATAAATAGTACCACTAGTTTCCGAATAAAATACAGTTTATGTTTGTCAAAAATTTCCCGAGAAACTGATTTGAAAATCAAAAATTGCAAAAATACACAAACATATTTGCATAAGGCGATGCGAGTGAAGATAGAACTGTACTATAAAATCAAGTCTTGTTTTGTTTACATAAAATCGCTTTTCAATCTATCTAATGAATGAACAAGCACATAAAAATGGACAACACGATCTTCTTTCGAAAAAATTTATTCAAATCTCCATAAGTTTACGTTTAAAAGCAAAACGCGTACCATTTAATTATAGCTCATCGAGTTCAAGCTTTCTTCGATGAAATTCAAGAGATCGATACAACTAAATAGGCCACTTCCGAGTTGCCTTTAGCCTCTCTATCAAAGCGAGGCTAGGTGCGAAACCTTTCATATGAAAATGAGTTTTCATTCACATGCAAATAAAAGTTATTTGCATGTGAATGGAAACGTATTTTCATATGAAAGGTTTCGCACCTAGCCTCGCTTTGATTGTGAGGCTAAAGGCAACTCGGAAATGGCCTATTTAGGCACGTTTTAAAATCAATTCGCCAAAACTAACAATAACATTAATAACAAGTCACTCACAGATTGATATCAACATAAATTCTCATCGAAAACTGTAATCTGTTTTACCTTTAAGTTCCTCGCTTGCTTGGAAATTCAAATCTCCGCTTCTGGTTCTGAAATCATCTCCCGCATTGATAAAAACGTAATACATGAAGTTCCTCGAAGCAAGATTTTATCCCTGAAAGCTCGTCTTTTTCCACTAAAGCGGCTTCTGAGTATACCTTAATTAGTATCCCTGTCTTGAGTAGCAAACCGCAAAAAAATGCAGGAAAATAACGAGTTTAATTCTCCACTGAGCTCACGGCTGTGTGGCCGCGCGAAAAACAAAATTGCTAAGATCACGGATGTTGTCCAACACGGGCGGGCACACACGCGCCCGCGAAACATTCCGCTAGCCATGACCATGAAAAATCACGGCGTAGGCTCTATGAGTATGGAGCTGCGCAGCCAGGCCTTCGGCCTGGCAAGTGCTCCGCTATTAACAATAGTGACCAGCCAATATACAGGGTTCAGTCCACGAAATCCCTTGGGGTAATGATTAATCAACGTTTAGTTTGGGATGAACAAGTCGACAGCCTATGTAAACTCGTCTCATCTGGATTAGCCGCTTTAAAACAAGCTCGTCGGTACGTTCCCAAAAACACCCTCATAACTATATACAAGTATTTCATTAAACCCCTTTTTGACTACTGTGATGTACTATGGGGCAATTTAAATAAAACACTGACTTTAAGACTACAAAATCTACAAAACCGATTATTCAGAATTATAACCCGTAAGGGGTTATGATGTTAGATCACCTAATATTCGAAAATAATTAGGTTGGGATGATCTGGAGACTATTAGAAGAAAGCATATAGCGATCCTGATGTATAAAATTATGAATAGAAGAGCCCCAGGTTATCTCATTGATCTTTTCGAAAAGAGTAATAGTGTTTATACACTTCGTGAGAGCGGAGATTGATTACTCCTACCTAAATATAACACTGAACTTGAAAAAGGTAGTAGCTTTTCTTTTGTTGGAGCAAAAATATGTCGAAATACACTATGCTATTATTAGCAGAAAACATTTTCCAGAATTTTTTTCTTTATCGTTTTGTTCCATCGTTCGACAACAGAACTTTTTTCCTCGTTTTCAGTGGAATATAATTTAATGTCATGTTTATTCAGAAGATTTTTCAAATGAAAATTATAAAACTCCTTTCCCTGATCAACCCAAATCATTTGCGGTTGTCGCTTCGTGCCAAATATATCTTTAAAAGCATCAGCAACTGACTGTCCTCTCTTGTCTTTTAATGGTCGAATCCAGCCATATTTTGAGAAAACATCGATGACCATAAGTAAACATTTAATCCTCTTATTCCATTTGCTAAATTTCCCCATCTCGACTAAAGCCGCAGACCATATTCTATCGATTCCATGTGCAATGACCCTTCTCTTTTTAAATCTGCGTCTGATTGGTTTATGTAATTCTTCGGTTAGGTTTCGAGCCCAATCTTTACTCAAAACCTGCTTCCGTTTTTTGAAATCCCTAATCCAAGTTTCTGTTTCGAATTTATCACATTTCTAGCCAACGCATGTCCCCATTGTCTTTCTTTCCATGGGATCGCATCCAAGGCAGCAACCATTCTTCTGTCTGCTTTGCTTTTACATTGTTTAACTTTTATTCCATTGTTTGCACAGACTGAATAACCAACGTCATGTTGCATAGCAACTGCATCAGTCCTTCCTGTCGGCTGTTGATAAACTTTCAGAATCTCCCCAGTGTTTGGGTCATAACTTTCCATTTGAATTACTTTGCAGTTTACAAATTAGCGTATTCAGTTTACAAATACGCGTGTGGGTTCCCTATGATCGGTCCAAGCTTTTTGTTGTTCACAGAGCAGTCAAATAAGTACCCTGGGGACCAGACGTTCTCTCGGGGCACGCTTTTGTGACAAGTCGGGGCCGGCTTTTTTCGCGGAGAAGATATAAGAGACGTAAAACTCGTGTAACATAAGAGAGGTAAGAGCACGAGAAAAGTCTCTGGCACCCAGGGTATGAAAGAATTGATGAGTAATCAAATTTAAAACGTTACGTCACCCATTTCCCAATGCGTATTTGTTTCACGCAAAGACACTGATGTTTTTTTTAATTTGAAATCGTTTTAGAAACAAAATGCTTTTATGCCCCCGAGCCCGAGAGCTTGCTTGCAGGCTACACATTTAAAAACAACATTTACCGTGCTGTAGCGTTTACTTAAGTCTTGAAAAATCCATTTCAAGTCCGAAGATCGGTTGTAATTTTTCATACTAAAGTTTGAGCGATCGAGCGACCGATCGAGTGATCGAGCGATCGAGCGATCGAGCGATCGAGCGATCGAGCGATCGATCGAACTTGCCCCAGACTATCTTCAATGTCTCTTCACTCAACGTCACGTTAATGATTATAACCTAAGAAATCTTGAAGGGAAGCTTTCGCTACCCAAGCCAAATACTAATTACCTAAAACGAAGTTTTTGCTACAGCGGGGCCTGTTTGTGGAACAACTTGCCCCAAGATTTAAAAAGCGTTTGTTCTATTGGGCAGTTTAAACGGGGTATTAAGAAAGTATCTGAGATATCGTATTCCCACACGGCAATCATGTAAAGCAGTTGTACAAGTTTAAATTTTTAATTTTTAACTTAACTGATGATTTTCCGTGTTTAAATAAAGATTTACATCGAGCGATCGAGCGATCGAGCGATTTTATGTTACAATATTGAGTGAAATTAAAAGGTCTTCAGTAAGGCTCAGTTCACACTTGGTGCCTGAGAATTAATTATCGGGCACTTAAGTGAGCACTGGCTCTCTGTGCAAAAGCATATTTCGTTGCTTAGAAGCACTTGACCCTCAATCCACTGCTTTACATACCCATAATTCCCTGCTATGCTTGTTTCAAAATGGTATCTAACAGGTGCCCAGTGTGTGACATACATGTAGCTCAAGTCTCATCATACAGCACAATCAAATTTCAACAAAGTTACATGAAGGTGTTCATTAAGATATATTTCAATCTGTTAAATCTTGATATAAGCTATATATTTCCTCTAAAAGTGGTATGCCCAAAGAAACCAATCATAGACAATCTCAGGGAGAAAAACTGCATAAAAATCTTATCTACAACTCCAAATAATGATTGTTTTAGAAGGTAAATCTAATAATTCTCTATAATAATTTTGTTCTCCACAGTCATGTAAATCTCTATAATTTAATTAAAATGTATAAAAATTCTTATAAATAAATTAAAACCTAAATGCTATGCTGTCAAATAAAACCTAAAATACAACACACATAATGGTCTGATACATGGGAAATACTTCATAAAAAAAAATTAATAAGACATTAAATTCATCAATTGTACTTTCATGAAAATAGCACTACAATACTGTATAGCATTTTTTAAATAAATTCTCACCTAATATTTACTTATCTGGGTTGGATTATAAATAAATAATCACATGTAATAAACTGTAACATTAATGTTTGCCTTGGCCTAACATATATTATAAACTTCCTTTCAATAATGTTTCCATATGTAGATTGTATTTGACATATAAATTTTCAATGTAATCTTTTATACTTTATGACTAAAGCTTCTTTGGAATAATTATGTTTGACCTTTTTGGAAAAGTCATGCCCAAATTTGGTCAGCTCCTTTTTATCTCGTTAAAGCGCATGCGCGCGAAACGAGATATAGGAGTCAGTAGAATATGGGGACAAAAGTTGTTAACAAATTTTTGTGGACTTTTGTCCGGGGGGGTTAGTTGTTTCTTCTTTATAGAAGCTATATTAGGGCATTGAGGATATGGTTGGTTAAACCGGTTAGGATTTCAAGAAGGGCGTCACATACTGCTCCTAAAATTTTTGGGGAGCACCCCCGGACCTATTGTTAATTTCCCTTGGGTATCGGGATGTCAAAACTTGTGATGAACTTGTCATATCTCACATTACGTTACCGCAAAGGTATTATTAAAGTTCTTCTTAAGTTTCGATATCTCACGTTACCTATCAGTTTCAATCATTTGTCGTAAAGCCATTTAAGCTGCCTTGCGTTTTTTTTTTTGGCAAACGCAGTTTGAGAATTTCACGGTGTATTTTTACGAATGGAGACGTTTTAAGAAAGTTAAATGGGACGGGAAAGTTTGTGTTTTAATATGAGCGATATGGTAAAGCAAAATTGCGTTTGTTCTATTTTGATTCATTGCTATTACGGTTTGATTATGCAATAGTATGGGAAAGACGTCATAGTTTTGTTAATTTAGCTACCGTGCACAAGGATATTTTGCGGGTCGCGGAGACAGCTAAAATTTCTGCTGGAAGGAAATGTTTGCGGATTTCTGGTGAAGTATAAATAAAATCCAAGGCATCGGTATTAAACTGCAATTTTACTTCCTGACCGGAGGTTGTATAGTTCCCATAGTTATGGTTGCTGTTCTGGCGCCAATATGAACATAAACAACGAGAAAACTAGTGAGTGAATTATTGTACCTTGTTGTAAAAACGTATCAGTATTATGATAACAGTCTCTGGTTCTTTTGAGGACGTGTCTGGAGTTGAATCGGGAATACAAATGACTGTTGTGCCGGTTGTCTAGGAGTTCACTGTTATGAGAGTTATGAGTTATGAGAGTTCACCGTTCTGTAAAATGAGGACCGGATGGCGGCGGATGGCGGATGGCGGACGGCGGATAATAAAATGCGGATAACAAAATGCGGATGATAAAATGCGGATGAAAACAAAAAACAGAAAAATAATTCCTTACGATTTTTACCAAAAAAACAAAAAACAAAGAAAGAAAAGAAGCAGAAATAACTTTAAAATGGCACGAAACAAAAACACGAAACATTAACTTTATTGTCCAAACTGTCTTCAAGTTCCACTTCATGCCTCACTCAACCCTAGTTGGAAAATATATGAATGTTGCGTTTCGAGTTTGACCGATTGTGCAGTCTGCACGTGTTTGAGGATGGAGTCCGATGAGTGTGACGATTACGGGCTTTTAAAATCTGTGTTTAGGAAACGGTAAGTTAGTAGAGTTCTTAAATTCGATTTAACTTCACCTGTTACTTTGCTTCACAAACAATCTTTTCTGACTTTTTATTCGTGTTTGTATCTGGTTCGTTGAAGAGTCAGGAAGGTGATGCAATTGAGTGTTTTTATCATAGATATGTTAAAAGGGTTAATTACTACACTAGTTTCCGTTATGGATATCTTTGGAATGCATGTATTCAGATAAGACCTTTTTGAGTGTTCCACTGTCACGATCATTCATTCCTGTGTTATCCTTTGTGAAAGCAAGAGCAACAATTCCGACCGCCATTACTGTGTCCGATCCAGAACTGTTGGCATGTGATGCTTGTCTTGATGCTTGTGGTGCAGTGTGTTTTGGGGAATTCTTCCATGCCAAGTTTCCTCCTTTTATTGCTAGTCAATATTTGAACATTAACCAGCTCGAACTGCTTACAATCAGGTCAGCGTATACGCACTGAACAATCAACGTTCAACGAACGCCTTCATGCAGCGTTGTCTACGTGAAATTTGGTTGTTGCTGTCTCTTAACAATATCCGTTTATCTGCGCGTTACATTTGTGGGAAGTCATAGTCTAACGTTTTAGCGGATGCGTTGAGTCGTTCTTACTTAGACTCCTCGTACTCAGACTATTTGCAGCATGCCGTAGCTACCTTGAACCTTACCCAAGTATTTCCTAGCGACTCTATGTTCGTTTTTAATGTATATTAAGTAGCTACTTCCATTTATTTTCATAGATCCTTATTAAGTTTATTGATTTTTCTTTCTTTCAATCTGTTTTTCAATTTTATCTCGCAGATCACATCGACGCTTTGCAGCAGTATTTAGGAACTATCCAGGTCCATGCTTTTTGCGACTCCACAAAGCGCTCTATGAGATGCTATATGCGAACATATTTATTGTTTTGCCAATATTTCGATTTCTTGCCTTTCCCAGTTTCCAAATCCGTTTATTTGCTTTATTTAGTTTTTTTTTGTCACGTTCTTTAACGTCATACCGTTCGATCGTTAATTATTTGAGCATTATTTCACATATTAACCGCTCGTGTGGTGCCAGTTTTGCCTTTCTTGACGATTTAATATGACGTTTATCTTGCCAAACGAGCGGTGCGTCGGATCTTGGGTGATTGTGTCGCACGAAAAGAACCGATCACTGTTGAGATTCTTTTACAATTGTCCCGTCTTTTCGATTTAGATAATCATTTGCACGTCTGCATGCGTGCTTTATTTTTAGCAGCCTTCTTTTCTTTTTTACGTATCTCTAATTTAGTAGTCTGAAATTGGCGATTTCCAGGCGTGTTTTTTGACACTATCTAGCATGACTTTCACACCGCAAGGGGTTTTGTTGCGCATCACGCGCACTAAGACACTCCAGTTTCGGGAGCGGGTTTTAGAAATTCCCTTGCCGTTTATTCCCGGTTTCGCCCCGCGCTTAGGCAGTATTTAGCTAGTGTACAATTGTCGCCCTCTTCACCATTATTCGTTTGTCAATCTCGGGGATCGTACAGGCCTATCTTGGCTCACCAGTATAATGCTCTTTCAACCATTGGGTTTAATCCCGCACAGTATTCCTCACACAGTATTCCTCGCAGAGTTTTCGTCGCGGAGGCGCTACATTTGCTTTTTGTAATCGAGCGCCTACAGCTTTTATTAAATCGCATGGCGATTAGAAGAGTGACGCATATTTAATCTATCTCACTCTTTCCAACGAAAATAATTTTAAAATTATCCATTCTATCACAACCAGACTCTCTCCCACATCGTAACTTCTTCTTCTCAAACCCTTTTTTTATTCTTTTTTCCCCTTTGGGTTTGGCGGTTTATTGAATAAACATACGTTTAACCCCATCTACTGAGTCTGTTTGTGGTAGTAATTGAGTGTTTTTATCATAGATATGTTAAAAGGGTTAATTACTACACTAGTTTCCGTTATGGATATCTTTGGAATGCATGTATTCAGATAAGACCTTTTTGAGCGTTCCACTGTCACGATCATTCATTCCTGTGTTATCCTTTGTGAAAGCAAGAGCAACCCCCCCCCCCCCCCCCCACCCCTCACCCGGTTTAGGGTGTTGTTTCTTGTGCAGTATCAATTTGAATAAACATAGTTCAACATCCGTTTAACCCCATCTACTGAGTCTGTTTGTGGTAGTAATTGATAAGAAAAATTGCGTGTGCTATAGCTTTGAAGTTGTTAACTATTTTCCTCTCGTATGTTATTGTGTTTGGCCATTTATAATCGCCAAAATGGGAATCTGAATAACTGGTAATATATATTTAAAGTTAACTTGGTCAGGGGTGAAAGAGTTTTGTTTCCTAAGTACTAGAAAATCATACTTTTCATACTTTTCACGTTTTTTAAATTTGGCTTTCTTTACATTTATCTATTAAACATATGATACATATATTAATTTGAGAATATCAGTATTATAAAAGTGACAGGCCAAACACGACTCCCGCTAGTTGCATAATGTATAAAGAAACCTCTAGAATAGCTTTCCCAAGAAGGTCTACGAGATATTTGTTCCCCTTTGATCACCAAAATAGAGATGTGACAAATGCTCGATGTATTGTATGACTCTTTTATCTTTGGGATATAAATCTCTTTAATGACAGAAGGTCAGTTTACATGCTGTGCACACTCACTGCCATTTATAGAATTATTGTTTCCAGTCTATGCCTTCGTTATGCTAGTTCTCTTGGCATATGTTGGAGCGTCTTTGGCTAACTTTTGTTGCAAGATAAGTAGTGATCGGCTGCAGTTTTTGTTAATTGTTATGAATATGCTTGGATCAGTCAATCTCTGAGGCTCGATTTCCGCCGCTTTCTCTCGTCCGGTCTCTGAGCCTCCAATCTCTCAGCCGGTGATTTAGTGTCTAAGTCTGCGGTGTGCAAGACTTGTGAGAAAGTGGATCTTTATCACGGATGTAAGTGTCCAAGATCAAAGTCTGAAGCTGCCGTATCTCTACTGGAATAATGACTTCTTGCAGTTTATGTTTTAGCTCCTTGTTTTATTCTGTTTTTGAGTAGTGTTTCTTGGAGCTTGAAGAACCTCCTGATCCGTTGTTTCATAATGGCGTTCGGGATTGCATCCCGACATGGCTTGTACAGATATGGTGATCTGTTTTGAAAATCTCACGGATGCTAGTGAATTCTTACGTTTTTCCACAGTTTATTTTTCAGTATTTATCAAATTATTATCCTCAAGCTGTAAACTGCGCATTGTAAATTGGCGTAGAAATAATGGCAAAGTCCCGGGTCGGCGTCATCTAATTACCATTTTGTAAATTCAAATCTCTAAAAATAAACTCACAAACGCAACTTTGAAATCAATAAATATTTTACCATTAAACTGTTCAAAAGTGTTGAATAAATTGGATATTATATTTCGTTATTACAAAACATTGACATTCGAAGAGTGTGAGGTCACCTTCGCATTTCTCCTGGTCTTCAGATGCCAGAGTTTTATCCAGTTGGTCTAAAAGCCAGTCTTGGCTAGATAAATAAACTTGTTCAGCCGAATGGAGGTTACGATAAAAATCGCGACATTCGCGAAGAATATTTTTATCGGAAGTCACGATTGAATTGTTGGCACGCAACTCTGAAATTGAGTCGCGTGTTTGTCGCTGATTTTCAAGCTGGTAGAAATACTCCCGGGAAATACTTGGTCGGCGTTTTTAGGAGATCTTTGATCTCCGCCAAACGCGTGTGATCATCTGTTGTATTTAAATTACCACGAGACAGGACTTCTCACGCTTACGCTCACGGCATCGGTAGTAGGGGGTGGCCGGCAGTTTCTGGAGAAGGGTCGCACGGAGGTTCATTTGTTTGTTTTGTAGTGCAAATTAGGACCTTTGTTATTTAAACCTCACAGGGATTACAAAATTTAAATAAGAAAGGAAAAACGAAATGAGTTCTGGTAGTTGTAGTCAAATGACGCTATCGTGCAAATGGCCTATTGTGGTTACAGGGGGAGTGTCGTTGCTGGTTGCTGTAGTGGGGGTCGGGAGGCCTCTGGTGTCCCCCCTCCGGGCACTGGAGCCTCGCGGTTCGCCTCGCGGCGTTTCGCCTTCGGGGAGTCTTTAACAACGCGCTCGGAAGACTGGCACCGGTAGCATAGTATTGGCTGGCCAGTGTACTTAAAAAAATAACTCGAGCCCTTGAGTGACTTATTTGCGTGGCACTGCCTTTTGTAAACGTGTGAATTCTATGACACGGATGCCGTTCTCGATGTGCGCGTAGCTTTGAAGCAAAGCCGGCGGACTGCTCGCGCTTTGAGGTCGCCGTATTGTTCCACGAGTTGTAGCAGGTTTTCATCGGGGAATTCAACGGGAATGAAGCATGACACGTGTAGTGCTTTTTGCCGTAAAAGGCGTAAAGGGATAACGCGGCTTTCGCAGTCAAAGCCCGATGCCGCCAACCGCGTGGCCGATTCTGTCCCAACGATTTCTTCCTTAAAGTTCGGTAACGACTGCGCTATACTGAGCGAGTCAAGATCCAGGTTTTCCTCCACTATCAAGCGGACAGTAAGTTCTAGTGTGGGCGAACGGCTGGTTACAAGACGCTTTCTTGCTTGTGGTGAAAAAACGGCACCAAATCTTGTGAAAAAAAGCTCTCCTTAGTCGTCGAAGTTGAGGATTATTCTGGCTTTTGGTCTTGAAAAAGTGGAGCACTGATGAGAAAAGATCCCCCAATGCTGTACAGAGAAGTTGTTAGCAGAGGGGCACGGGTTCCCCTCCTTTTGCAAAAAAAAAAAATAATGATGATGATAAGGCCCAGCCTATAACATTTTCTAAACACGTCTATTGTATAACCAAATAATAGGACCCCATTTTAGTTACTAGCGTGAAAATGTAAATAACTTCTGTAAAAATGCAAGGACCACTAGAACAAACAGTAGCAATATATAGCTGGACCGTTACTTGTTTATTAGCCTATCGTGTGCCAGCAATTTATCTTAGCCCATTTTAAATATTGTAACCGTTTGTTTCCATCTTCACCAAGCTTTCCTAGCCCCTGATGAAGGTTAGTTTTGTCTAACCGAAATATCGGGCATATCTTATTAAAAGAAATCGAACAAATTTGCTGTCTGATCAGCCTTTTATGTTAAAGTTGTTTTTTTTTGAAAATGTAAAGCCCATTTCGTGAACATAAATTTCTATTGGCTGATATGCATCATGTGATGTTTTCATGTACGTATTTTAAGTAGACTTAATCTAAAGGTGCGCTACAACGGCATCTTTACCATATTCACTATCAATTCTTCTATTTTGTTTTTATTAACCACACGTTCTAACGCTTTAACGAGATGGCTTTAAGAGCCCTTTGATTGAAATTTATTACTTTACATCACTAAGTTTCTTGGCCTTCAGAAAAACAATGCAGTAACTGATACATAGGATGCTGAAATCTGAAAGGAAACAAAATAATGCAAGTCAGAATGTATTTTTTTATATAATTATTTTAAACAATGAGTTTGAGAACTCCATCAAACCAACTAGTCTCACACTAGCTTTTCACAATTTTGGAAAATGTAGCCATGTCCTACACTGTACACACGGTAGGTCGAAGACTTAAGGTTTTGTGATATACAAGAACAAGGCTTTGCTCTAGCAGTGCCTGGTGTTTCCTGGTAACTTAACTTTTGCCCTGAGTCAACTAGTAAATCTAAGTTTTTGCATAAAACTCATAATGCTGGGCACCCTAGTTTTTTACAGGTTCAGAGCTTTCGGTTTCCTGCAATCTTTCTCAGACCACAGCCTTGAAGAGCCACCGCTCTTGCTTCACAACCTGCCTTTTCTCCTACTCAATGTTGTCAACCCTGCCTAGTAATGGGTAACCTTGCAATATAATAAATCAGCTTATTCAACAAACTCATCAAAATGATGTTGAATTTCCTGTATCTAACCACCACAAATATCAATCCCATTATAAATGTGTCAACTTACTATATACTAGATTCTGTTTCAACAGCATCAGGTTGTTTGTTATCCTTGGTTCTGTCCTCAATCTATAAAATATAATTATGAACCAGAAAAATAACATTTTTGACTGACAGTATACATGTAGGGTAAGTGTTTTCACAAGGAATTAATCTGTGTACAGGGAGTCATCACTTATTGGTTATCATTTAGTTAAGAAAACAGAGCATCATATCACAAAAATAATGAATTGAAACAAAAGCCAGAGGAATTCTGCAAACTCTAAATACGCTGTTACTCCTCTGGTTGGAATGCTGTTATCACAAATAAAACTCTGCATGATTGACCCAGGACTTCAAATACATGTATCAGCAAGTCAGTGCAAATGCTCAAGCTCTCAAAAATTTATAAATGAGTTTTCCTGTTTCACTTTTCTTAAAGTGTGTTAGTTTCCCAGTGTTCCTGCTGGTAATATGTACAATGTAGTGAGTAAAGGAAGGCGGAGGGAGGGGGGAAGGTGAGGCTACGTTCGAACCTTAAACACTGCACTTCGCGAGTAACCACAAAGCATGGATAGAAATGATAACAAACAAAACCAATTTTTATCTTGTTCTGACACTATTCATCAGTATGGTTGCTTATGCATGTGTTTGTTTGCTTGTTTCTTTATTCAGGGCTTAATTCATAACAACATACTTACTTGCGTGTTGTCATGCACAGTGTCACTGCAATCATCACTACAATGTACATGTATCTTCTTCTACAGTGTACCCTGTTATTATGTTTTGTAATTAGAAAAAAAATTGTTAGAAGAATTATAATGTCAGTTGTTTTATTGTTTACGTGTAGATTAGTTTGATCAACTGAATTGTTGATACGCACAATGTACAGTAAATTAAGGCTGATGTTTTGAGAACTAGCACTAAAAAACATTACCTTTTTAATCCTTTTATACATATATGGTGGCAATTCACTTTATCAACAAGGCTGATAACACTAACATTTTGTTTCACTCCCCCACCAATTGATTATCACAGTTTCATTTGAAACCAACTGCTTTATGTTCATGTGTCTATCATAATTATACATGCAAGAACAGTGCAAATTATGCTCCTGTACATGTATAAACACAACACAGTTTCACGCAACTCCTGCATAGTTTAAAGTCTACTCTAGTTTGTGCTATTGAGACCATGACTACAGAATCTATCCTCAAAGAGACAGGTGGAGTCCATAAGCAGAAGTTACATGTACAGTAATATTGATGTCTATGATGCCCACATGCACTCTTACATGCATGGGAATGTTAGAAATCAAGAGGAATTCCCATGGCGATGCAATGCATTGTAACTTGCAGTACAGTGTACATGTATCAGGCTGGGGGTTAGACAAAATAAAATTAATCAACAAGTTCCATTGCTGCAAGATGAAAGATAGTATACACATACCTCTGGCTCAGACCATTCTACAATTGTACATGTACACTGTACATCTTTTTCATTACTGTGTGTTTTAGTACTGTAGTTTTGTCACTCAGTTTTCTAAGAAATAAAGGAAATAGTCACCATTTAGATCAAAAACTATAAACTTTGACTACATACATGTATACCTATACAAGTATTAGACAACCAAGGCTGTGCTCTAAGAAAAAATAGTTGGGAGCCCAAAATCTCCAAGCACTTGAAATCTGGGGTGCTCAGCATACAGTATAAGTTTGGTGCAAAAACAAAGATTTCCTGGTTGCCCAAAGGTAAAATTTTGCATTGTTGGGCTGTGCTCTAGCAACACACAGTGGCCCATAGCATATCACTTTTGACCTTGGGTGATCAGAAAGTGTACAAACATGTAGCTTTTCACAAAACTTATAAGCTGGCACCAATAATGTAGATTTGGAGCACAGCCTATGTTGTGCTTAAAACAATCCTTGATTCTATTTTTGTTTTATCCTCATTAGCAAACATTCCATGTATCTCACACAGACTAAAGAAAAAAAAAATAAGTGAAGATGCAACAGCTACATGATCAATCAACAAACATGTACAGCGACAAATTAAAATTGCCTTCTTTTCTGGGGGGCCTTTCTCTTTACAAAAAGCCATCTGATATGACATTTGTGAACTACAGCTGTACACGTATTAATATACCGGTATATAGATAGGCTTAGCCTAACAGCGGAGCTCTCTGAACAGAAACGATGTTGATAAGCTTAACTTAGGTGAAAGGTCGGAAGCACAAGAAAAATTAAAATTACGATTGACGACCAGGCTATTTTTCAATTTTAGCAATTCTCAAAAACAGTAAGCTTATTACGCGACCGTCTGCACATTACATTTAGACTGCACAAATTCCACAAAAGCACACTGTTTGAGAAATGTGAAACCTCTCTTAAGTAGCAAACCGCGAAAAAAAGCAGGGAAAAATGATTTTGCAAACCGTTTTCTCCGCTAAACACAACAAAAGTTTTTTTTTTCTTTTAAAATGTTTTATTTATCAATAACAAATCCCTAAAGTTTACAATATTATCCTGAGAGGCTAGTCATTTCCGGTTACAAGGCATCCTGAGTTAAAGCTAGTCATTTCCGGTTACAATAATACAAGGTCAGTTCCGGTTTACAGTCACTTGAAAGTCTAGTCCATAAAGGATTATTTATAAAATTCATTTCCGGTCGTTTGGTCCACTTGAAAGTCCTTTCTGGTTTGCACATGATTACTTTAGTCATTTCTGGTAATGAATGATGAGTTGCCAGTACCTAAATTATTAGTCACGAGCTTTGACTGTTGTATTCCACAAATATTCGGATGACACCACAAAGCAGAAAATTTCTGTTCGCGGTGGGGGGTGGGGGGGTACTCCCATATATGAGCTATATAGGTATGTGCCGCTGTGAAGGGTATGGTTTTCAGGCAGTTTAGTCTGGGATAGGGTATAGTAATCAGAGATTTTTGGTCTAGAATAGGGTATCATTTTCTGCAAAACTGATCAGTTGCATGAAGAATTTAGACTAGAGACACTAGACAAGGTTTACTGGCAAATGGCATTTAATAATCGGTAAGGTGTGCTGTACGACATTTTTACTGACTCCTGGTTTCTTAGACTGTGATAGTGAATGAGTTTCTGCAAAATAGCGAGTCTAGAAAAGGTCTAGAATAGGGTAGGATTTTTCAGTGTTTAGTCTAGAATGTGCAGTTCCAGAAAATATCCACACTCCCCCCAAGGAAGGTTTTTTGTTTAGCACCCCCATCCGCCCAGGAAATTCCAGTTTAGCTTCATACTTTGCTTCTAAAATGTTGGCCTTTAAGATCCCCCTCCCCCTAGGAATTTCCAATGACCTTCCATGGGGTGGGTATGGATTTTTTCTGGAACTACACAATAGGGTTGCAAAATGCAGCTAAAATGGTATAGTATAGGTTAAGGGTCTCAGAGTCCCAGCAGCACACCCCCGCCCAAAAATGTGCAAGTATCCCCCCCCGGTCAATTTGCAACTGTGTTGTGATGTCATTCCTTATGTCCCTTACAGTGGCCCGAGAGTTCTCGGTGCCATTGTGAAAAGTTGCTTTGTTTCGAAAAACCCATATACCATAAAGTATGGTCTTAATGAAAAAGCGTGCTCGCATGTCATTCTCGTCGTCAGCAGAAGTCCATTAGATAAAAGAAAATAGTCTTAACATTGACTAAAAACCTAGTATTGAGTAGTGCCGATAGGGTGGGAGTGAAAACACCCCACACCCTTCCACAGGTTCAAATTTTAATCTAGCTTGGAAAGGCGTGGTAACCAGTTAACTGGTTCCACATTTGCAGTACCATTGCTAAACCAGACACCCAAGATTCGCATTCTTGACACCCACGTCAGGCCATAAGGAGTGTCCGGACGTGAGCACCAAGCTCCTAAGTTCATGGCTTCTGTACTCTTTGCCACATTTAATTTAGTCCCTGTACCTGTCTGGTATTTGTGAAGTAAGGTAAACAATTTGTCTAGAGAAAAAATATCGTTTATAAAACATGTGGAGTCATCCGCATTCATTGGTGAATTTTAAAACGCTTTCCTCATGCTTCTGGAAGGAGAAAACCTTCAATAGTATCATCCTTTCTTATACTGGTAGCCAAAACGTCTGCGCATAAAACGTACAAAAGTGGAGACCGGGGATCTCCCTGCCTCACCCCCCACTCGAGTGGAATTTCTTTAGTCAAAAAACCATTAACTATAATTTTCATATTTGCTTGACAGTATAATGTAGAAATCGACGCTGAAAATTAGGGCAAAATCCAAAATGACTTAAAACATTGGTAAAAAGTTTACCAATGTTTTTCTACCCTGTCAAAGGCTTTCTCTTGATCAATATTCAGCAAGATACTTGGTAATATTTATATAATCTAGAGTGTCACACAAGAGAAATAAATTCTCAAAAATCGTCCTACCTGGGATGGAACAAGTTTGATCTTCTTGAAATAATCGAGGGTAACACTTTTGAAAGTCTGTTAGAGCTTTTGAACAAATTTTGTAATCAACATTGAGTAGCGAAATAGCCGGGCCACCAATTTTTGAGGTTTTTCTTATCATCTTTCTTGTAAAGTAATCTAGTCACGCTTCCTTCCATTGAATCACTGAGAGAATTATTTTCCAAACTAAATTTATAATTTCGAACAGAATAGGGCCTAAAAGATCCCAGAATTTAGCGTAAAATTCTTGAGGTAATCCGTCTGAACAGGGGGTTTTCCCTGAAGAAAGTCCACGCATTGCGTGGTTATTATTTCAGCCAAAGATAAAAAAATTCTTCGCAGGATAAAATTTCCCTCTCACTTAATCTGTTTTCAAGTTTGTTCAAAAATTCGGTTTGGAATGTTAAATTAACAGGTTCTTGCAAGTACAAATTACGGTAAAAATCGAAATGAGCTGGAGAAAAGGAACAAGCTTAACTAACGTGAAACTTAACTAAGGGAATATTCAACTAAGGTGAAAGGATTAAGATTGACGACCGGGCTATTTTTCAATTTTAGCAATTCTCAAAAAACAGTATTACCCGACAGTCTGCACAGTACAAAGTTCACAAAAACAACTTTTCTCTGTCTAGAATAACTAGTACGACTACTTTCCGAATAAAATACAGTTTTTGTTTGTCAAAAATTGCCCGAGAAACTGATTTGGAAATCAAAATTGCAAAAATACACAAACATATTTGCATAAGGCGACGCGAGTGAAGCCTGACAGAAAATCTAAGTCTTGTTTTGTTTAAATAAAATCGCTTTTCAATCTATGTAATGAATGAACAAACACATAAAAATGGACAACACAATCTTCTTTCGAAAAATGTTATTCAAATCTCCATTAGTTTATGTTTAAAAACACGTATACCATTAATAGCGCATCAAGGCAGAGCTGTCCTCGATGAAATTCAAGATAACAAACACGACTTAATTTGAGCACGTTTCATAAACATGTCTCCAAAATTTAAGAGAACACAAAGGAAAAGTCAATCAAAAATTGATATCAACATAAATTCCCATCGAAAAATGTGATTTATTTTACCGTTAAGTCACTGGACCGCTTGGAAATTCGTTAAAACTCCGCTTCTTCGGTTCTGAAATCTGAAATCCGTAATAAAAACAAGACATCTTCCCGCATTGCTCCTGCATTGATAAAAACGTATGAGGGTTCCTCGAAGCAAGATTTTATCCCTGAAAGTTCTTCTTTTTCCACTGAAGCGGCTTCTGAGTATCCCTTAATTAATTAATTATCCCTGTCTTGAGTAGCAAACCACGAAAAAATGCAGGGAAATAACGACTTTACTGCTCCGCTAAACACTGCGAAAGATCCAACTTTTAAAGTGTTTACCGAGCTGACGGCTGTGTAGCCAACATATAACCTAAAAAATTGCACAATATAGAACAGTAAACTAATGATATTAAGCTTTTAAACTAAGGCGAAAAGGTCGGAAGCACAATAATTAAACTCAAAAGAGTTTAGTTGTAAACAAATGCTTCGACGAGCTACTAGCTTCAATTTAAAACGAAATCAGGTTTAAAAATAAGCACTTAGCTCTATATTCCTCCAAAAACGCTTGATTTGCAGAGTTACGCAGCCTCAAATGCGGTCTTGACCACTGTTTGAAAAATGTGAAACCTGTCTTGAGTAGCAAACCGCGAAAAAATGCAGGGAAATACTTTAAAACGGTTTTCTCCGCTGAACACAGCCCCAACTGACGTGTTTACCGAGCTCACGTCACATTGGCCATGTAGCCTCGCGAAAAACACAGCCTCGCTTTGGTTTCAAAATTGCCCAACACGGGCGGCGGGCGTGTGCGGGCGGCACACACACGCGCCCGCGAAACATTCCGCTAGCCATGACCATGAAAAATGCGGGCATCGGTTCTATGAGTATGGAGCTGCGCAGCCGGGCCTTCGGCCCGGCGATAGCTCCGCTATAATCATACTAAAAAATACACTGAACTGAGGACGTTATGGACAATCTGATGGACCCCCCTAATTTTTGTCAACTTAAGGATGGACTGTGGACTGGGGACAGGGTATAAAACACAGTCTTAAGTTTCAATAAATATGACATTCAACATCAATTGGTATTTAACTCCCTGCTACTTTACCCTTTTGCCAACATTGCATTTTATACAATGTATGCAGTCCGATTCTTGGCCAGTACTGTTGGGGCAGGAGCAATGATGTGAAGTTTTAGTGCTCTCCCCACAGATTTCCTTTGATGCATGTAGAACAAGAAGGACTGGGCCATGTCCCAAGCTACACTGGCTACACTCAGGCGGTGTGCGTCACGACTTGCAATGCCCGATGGGTTAATTTGTGTAGCGGCTCATTTTCCCTTCGTCTCGACGGAGTGAGCATCTCCTACGTTTGCGTTATTTAGCCTGAATTTAAATCCAGCGCCTTTTCTTTGGTAAAGTAATCAAATATACAAGTTTACAAACGCAAAACTACTTCGTAAAGGCCGGTTTTTCTTTTTCTCTGACACACTATTCTGATTTGAATCAAAACATACAATCCGTTAATAAACAAGAGGTCACAAGACAACCGGAAAGATCAAATTTATGCACTGGTCAACGCCACGAGACCTAAATCACGCAAAGACCGCTCCACGTATTATACAGAACAAGCACTGCAAACGCCGACAAAAGAAGTCACTTTGAACATAAAAACGTATGAAGGTTTGAATATTTTCTTCCTTCAACTATAATTGAGGGGAAAATAGGTCGAAAAAAGACCAAACAAGAAGATGATAAAGGACGCGCGTGACCGCCGCGTGGGCGCAGAAAATTATTGTTACTCACCAGGAGACCTAGGCGAGTTGGTGAACTTATCAATTTTGAACGGCTTCAACCAAGAAAACTAAAAGGGGTAGACCCGGGTAGACCCCGAAATTCTCAAAGAAGAAAGGCTAAATTAACTGTATGTCCCAAATTATTTACGAAAAACAAACGTGTAAAGGAATGAGAAGTCTAAGAAAAGGTGTGAAAGTTCAGTTTACGATAATGTGGCAATTGAGCCGAGTAGGTTTACTTTGAGGTCAGCTAAGGCAGTCATTGTGCTCGAATGTAAGATTTAATTGTAGCCATAACGAAGAAGGGATATTTCTCTTTAATTCTGCCTGAAAACATTTTCAATTAACATCGCTGAAATCCTTGAAAAGGAACAATTTTTTCAACTCCACGCGCTGAAATAGCTTCTTGTTTGCCGCGAGGACTATTGTTTAAACAACGGCTTGCTATTGGTCAAATCTCGTGACGCACACCGCCTGGGCTACACTGTACAGTGTGCTATTACATGTATTATGACATGCAGACAATCCCATGTGCTTTTCTTTTGGATTCAGTTAAAACGAAAGTCTAGTGGAGTATAAACAAACACATGCCAAAGCCACCATACTACATGTAATTGTTTTCATTGTTTCTACATGTAGGTGCTTCGTGAATACTAGCGAAAAGCAGTGTTTTCATTTTGAGTTCTCGGTGAGGGAAGGGGAAGGTGAGGCTAAGTTCGAAGCTTAAACACTGCTCTTCACAAGTATCCACAAAGCATCTAGAAATAATAATAAACAAACCAGTCTTTATCTTGATCTGACACTGTCTTTTCATCAGTATAATAATTAAATAATGTATTATAATTATAATAAAAACCTTCCCAGCACCCTTTGCATCAGAAAAAATTTCCATGCCAAATAACTCTGTCAATTTTGAGTGAATGAGGATACTACACCACGTGCTATTTGCACCTACCATAAAATACCTATTTTTATTGACTAAGTGCGATGACGTCATCAGTCACGTGACTATGCCCCCAAGTGCCTTTTAAAGTTTTTTAGGAACATGCTATGATAAATGCAAATACAGTCAACGTGGCAAGGAAGGCATTTACTTGCATCATTTCGTCATGCCCGGTTTGGTTCTGGATTTTGAAAATTAAGGGGGCTATACATATGAGCAAATAGGGGTCTGGGGACAAGTATCTTTGAATGCATGTATCTTTATAAAGGTGAAATGCAAAGTTAACAAATTTTGTAGGTTGGTAGATATAAGTATAAATATCAGTTCTTTATCAACGTCATTAGCATGACGTCATGAATCACGTGACCAAAACGCACGGAAATTGACTGATTTTTGGAACTTTTTGGAACCATCAAACATTTTTATTAACTTAAATAAATCCCCGTTTTTCCGCCCAGGTTAAAATTATGTTATTTTTGTGTATAAAAAAGGCGATTATTACTCCTCTAGTAAAAATGAAGGTGACGTAAAAACGTTTTACAAGTTGGAAGACCTTGGAAATCCATCCTTTCCTGATCCTGTTCAGCGACTTTTCAGTTTAAAACTATAAACAAATCTGCATAAGTGGTTTTTATCTTACTTCTTACCAATGGCGTTGGCAGTTTTTCTGTAGCATTTTTCTTTCATACCGATCAGGGTTAGATTTTTCTTCCCCTACCCTCCCCAGTCCCCCGCTCGGGTTTGCAGGACATGGTCAGCGGGAAGACTGGTTCGAGTTTGAAAACGTGGTCACGTCAGTCACGTCAGCCCGCGTCAGCTTCGAAAACTTTCATTTTCGTGTTTAGCGAAAAGTACGTGGTTTGCTGTCTTGCAAACTGCTCTTTTCGTTGTCAACATATGGAATAGCGGAAAGAAGGTCTCAGAGTTAACATTGGGTCACATTTGTGGCCGCGAAACTCCGTAGTCCGCAACTCCTGTTCCGGAGAAAGCCAACAACAAAAGCTAAGTGATTTGTTATTGTACTTTAAAAGTCCAAGAGTGGCTTTTGCCTTCTAGGCGATTGATTAACATTTTGTAAGCTTATTTAAAACTGTGTAGTACGTGTGCAGAACTGATTTACAATCTGAACTGATTTACAATTAAGCGTAATTTTAGACGTAATTAGCTGAGCCTATATTTGTTTACAAACAGAGCGAGCAAGCGGTGAGGACCATCAAAGACTCAAGCGGACCTAGAGCGGTGGACTAAATTATCAGCTCGGTAAGTTTAAGGACGTCTTTAAGCTTGAGCTTATGTTAATTAAAGCATTTAAAACGGTTAATATTTAAGATTAACGAGCGGTTTATAGTCGCTTTATAATTTAGTGGCAATTTCCGAAGTTAATCCATAGATAGACCTCTAGATAGTAGTAAGCTAATAAGCTTGCCGCCAACATGTTTATTCGTTTACCGGTTTTACAAAGTGGTTTCGCTGCACGTTAATTCACTGCATGCCATATTTCATGCAGTCGTTTCGCTACATCTTGTGTTGTGCTGTAACTTTTCCTAATGGTAATATAATGATAGCACCAGTAGCGTCGATAATAATTCACTGAATGCCATATTTTTAACAATGTTTCATGCAGTCGTTTCGCTCCATCTTGTATTTTCCTAATGGTACTTTTCCTAATGGTAATATAATGCTACAAGCACCAGTAGTGTCGACAAATTGAGCATTATGCTCACTAGTTTTCTGTACAATTTACAGCCAGATGTAAGCATATGTGATAGGAAGTTTGTCACCCTTATGATAATGTGTACAATGAATGAATTAATATCATCTGAGAGAGTAGTATAGGGGGTTGGTGATTCGGGACCGCCTCCAAACGCCCGCAAAACCGCTTATTTTTGGAACTCCCGAACACCTTAGTTGCCGTGCCCCCAGGGTGAATACAATGAGCCCTGGGGGCACGGCAACTAAGGTGTTCGGGAGTTCCAAAAATAAGCGGTTTTGCGGGCGTTTGGAGGCGGTCCCGAATACACCAACCCCCTATACTACACAGGGCTTGTGAATGCTGACCCGGCACGAGACCATCCCCAACCACAGCTTGTGGATGCTGGCCCCGACACGAGACCACCAATTGGAGAAATCATATCCCCGCATATACCCACCCACATGGCGAACGTGAAAGCTTTCAAGGCCTTCCTTAAATCACGCGAGACTGGTCTGGTTCAAAGGAGCGAAGAATGGGTCAAAGCCAGACAAAATACAATCGGAGCCTCGGAGATCTCTGCCTTGACCGGGTCTTCGCCATTCGAGAGTCAGTCAAGTCTAATTCGCAAGAAGGTAAACCCCATCGACATGAGCAAAAATGTGGCCTGCTCTTGGGGCACATTGTTTGAGTTTCTAGTCCGTGAATACTTTTGAGAAGAAACATTCTGTCAAAGTTTTCGGATATAAGAGCTCTATAAATCTTCCAAAGGGGCACCCTCTTTTTGGAAAGGTTTCTTTCAGCCCAGACGGATATTTCTCACACAAAGACGAGACAATTGTCTTGTTAGAGTTTAAGTGCCCTTACACCAGAAAGATCGCATGCCAAAAAATTCCTAAACAGTATCGTGATCAAATACAAACCGGCCTTGCTCTCAGCGGTGAGAGAGTTAACAAAGGCTTGTTTGTAGATGCCTATTTCAGAATGTGTTCTTTGAAGCAGCTTGGTCTTAGCCCTGAACATAATTCCTTTCTAAACAAAGGGGTTGTACACAAAACGAAAAAACCATCAGCACGTGCATGTGGTATTTATCTTCTATCTTCCAAACAAAAAATATTTCCGGGTCAGACAAAATTACTTGACCTCGGCGCAACAAAATCAACAGCTATGTTTGAAAGAATTATGAAAGGAATTTCATCTGGAGATTTCGTGTGTAGCGGTGATTGGTTTTATATTAGCTATGATGAGTATCAGAAACGAAGCGATTTAGATTTTTTGAAGGAAATAAGCAGAATGACATTCAGGGAAGCTTGGCCTCCAAACTATTATAAGACAGTTGCCTTCTTTTCATGGAAGCTCCTTGATATATCAACAATTTGGGAAACAAAACAATTAAATTTCTTAGAAACTATTCACGAACCGATCAACCGGTTTCATGAAAATTTATCAAAACAAAAACACCTTGACAAAACCATACCTGGTGAAACTTTTGAAGACAACATCGGCGATGATAGTGCTATGTTAGAAGCCTTTCTTATTGAGAAAGCGGCAACTTTTACTCAAGATCTTTGAAAGCATTGTTCCATAAACGGCCGTTTTTAATTATCATATTGTTTGACATCTGTTGCCTTAGGTAATTTACAATCGCTCGTTGTGGTTCTTCAAGCGGTGTTGTAATGTCCAGGATTTTGTAGAGCACAAACGTATAAGAGATTCTCGGAAGCCGAGCTTCTATAAGTTTGAAGATACGTTTCGTGTTATCAATTTGGTCGATAGTCAATCCAATCCTTTTGTTAATTCGTGTTAAAGCGTACCCAAACGCATAACACCGTGCCGACTGCCTTTGTCTTGGTTTGTACAAAATGTTTTGATCCGTATATGCCGGAGCATAATCCTCTAGCACTTCCACACGACCGCATTTTTTGCAATAAAGTTCACAAGAATCGCTTGATTGTAAAAATGGGCCGTCGCAAGAATAACAAGATAGAAATCTTCGGGCCCAACGTTCACGCTGCAAGGCGTTATAATGTTCTTGTAGATATTGTTTCCCCATCTCTGCCAACCCCATATCTTCGTAGATATGGCAAAGTTTTTCCGGTAGGCACAAGCGGTGTATTTCTTTCCTATAATCACCACCATATAGCGAGCGAAGGATGGCAAAATTGTGTTGTTTGTCAAGTTCATTGAGCCGTGCGGTGAAGTCAGTCATGCTTAAACATTATAATTATTTTTTCAATTTGGCGATCGTGACTTCCGGTATTTATTATGTAAAGCCTATATTTAGAAAAATACAACTTTTCGGTTATATTTGCGCATGCGTAGTTCTTTATGAGTTACCACATGTGAAAGCACGGCAATTCGGTCGAATATAAAAGACCTGTTCGCACCATATATTATAGTAAGTCTGTAATTCGGTATAGCTCAGGGAGGTGTGGCTGGCCCCCACTGAATCCTGCTTACGGCTAATGCGATGTCAGACCAGGGGTAGTGGGGTTGCTGCGTCAGTTAGTGACCCCCTGGTGAACCAGCCCCGGCCCAACTGATACAGGGGGGTGCTCGAACAGAGATCTCCTAGGAGAACTCGACCTCGCTCCCAGAGGCTAAATGGGAAAATGACAACTCCCTTGTCCGGAGTTAAGTCCTAGCCTAGGCTAGGCAAAACGAAACAGCCACCAGAGCACCCCCTGACTAGGGTTTTGTCTCTTTTCGTTATGTGTCACGCAATGTCACGCGTGACAGTCACGCACAATGTCACGTCATGTGTCACGCTTTGTCACGCAATTGCGTTTTTTTGTTAGATAAAGCGAGAAACCCGAATTTAGTCTTTCAAATCTGACTTGGACACAGCGGTAAGACGATTGAGTTTTTTTTAATCTTTTCTTGTTCTTCCTTGCGGATTTCTTTTCTGATCTTGTCAAGATCTGGCGTTTGAGTTTGAGTTTGTTTGTTTTGTGAGGGTTTTGCTTCACCAGAGCGTATTTCGTTCTTAAGTTCATAATAGCTTTCAACTTCACGGAGGATTATTTTGAATTCTGAATCGCTGATACGCTTGTCAGTTAGAGCTTTTGAAACCAGCTCAAAGACAGAGTTTCGTTTTGCAAGGGCGAGTGTGTATATTTTCTCGTGTTTAGTAATTTTTCTCTGAAGCCGCCTGTTAAGCATAGTGAGGCTGGCCGCTGAAAAACCTGTCATAGCTGCCACGCCGGCAATAACGGGGCTGGCGATGAGCCCGGCTCCTGTCAGGGCTGTGGCGATTGTGGCTGTAGACAAGCCTGTAGAAATGAAACCAAAACTTACTGCTGTTCCGTGAACAATTGTATGTGTTCCCTTGTATTTCTTAGCAACTTGTCTGTAATGATTAGCCTCCGACTCAAGCTCCTTTTGCAAGTCAGAGATTTTTTTGAGTCTGAAGCCTTCACCGTTGGATAAGTCTGGGTAAAGCGATGGAGTTTCGCTGTATTCAGGAGCTGATGGCAATACGTTAGCCGAGCTCATCATCAGGGGTATATATATAATATATTTTTTAATTGATCTCAAGTTCAAATTCAAGCGGCATGTTGTTGAAGTCAAAAAGGTCATTGTGTTCATCCCTTACAGACAGTGTTATGCTGTTTACATAATCGCCAGACGAGACGTCACGCATGTTCTGCTGTGTTGATTCATAGAAAACTTTCTCATATGGCTCACCTCGAAGATCAAATTTAGCCAAGACAGTCGAAGGCTTACCGTTGAACAGGTTCTGTTCTTTATCGATCAGATCACAGTGGATAAAGTAAGTGCTTGGTGATGTTAATCCTTTGACGTATGTTACTTGAAACAATACAGCTCTTATGCCAAGTAAATTTGCCAGATTGTCACTAAACTTTACATTACTTCCATTGTGAATGACCATCGAGCCGACTGGTCTATTTATAGTAGTTGATAATTGTAATTTTATTCTATGTTTGGTGGCTAAGTCGTTAAATTGTTTCGCTAGACTATCAATGGTGTAATGCCCTTGAAGTAATGTCACGTTTGGAGTTGATCCATTGGAGCCATTTATTGTTGTTGAAATAGTTGCACTTTCTTTCAAATTATGCCACGAGTTGTAAAATGAACAAGAGACAAGTCTTATGTAATTCGGTTTCTGAAGCGGGTGGTCGAAGTAGATGGTGTGAGGGTTCACTGGAAAACTTGAACCATTTACAGACTTCACAAAAGTTGGTTAAATCTCTGTAAAATGTCTAGATTTCCTTTGTAAATTAAGAACTCTGTAAATGCGCGCATTCACAGAGTTTTTATAACTCCGTAAAAAGTCTGTAAATTTTAACACATTTTCTCCGCTAAGATCGCATAAAATGTGTATATAATCTTGCTAAAATCTCTGTGAATTTGATGTAGAATTTACAGAGATTTTATGCGACAAACAACAAATGTCTGTAAAATCTCTTTACTTTCTCTGTAAAAATTACACGAGAAAACAATCTCTGTAAACCCGTAAACATAAAATCTCCATGTTATCTCTGTAAAAAGTGAGCGAAAAAAGTGCATGAAATGTCTGTGAAATGTCTGTAAAATGGATACAAAAAAACTACACAAAATGTTAATGTAAAGTACATAAAATGTTTGTAAAATGTAGATATTTTAATGCACAAAATCTTAGCAAAATGTTCACGTTTTCTCTGTAAATTAAGCATTAAAAAGTGAGCGAGAAAAAGTGCATGAAATGTCTGTAAAATGTAGGCCAAAAAAACTACACAAAATGTTTATGTAAAGTACATAAAATGTTTGTAAAATGTAGATATTTTAATGCACAAAATCTTAGCAAAATGTTCACGTTTTCCCGGTAAATTAAGCACGTAAAAGGGACGCGTGAACAATGCACAACATAAAATGTCAATAAAATATCTGTAAAAAGTTAACGAAACTTTGAACAAAATGTTAGTAAAATGTCCCCGATTAGAGCACAAAAAAAGTCACAAAGGAGTTCATATGTCTGTAAAAATGTAGAAAAATTTATTGCAACTATAATTAATACCTTTCAAAATGTGTATATTACATGTACTCTCAATAGAATCTACCTGTAGAAATTAGACTGTTGCTACAGATAAACAAATGGTTTCTACAACTTGACTGCCATAAAACTGAAGTTCTAGAAAAAGGAATAGCGAAATTCATGTTTTAAAAATTAAAAGTGTAAGCATCAGCTCCCCGTGTATATGTATATTACGTTGTTTGAGAAGCACTTTCGTCAATCTATGCTCATGTTGTCATAGAGATATTTCTTAAGGTATACTGTACATGTATTCTGTGTTAAATCTTGATGTAAGCCCATATGTTGTATTTCCTAAGAACCAGAACAAGAAAACACTCAAAACTAAATTATAGCAAACTGTAATAATTAATTTTTCTCTTAATCTCTATAATTTAAGGTATAAAAATTAGTCCAACAACTGGGTTACATGGAAATAATTCTAAAATAAATAGTATTAAGGAATCAATTTTATTATAATAATAAAACATTAAAACTTTGCTCTTTCATGAGAATAGCACTAAACACGGTATAGACATGTAGCAGATTTAAATAAATTTTCATTTTATAAAATTATGTAAACAGAAATTATTAAATAAATAATTCTGAAATTATTATTGAAATAATCTCATATAATAATAAACCTGTTTCAATAATATGCTCATAGATTGTATTAATTATTGATATTATTATTATTATTATTATTATTATTTATTTCTGCACAATCCTTTAGAGTGATTTTACTTAACCCGTGAAATAATTAATAGTTAGTGGACTACTATACACTAATTCCATTTTATTCCTTTGTTCACTGTGGCTGTTTGGCCATAATTGTTGGATACTGTTTCACGAGTGTAGTACAATCACTCTATTACCTTTTGTATTATTCAGCTGGTAAATTCTACTTATGTTTAACATTATACTTTTCCCGGCCTGTTAAATCAATAAAATCGATGATCGCTAAAATTGATAACAATCGATGCCAATTAATCGATTGATATTGGAAATCGATGATCAATCGATGACGCATGTTTTTGTGATAATTCGATTGACCATTGCCCATTGATATCGATTTTATCGATTGCCATCGATCCCTGGTTATATGGACGGCAACATAACAAGACTTACACTAAAAACGGTTTTTGAAGTCGCCAAAGTGGAGTGACTAAATCCCTCTGTAGGTGACCAAGTTGTCCGCAATGACATCAGTCACCTTAAAAGCATTGCCATGATCTCCCCTTTTCTTGCTTGCGGAAAGTTGTCACCAATTGCAACAGTGAATGAACACTCCTGGTAGACCAGATAATTATTGTGTTCGGAATTTTGTTACACGAGCTCCGAGAAAACATGCAAAAATCGATAAAATCGATCATTTGCAGGACATTTTTTTGTGATTATCGATTGATCATCGATTGGCCGATATCAATTAACTAATTTTATCGATTGATCGATTGGATTTCCGATGATCGAGTGTCATCGATTTAACAGGCCGGGTACTTTTTAAAGGCCCATTTTCACCCTTGATTCAACAGGTTCAAATGGGTTCTCAATTCTTTCATATTGCTCCAAATACGTCCACTCAATATTTTTTTTTTAATAAATTATGAACAAAATGTTATTACATTATCCTGCCTCAAATTAATCACTCAACATAAGATTATCTTTTGTAATAAGCTTTGTTTCATGTTTTCTTCTGACTTTGCCTTTATCAAAAAGTGATTTTCCTAAAACTACATGTATAACCAATCCTTCCTTAGTATATGACTGTCCTTTTGGGACAGTCACACCCAATAATTATTTTGTCAGTGCCTTCTTGACATTCACGATGGTGACACTTTTCACTCTCCCTTTTATTAAAAAGTTCCTTTCCTAAAAGTATGACTAAAGCTTCTTTGCAATATGTTTGACCTTTTTGGAAAAGTCACGCCCAATTTGGTCAGCTCCTTTTTTAAATTCATTACTTCCCATCACTGAGTTTCTTGGCATTCAGAAAAAAACAATGCAGCAATTGATGCATAGGATGGTGAAATCTGAAAGGAAACAAAATAATGCATGCCAGTCAGAATGTATTTTTTTTATAATTTAAACAATGAGTTTGAGACCTCCATCAAAACCAACTAGTCTCACACTAGCTTTTCAAAATTATTTTTGGAAAATGTAGCCATGTCCTACACTGTACACATTGTACAGGTCAAAGTATACAAGAGCAGGGCTTTGCTGTAGCAGTGCCTGGTGTTTCCTGGCAACTTACTTTTGCCCTGAGGCAACTAGGAAATTTAAGTTTTTGCCTAAAACTCATAATGCTGGGCACCCTGGTTTTCACAGGTTCAGAGCTTTCAGTTCCCTACAATCATTCTCAGAGCACAGCCCTCAAGAGCCACAGCTCTTGTTTGACAACCTGCCTTTTCTTCTACTCAATGTTGTCATCCCTGCCTTGTAACGGGTAACCTTGCAATACAATAAATCAGCTTTTTCAACAAATGCATCAAAAGGATGTTGCTAAACCCTCAACCTGAATCCCCTGTATCTAATCACCACAAATATCAAGCCCATTATAAATGTATTAACTTACTAGATTCTGTTTCAACAGCATCAGGTTGTTTGTTATCTTCAGTTCTGTCCTCAGTCTATAAATTATGAACCAGAAAAATAACATTTTTGACTGACAGTATACAGCTGTAGGGTAAGTGTTTTCATAAGGAATTAATTAATCTATGTACTGTACAGGGAGTCATATTGGTTATCATTAAGTTAAAAAAGCATCATATGATAAAAATAATAAAACAAAAGCCAGAGGAATAATTTCTGCAAACTCTAAATAATGCTGTTACTCCTCTGATTGGAATGCTGTATTATGTATAATGTAGCTCTTTATTCAGGGTTTAATTCATAACAACATACTTACTTGCATGTTGTCATGCACAGTGTCACTGCAATTATCATCACTTCATGTATCTTCTACAGTGTATCCTGTTGTTCTGTTTTGTAATTAGAAAAAAATATTGTTAGATTAAGAATGCCATTTGTTCATTGTTTACGTGAAGATTAGTTTGATCAACTGAATTGTTGATAAAGTAAATTAAGGCTGAAGTTTTGAGGGCTAGCACGAAAAAAATTACCTTTTTAATCCTTTTATGGTGGCAAAAGAGTTTTTATAGGCATCAACATGGCTGATAACAATTGTTTCACTCCCCCACCAATTCATTATCATAGCTTCATTTGGAACCCAACTGCTTTATATTCATTTGTCTATCATAATTATACATGCAAAACGAGACCAGTGCAAATTATGCTCCTGTGCATGTATAAACACAACACAGAGTCACGCAACTCCTGCATACAGCACTGTAGTTTAAAGTCTACTCTGGGTTAAAAGGGAATTGTGTGCTAATGAGACCATGACTACAGAATCTTTCCTCAAAGAGACAGGTGGAGTCCAGAAGCAGAGGTTAGTAATATTGATGTCTATGATGCCCAAATGCACTCTTACAGTACATGCATGGGAAGGTTAGAAATCAAGAGGAATTCCCATGGTGATGCAATGCATTGTAACTTGCAATACAGTGTATCAGGCTGGGGGTTAGACAAACTAAAATTAATCAACAAGTTCCATTGCTGCAAGATGAAAGATACAGTAGTATTCATGTACCTCTGGCTCAGACCATTCTACATGTACATCTTTTTCATTACTGCATGTTATATGTACAGCAGTACTGTAGTTTTGTCAGCTTTCTAAGAAATAAAGGAAATAGTCACCATTTACATGTAGATTTTAAAAAAAATACAAACTTTGACTACATACCTGTACATGCATGTATTAATTAGACAACCAAGGCTGTGCTCTAAGAAAAATAGTTGGGAGCCCGAAATCTCCAAACACTTGAAATCTGGGGTGCTCAGCATATATTAAGTTTTTAGGATATATAGTCATATTACTAGGAGATGTTAATTTCATATTACTAGGAGCTAATGTTAATTTTTGTTTTTATTTTTGACAACCCGCCTCGATTAGCTATGCTAACTGCGGGTTGTCAAAGTTTAAAATATTGTTTTATTAATAATGAAATAAAATTGTTGTTGTTGTTGTTGTTGTTGTGCAAAAACAAAGATTTCCTGGTTGCCCAGATCGAGGTAAAATTTTGCAATGTTGGGCTGTGTTCTAGCAACACACAGTGGCCCATAGCATGTCACTTTTGACCTTGGGTGATCAGAAAGTGTACAAACATGTAGCTTTTGACAATACTTCTAAGCTGGCACCAATAATGTAGATTTAGAGCACAGCCTTACAGCCTTGACAAGGCTGTACAGTTCATTGTAAAGTAAAAATAATGTAATGATGCTACAGCATGTATTTACCCACACAATGGCTACAGCTGTACATGTACATGAATGCTGTGCTTAAAACTATCCTTGATTCTACACTGTATTTTTGTTTTATCCTCGTTAGCAAACATTACATGTACACATACAGCTGTATCTCACACAGACTAAATAAAAAAAAATAAGTGAAGTGCAACAGCTACCTACATGATCAATCAACATGCTGATACATGTACCTACAACAACAAATTAAAATTGCCTTCTTTTGTGGTGGGCCTTTCTTGTTACAAAGAGCTATCCGATATGATGTTTGGGAACTACATGCATTAAAATCATACATGTACATGTACTAAAAAATACACTGAACTGAGGACGTTTACAAAACATGGACCCGGGTCCATGGACCACCCCTACTTTTTGTCAATTTTAATTTTTTTTTCCAAATTTTTCTGTCAGTCTAAAGGATGGACTGCTGGCTGAGAACCGGGTATAAAACACAGTCTTAAGTTTAAATAAATATGGCATTCAACATCAATATTTAACTTCCTACTATTTCATGCTTTTGTCAACATTGTATTTTATACAATGTATGCAGCCTGATTCCTGGCTGGTACTGTTGGGGCAGGAGCATGTGAAGTTTTAGTGCTCTCCCAACATTTTTGTTTGACGATGTAGAACAAGAAGGACTGGGCCAAGTCCCAAGCTACGGTGTGCTATTACATGTACATGTATTATGGGATGCAGACAATCCCATGTGCTTTTCTTTTGGGTTCAGATAAAACAAAGTCTAGTGGAGTATAAACAAACACATGCCAAAGCCAGTACCATACTAACTGTTTAGTAATAATAACAAACAAAAGCAATATTTATCTTGTTCCGACATTCATCAGTATGGTTGCTTGTGCATGCGTTTGTTTATACTCCACCAGGCCTATCAGTACAAGCACATGCACAACAAATCCAAAAGAAAAGCACATGGGATTGTCTGCATCCCATAATTATAGTCACTTGGGACTTGGTCCAATCCTTCTAGTTCTTGTTCTACATGTACTTGTGTCTTGATGTTGCTACTTGATGTTGAATGCCATATTTATTTAAACTGAAGACTGCGTTTTATACCCTGTACCTAGTCCGCATATACTGACAGAAAAATTTAGAAAAAAAAAATAAAACTGACAAAAATTAAATGTGGTCCATCAGGTGGTCCATGTACACATGGTCCATGCTTTGTATATGTCCCTGAACTGACTATTGTCATTTTTGGTACTGATTAACTGAGCAATGTTCACCTTTACCAAAGGTTTTACCTCCAACAATTTAGCATGTGTACATAACAAGTCAGTGGTCTTATGGCCTACAGTATGGTTTCCTAAGCATGGACGGCAAAGGCCCCAGCAAATAAGAAGTAGATAATACTCTACATGTACATGTACTTCATGTTAAAAATCAACATCACTTGAACAGAATTGCAAGATTGAAAGGAATATTAAAATAAAAGTTTTAGTTTCTTATAAGCTGATTTATTCAAATTGGATCTGTCCTGGTTTTCTGGTTTACCGATGCACAAGGACAAAAACAAAAGACTAAACAGAATACAACGTGAAATAAAATCCCTTGTGAAGACTGTGAGCTCGTACAGTCACCAGGAAAGAACCCTGAAATTCGTAAAAAATCTTCAGTACAGGTAGCCAAAAATAGTATTTTAAGTGGTTTACATTGTTAACGTAAGCTTACTTACCTTTGGGAACACAAGGGCAGCAAGAATGAAGATCTGGAATTGGTGTAGCATTAAAGAACTAGCCAACTGTCATGGCGGTCAAATTTGACTTGATGCATGTAGGTTGGAAGGAATCGTATGCATAGCGATCGTTGATATGTTGTAAAAACATTGTATGCATTTTATTCAGAAAACGTGGAACGAGAAAAAGGCACAAATCACAAGTTCTCTTTTAAAAGCAAGTGAAGTTTTGAGCACTGAAAGCAACCAGCAAAATTAAAAGTTCGTTGAAAGAAGCGCCAACACGAACTGCCCGCCGGGAATGACTCTCGTGCGCATGATAAATTCGCACCCAAGACCTCTCGGCCCAGCGGCCAAGCGGCCTAACGGAAAATTGCTTTGATGATTGCCTTTGATTTATTTTATTTTATTTTATTTTATTCACCATAATGCATTTCTTTTGAATCTCTCGTTCTTCGGAAATCATTCCTATTTCCGTTCCAGGTAAATCCAGGCTTTAAAAATACCTCTTTCAAGAGCTGTTTAGGCAAGGCTAAAATATTAAACTGCTGTGTCAGCTTTGTGCCCGTCACCGGTTTTCACTTTTTTCATTGACATGTGAAGTAAAGATTTGTTGTCCAAATGGTACACAACCGCCGTTGAACTAAGCTGTGTCTTGTATTTTAAAATATTTTTTTCTTTGAATGAAACCTTTTTTTTACCGCGCTCGCTTGCGAACTTGAAGCGGCAATCTCTTATGTGTGTGCTTTTGCTCTCGTTGGAGTAGATGTCGGACTGTTACTAAGAGACGGACCATTATTTTTCTGGAGGGGGGGATGAGAAATATTGAAAAAACTGTTTGCAGGGCCTGAAAAGACAAAATAAATTGTTTGCAATCACGATATGTGTAAAAAAAGATGTGTGTGTAGAGAAGTCAGATAAATTATTAAAAAATATTAGTTCCAAAACTGAATATTGCTGTGATGATTCTTTCCATTTGGCTGCACAAGACAACTCCTTCACCTTGCCTTCGCAAAAAGCAGCCAAAAAACTCTTCGTTGTGCCAGAGCTTAAGGTCAGAATCTCAACGGGTTTTCATTCAAGGAATGCCGCTTGCCTTGCCATTTAACGTTGACATTCTGTCCGAGAAATAGGCGAGTTTCAGAAGTCTGTCATGTTCCTGACGATATCACCATCAAAGCTTATGGGTCAATAACTGTTTACAAGCTAGTTATTTGGCCGAGTAATGTAACCTATGGCGATGGGAATCATTTTAAATCAGCAACTGCCTTCACCGCTGGTACCACAGCTAGGCCGGGTGGTACAAGTATGATGACCTGTGGGAACAACGTCAGAAGAGGATCAGGACTTCGGTACTGTGGAATCGCGAAAAAGCCTGCTACTCCCTTTGCCTGATTTCCTGTCGTATGCCCTTCATTTGCGCCAGTAGCTACGTAGGAATTAAAACGGTGAATCATGTATAAAGGAACAACAAACTATAAATTACAAGGAGCGTATGTGGCCAAAATAACTGGCTATAGCCCTATTCAGATTTTTTTTTTCGAAAAATAGCTTATCTAAATTATTTTTTGCACCAGAGAAGATAGCACTGTAAAAAATGAAAAAAAAAATGCAGGAAGGTGTTCTTGGAAAAAAATGATTGCAGAGGCACATAAATTAAAAAAATTGTTTGCAGAGGAAAATTTCTCATCCCCCCTTCCCCCCCCCCCCCCCCCCAGCTCCAGAAAAATAATGGTCCCTCCCTAAGTTCACTCAAAATAAAGAGTTGTTTCAACAACTCACTTTATTGGGTTAAGAATAAACACATATTTTGAATTTTAGTGAGCAGCACTTTAATACTCACTGTAATCGTATGTTTGAGTAAAACTGACTTCCACTTGATTTTCTCAAAATAAGGAGTTGTTTCAACTCAATGTGAGATTAAATATTTAAGTCAAAGTTCAAGTAAACTAACTAAAAATATCGAGTAAAATGCCTACTTTACTAAAAGAAAAATTAGTCAGTTTTACTCATTTGCGTCAATTTACAGAGATTTTGTGATGCCCAGTTTACATCATCATTACAGAGATTTTATAATTCCCCATTGACGTCAATTTACAGAGATTTTATAATGCCCCGTTTGCGTCAATTTACAGAGATTTTATAATGCCTCGTTTGTGTCAATTTGCAGAGATTTTATAATGCCCCGTTTGTGTCAATTTACAGAGTTTTATAGTGCCCCGTTTGTGTCAATTTACAGAGTTTTTATGATGCCCCGTTTGTGTCAATTTACAGACATTTTATAGTGCCCCGTTTGTGTCAATTTACACAGATTTTATGATGCCCCGTTTGTGTCAATTTACAGACATTTTATAGTGCCCTGTTTGTGTCAATTTACAGACATTTTATAGTGCCCCGATTGTGTCAATTTACAGAGTTTTTATGATGCCCCGTTTGTGTCAATTTACAGAGATTTTGTACTGCCCCGTTTGTGTCAATTTACAGAGATTTTATGATGCCCCGTTTGTGTCAATTTACAGAGATTTTATACTGCCTCGTTAGGTAGGTGAACTTATTTATCGTGCACGGTGTCAGTTCATAATACATGCTCTTCCGTCGAGCCTTAAACAACACTGAATAGATTAATTAGTTAACCAAATTAAATTATCTAACTAAATTCATTATATATACGGGATTATACTAAAAACCATGAAAAGTATCCTTTATTAACTATTATTAAATTAGATATAAAGTAAACGCATGATTTAAAAGAGCTAAGAGTGGGCTACATTTTAGCGCTCAAAGGCAAGCTGTTCCAAAAAACAGAACCGCTATATTGAAAGCTTCGTTTGCCTGCTTCAGTACTCGGTCTACGAACGAAAAGGTTGTATTTTGAATTTCTTAGATTATGTGAGTGAACACTGGATGTAGCTTTAAAATTACTATTAAGACGATTCGGAGAAAGATTATGTTTGTATGTGTCAATTTACAGAGATTTTATAATTCTCCGTTTGTCATTACTTGTTCAGTGCGCTTGGGGACCACATTAATTTACAGAGATTTGCCATTTACAGACATTTTATATTAGAAGTATAGGCATTATAAAATCTTTGTAAATACTAGATTTACAAACATTGTTGGCAGATTTTATAAAGTCTGTAAATTGTAAGTCTTTCCCCTCATTTCAGCTCCTAGAATTTATAAACATTTTACAAACATTTTATAAAGAACAAGACAACAAAACTATATAAAATGTCTGTCAAAAGAATTTACAGAGATTTTGTTTTTAACAGGTGAAAGTACCAAGTCTGTAAATTCAAGATTCATAGACATTTTATGAAGTCTGTAAATGGTTCAAATTTTCCAGTGGTTCGAAGGTGCGACGCTTGTTAACACAACCATGATTGTGTATATAGTTTTATATTATTTCTATTTCAAAAAATAAAGGTAAGCCATTAAAATCAAAAAGCTCTCCGTGTTCGCCCTTGACTGAAATTGTTAAACTGTTTACAAATTCACCAGACGATGTTTTAAGATATGCAGCATTTTCTCTGTCCTCAGCGTACACATACTTATTGTAGGCGCCCCAATAGGAGACCTCAATTTTCGCCATCCCCAAAATATCTGAAGGCTTACCATTGAGTAAGGTTTGTTCTTTATCGATAAGATCACAGTGAACGTAAAACATCGCTGGTGATGTAAGTTTTTTAATGTATGTATCTCTCTGTAATTTAGTACTTATACCGAACAATTTAGCCAAATTAGGACTAAGTTCTACATCATTAGGAAAATGTTTTTTCAGATGCATTCTCGCAAAGGGTTTATCGTTTACGTTATGTACTTTTACTGGTTGCCCCTTAAATACCTCCTCTATCCAAGCATCCAGAACGTCTGGAGTGTAATGTCCTTTGGGTATTTTCAAGACAGTCCCTTTTTTATTTTCGCCAGTTGTATACCATGTTATTGTTGCGTCTTCTTTCAAATTATGCCACGAATTATAAAGCCAGAAAGCGATAAGCCGAATGAAACTCGGCTTCGGAAGAGGGTGATCGAAGTAGATTGTGTGGGGGTTCGAATGTGTGAAGATTCTTAGCATAACCATGATTGTATATATATATATTTTAAATTAAATATATATATTCAATCATGTTTGGCAGACGCGGTTCAAATCTCGGTCTGAACATTGGCGGTCACGATTACGGACCTCCACCCCCGTTTTTTCCTCGTCCCCCAAATCCCCTCTATCCAGAACAAAGGTATATTAGAAAAAAACAGCCAACACCACCCACAGTAAATCCGCAACTTGCTTGGCTTAGTTCTCCGGAGGCTGAAAAACTCTCTACAGCCGCCAAGGCTAAGGCTATTTCAGACTTCAAAAGGCGTTTCCCGCACGCTGATATGTCAAGATTTACAACAGAAGTTTCTTTCGACGAAAATCACAAAGCCACAGGAGAAGTGCTTTTCATAAAGGGCCCAGGCTCCTGGGCTATGCCCGCAGACATACCGCACAAGAATTGGACACAAGCCCTGAAAGACGCGCTTGGTTTAGAGTATATTGGCGGTTTCCCCTATCAGTTGACGTTAAACCGAAACACACAAAAACCAATCCCGGCTGTTGATTTCTCCACCTCAATCGATAAAGACATGATGATTGGCTCTGTCTTGAACGACGAAGCGCAAAAGATCTATGTCACGCCAACTGATTATTTCACAACGAAATACAGAAACATTTTCAGAGACACACAAATTTCGTTCACAACCGCGAAATATGGGAGGAAGTGGCTCGGTGGTCCGCATATGAGTTTCTGGCCACAACAACTAAACTTTGCTCTGTGGTGTGCAACAACCGGCTGCGGGATCTCGCGTGACCTTCTGTTTGATAAGAATTCGACTCTCTCCCTAACCCCGCAGCTCCGGTCATTTTACAGGTTTCACGTCTATTTCACAACAAGACGAATACTCTACAAGCTGGGTGGGGAACAGAGCGTGAGTGCTTTGCCAGACGACCCCACATTCAACCAGAAAGACAACAAGTTCAACATCGACGCATACAAGAGGATTTGCCAAGAGTTCGGTGTCGACCCCAATGCTGACTTCCGTTTCACATACGGCAAAAATCACGGGCTTGGCAATGTGTACATTTGGGTTGCATATGATGGGCCCAGTTCTACTGATTACGACTATCCTGATCCCGATCTAGCCCTGTTTGATGACGAGCGCGTCACAGACAGAAAAGACCCAAACTATCGAGCAAACGGCATATACTTCGTTCGTAACGACCAGGGCGCTGTTAGTCAGTTTGAACACTTTGTACCGAATTATGCACAAGGGCTAACACAGCCAGGGCTCGCGCGTATGAATCAGTCAATCGAGGCCTTTGTGTACTGAATCCTGGGTGCACAAGCTAACACTCGCAGCAGCATTCTTGGGAATGGAAGCCGAGCATTCGAAACGCAGAGAGTATTCCTCACACTCTTAGAGGACGCCATAAGACTGAACGACATATCTAAGAGCGTACAGCATTATCAGCAGGCCATCCAAGCAACGAAAGTGTGGCTAAACTTTGTAGTTGCCCCTGGGAGCTGGCTGATGCCGTCACGCATGGTTATCAACACAGAGAGCGTGGTGGGGTACAATAACAATCTTATGCAGGCAACGCAAGGGATGAAGCTTGGTGTTAACAATGATGTCAATCTTACCACAAAAAAGCCTCCCTTCGCCACATGGATGGGGGACCAACAAAAATAAACCCACGAAACAGTCATCCATCAAACCCGATACATAAACAGGCCACACAGGCACAGGGCCTCGCACCAAAAGACCCAAAACCAGCCTCCACACCACAACCCACTCCACACCCCCTCCACAACCCACACCACAGCCCGACTCACAGCCCGACTCACATCACGTAAACAAGGCACTCATTGGTGTGGGTGCGATTGCTTTAGCAGGCGTTATCGTGTGGTTTAGATAAGCGCAAAGTTTATGACTTCGCACGCTTGGTGACCCTTTCAACAAGGAAGGCCACCACGGCAAGGATCAGCAGCCAGGCGTGTTCACCCAGAAAGGAGATGACCGACCCAGCAGCTTTGAAGAGAAAACTCACAATTGAGCCAATCAAGCCAGGCAGGGCGTTGGCTGCCTTCTTGCCAAGCTCTTTAAGTCCATTTCCAATAGCCTTGGTGGCTTTTGCCAGGCCATTTAAGGTGGCGAGTACCACAGCGCTTATGGTGATGCCAGCTGCCAGAACAATCGCTTGCAGGGTCCATCCGTATTTCTTGAAGATTTCTCTAACCCGCTCTCTCAAAGACATGCCCCTTTCACGCACCTCAATTTCTGTGTTGACCCTTGCTAGCTCTTCTTCACGTTCAGCATCCCGGGTTCCGCGGCTTCTCTTTCAGAGGGAGAAGTGTTCTCATCCGCTATGATGCGCTTGTCTTCAGCGATCTGCCGTTCAAGCTCTTCTTTGTACTGTTTCAGTTCGTCTAGTGGTTTCACAGCGTCCTGTTTTCCTCTAAGCTCCTCTTGGCGTCTGTCTAATCCCCTATTGTCAAGTTTTAGTTTGTCGATTTGTTTTTTTAGTTTGTCTGCTTGTTGAGCGGCTTTTTGCGCATTGTCCAGTTGTTTTCGTTTAGCTTGATGCTCAGCTTCAACAGCTCTCTTTTCATTTTTTAGTCTTTGTATTGCCTCCTTATCCAGCGGCCCATGTGCATCTTCCAGTTCCTGAATCTGGTCAGCAATATCTTTGCTTCTATTTTTGAGGGCATCCATGTCGCGGCGAAGTTCTTGTGCATCCGCAGCCGCTTGTTTTGCTTGTTGTAATTTATTTTGTTTTGCTTCCACTTCTTTTCGATTTGCTTCAAGTGTAGCATTTGTTTCATTTAACTCTTCAGTCACAGACTTTCCGAGAGCAGCTTTGATCTGTTTGGGAAGAGAAGCGTTGAAAGTCTTTTCGGAAGCCCCACGGCTTTTTGTGTAAAGAGGATACCATTTGTCTCTGGTATGATATTTCACCTCTATGATGGCTCCACCTGATTTTGGTTTCGGCTCGTACCGAAAATTAAGTTGACTTCTGTCTATGCTGGGAAACTCGTTCTCAACCTCCTCAAAGGCCATAACTTCCTTTGTTAACAATAGCCGGCCTTGAGTATCTCCTGTAATGAAAGAGGTTTCTTCAGTGTGGGAGCCTTGTTGTTCTGGGGGCAACCTTGTTCTTGTGGCCATAGGCACTTGTTCACCAGATGGTGTGGAAGCAGCCCCTGGTTCAAAAGGTTGCGTGGTGTCACCTGGTTTAAAGGATTGCGAGGTGTCGGTGTCGGTGTCTTTTAAGGACTGTGCCCACTGATTGTAGTCTTCTTCTGTCAGAGGAGGATATGGATCCAACGGGTTGTCACCACCATCATCGTCATCTCCTGTGTCTGGGATGAGAGGGTCTGTGTCCTTTGCCTCGTCAGGTATATCATATCCGCCTTCTGCCATGATGATATATAAAATAAGTTTTCAAAAACACAAATATATACCATGGCGGCGGCTGTGCAACCGAATCTACTTCCATCTCACAGTGAAAAGACAGTGGGTGCCATGAAGGCAGAGCGAACCGTTAAGCGCATCACATTCAACCCTTCTGAGGCCAATCCAGGCGAGACACTGTACGTCTCGGTGCCCAAGCTGGGCGAGCATGATGTCCTTGTGTCCGGCTCGCTTGCACTTGTGTTTAACATCAACCTAGCCGGGGGTCATGCTAACAACTTTCTCGTACAAAATGTTTCTAGGGCCCTGGTGGACAGGCTCGTTGTAAAGTTTGGTGCCACCACCGTCGAGGACACAGTTGGGTACGACATCTATAAGATCTTCGAAGACCTTTTCAAATCAACCGATGAGCGGGACAACATGCTTATGGAGGGCATCCAGAGTGTGGATTTGTGTAAGATCCGCTCTGTTGCTGGCGACAAGAAGACTTCCGGCGTGGATGCAGAGAACAAACTGGAGACAATATACAAGAATAAGTATCGCATCAAACTGGATCACCAAATCTTAACTGATCACGGAATCATGTACCCTCAGGCTCTATACAGTGATCTGGTCTTCGAACTAACCCTAGCCCCCGCAAGCCAAGTTGTCCGGGGGTCAGACAGAAGCAAGCTCGTGTACAAGTTGGAAAACATCCAGCTGGAGTACGAGACGATCAGAAGTAAGGAGCTGGCCGACGAAGCAACAAGCACTTATACTAGCGGCAAGGGGTTCGCCTATGACTTCGTAATGCGAGATCGGGTGCATCCATTCTCAAAAAGCGGGGACACTCGGATGAATCTTCGGGTAAACCCACAGCGCAGGTCTCTCAAGGGCATCCTCTTGCTGTTCATCAACCCCTATGTTGCGGGTGCAAGGGACTCTGAGAACTATTTCAATCCCGACATCACAAAAGTGAAGGTCACCGTAAATGGGGTTCCAAACAGGGTCTACAACGAGGGTATCGCCGGCACTGACATGTGGAGAGAAATCTCCCGACACTTTCATACGCGCGGCAGGCCCAACATGAATCTGACCAAATATCTCACAGGCAACAAGTTTGGTCTCTGGATTGACCTGCGGTCCATGGCTGACCCAGCTCTGCACGGCAACGGCCAACGGCTCGTCAACACACAGGATGGCGTGCAACTCGAGATTGAACGAAACGGCACAGGCTCGGGAAATGCAAACTGCCACATTTTCACCATCTCAGACTCACAGTTGAACATCATTAGCAGGCAACTGGAATCTGTACAGTACTAAAATACATACGCATATATATATATACCATGGCCACAAGCAAGATCAACTTCTATGATAAGCCGGCTCCCCTGCCATCTACCGGACCATTATCATATAATGAAATACAAAGACTTCTGGCAAGGGCGCCCTCCCCACCGGCACATGAACCAATTGTTTGCAAACCAACTAATATAGGCGTTGGCTATGGACCCAAGAAAGCTGCCATTCAATGCACTAATCGTGGGTCCCACTAACTCTGGCAAGACACAGTATCTTCTAAACCAACTGCGCGGCCCCTTTAGGGGTTGTTTTGATTACATTGTTTTATTCTGCCCCACATTTATCAAGAACAAGACATACAATGGCTTCGTGGACCGCGATCCGCACATCTTTGTGATTATCTGCCAACAGCATGAAATCGAAGACTGGTTGAAGCTGGCGAGCTTCTTTTTCACAGGCACTAACACTTTATTCATTCTCGATGACTGTGCCGCCTCAAAAGATGTCAAAGGCCGCACGAGCCAGCTGGTCAATCTGGGGTTCAGCGCAAGGCATGACGGTATATCCGTGTGGGTCTTGACACAGCAGATTACCAGCATTGCCAAGCCATATCGTGACAACATTGCAGCGATCGTGCTCTTTTACACACCCTCCAGCAAGACAACTAAGGCCATCTTCGAAGACTATGCCGGCGAGCTCTCCCACGAGGAGTACAAAGAGTTTATCGCAAGGCTCAAATCCCGCAAGTTCTCCCACCTGGTTTTCTCTCTTAGGTACCCGTATGGAATTGAGTACAAGATTTAAAATACACACGCATATATATATACCATGGATGTGCCAACCAGCCTACACAAGCTCACTGTGCTTTCACAGCTTTTGGATGAATTGCACAAACACACACTTGATGCGCAAAACAAAATTATCAAAACCGCTAGTGAGGAAAATCTGCGCCTTATGCTTCTCAACAGATATCCCTTGCGGTTGAATTCTATGCCAGACACCATGGCGGGGCTTATACGTGAGATTGAAACTCTTTTACCAGCAATCAAGAGAATTATCGAAAATTAAAAAAATACACACATATATATATACCCCTGATGATGGCACAAGCAGCTGAAGACCAGGTCGACTTGAGCGAAGTAATGCAGATGCTGGAGGCTGCCCCTGATACCGCACCTCCCACAGGTCTCGTGTGTGACGATGGCATTCCTGCCAAACGTGAGAAGCTGGCAATCCTTGTTTCAACCGGCAAGGCCAAAGAATCTATCGGCGTGCAGCTTACACATGATCATGTGAAGCGCCTGTCAGACAAGGACGTTGACAAGTACATCAAAAGGTACGAGGCCTATGTCGGCAACAAGACAACAGAATCCCTAGTTGATTCAGCCATAATGCTCTTGTCCAAAGGAGTTGGCATGGTGGTCGACCTTGATGATGTCAAGGAATTACAGAAAGAACTCAAAAATGATTACATCATCTACCAGGAGCTGTCAAATCTTGCTGGAGGTCTTGCCCTGAGATGCGGCCGATGGCTGGCACTTGCCAATGCTGCTCTCATCACAACAAAACACGTCAAGTTTGAACGAGAGCCTGATCACAAGCCTGACTTAATAGAATTGGAACCACAACCCACACATCCAAGCAGAGACAGTGAAGGTTATCCACTCGAGGGCTTTGATGAAGTTGGGCTGGGACCTTGAAGGAACCTGGGCGGAACCTGTGCGGAACCTGGGCGGAACCTAGGTGGAACCTGGGCGGAACCTGTCAGCACACCTGGCTAAATTTTCAAAATCATATATATACCCACTATGGACACACCACTCGAGACGATCCCTGAAGAAACTCAAACTCCAACGCCAACTCCAACACCTGCACGCGTTACCTCTGAGGTCCCGAAAACAAAGCCTGCAACAGAAAAGAACCCAGGCCGTGTTGCTTCTGGCAAAAGGCTAGCAGAGCTCAACCGCCTGGCCCGTGAAGCAAAGAAAAAGGCCGAAGCACAAAAGGCCGCACCCTCAACAAGTGACACCACAAGTGTCACAACAAGTGACACAACAACTGACACCAACAGCAACTCAATCTTTTATATTCTGGGGGTTGGAGGGTTGATTGTCTCTGTTATGGGTGTGTATTACCAACGCGAAGCCATAATGCAAAAGCTTGGCCACAAACCAAACACACTGACCCCACCACCAGCAAACACACCGACCCCACCACCAGAACAACCCCCATCTCGAATTCCAGTAAGACAAGGAATCAAAAAAATGGAATAAAAAATAAACACATATGTATACTGCACACAAACCATGGCTGACAATAAGCTTGTGAAGTCTATCCTCGACGCCGCAACAATAACTGGCCTTGTCGCTGGTATTGGTTGGATTGGGAAAAAGACCATCAAAGAAAACTTCACTGCCGACCCCAGTGCAAGCTTGATGAACTATGTCAAGTTCACAGCCGTCATGGCTGGCAGCATCGCGCTGAAGAAATATCTCGAGGACCAGAAAATCCTCCCAGACAACATGTAAAACCATATGTATACACACAACCACAATGGCCAGCATTGCAATAATGGCCCTTGGCGCTGTTTTGAATGCTGCAGCTTTCACTGGCGGTAATTATCTCGCGAAGTATCTATCTGGTGATAATGGGAAGGTAGCAATGGATGAGAAAATCCGGCATGACAAAGCTCTGGAACAATACCAAGCGGCTTACGCTAAATACCAGAAGGACCGCACTAAGCTCCTCGACTGGATTGCAGCCAATGATCGGATAAAACACCAAGCTAGCCAAAACTTTCAAACCACCGACCAAGCCCTGGTCTTGTATAACCAGATGCATAAATCGCAACCTGATAAACAAATCAAAGATTACAAAGAGCCCCAGTTCTCAGACTTCTACAAACCCAGCCAACAACAGCAGACTGGTGAACTTGCTTTTATTGGAGGCACCTTGCTTGCAGGTGGGTATGCGGCCTATCGCCTTCTGTAAAAAAAATCGGCAACACAATACATAAGTATATACCATCCCTATGGAAGCCAAACTCTCAAAGATCTATTACAGTCCTAAAGGCTACTGGAAAGGCCTTGCTGCTGTCAAAAAGCTAGCTGCAGCAGCCAAGGTCTCTGAAGAGGCGGCAAAGAAATGGCTCGTCAAACAAGCCCTTTGGCAAGTTTACCTCCCTGCACCACGCCATATTCCTCGCCCAAAGTTTGATGTTCAAACTCCTAATGCTGTGCATCAAGCGGATCTACTTTTTTTACCTCACGACAAACTGCCTCATGGGCGAAAGATTTACAAATATGCTTTGACAGTTGTTGATGTGGCTAGCCGTTACAAAGCAGCAGAGCCCTTGACTTCGAAAGAGTCTGATGAAGTTTCGAAGGCGCTTACACGTATTTACAGGCGTGGGCCTTTGAAATGGCCACAACTGTTGCAAGTCGATCCGGGGACAGAGTTTATGGGGGCTGTGACTAAAGAGACTGAGGCCCATAAAACAACCATTCGTCGTGGGCGTGTTGATATCCACAGAGACCAAGGGATTGTTGAAAGATTCAACAGAACCCTGGCTGAACGATTGTTTGGTTACCAGTACGCAGTTGAAATGAATCTGCCCTCTGGCCGTTCGAATGCTTGGGTTAAAAGATTGCCAGATGTTATCTCGGCCTTGAACAATGAAGTGACTCAACTCACTGGCAAGAAGCCTGCGCAAGCGATCAAAGAGAAAGCAACCTCAGCTAAGCCAGCGACACCATATTTGAGACCAGTTGGCAAGAAGGAAAAGAAGCTCCCTCCTAGGGTTAATTTGCGATATCTGTATTACCCCGGTGAGCTTGAAGGTGGTAGTCGACGGGCAACTGATCCGATCTGGTCTTTGAAAGTCTACCAAATACAAAGGATTGACACCAAGCCAGATGCGCCGGCCGTCTATTATCTGTACGATGGACCCAAGCGCGGGTTTGTGCGTGAGGAGTTGATGGTTGTGCCACCGGGCACTCAGTTGCCTCCGGTATCTTTGTGACCATATGCAAGCGTATGGACGCCATCGTCTTTTATCCAGCGCTTTGAATCAAAGGGCGAGAGTGTTATCTTGGTGATGTGCTCACCGAAGATTTGGTGGCCTTTGCTTCGGAGCCTGTCCATCCCATGCTTGAAGGCCCGCCGATCGAAAAGAGCTTCCTTGTAATTCTGGTGGATGATCTCTTTCTTTGTGACAACCTTTGTGGTGCCCTTTGCTTTCTTGATGTTTTTGTCGTCCTCTAGCAAGATAGAGTACATCTTCGAGCGAAGACACACAACCTCTGAGATGGGCACACCCTCGCACTCGTCCTTCATCTTCCCAATGACCTTCTTGTTAAGCTGGCTGTGGAGTGGATGGTCCTTGGGATAGTCACTCGTGTCATAGAGTTCATCCCGAAGGTTCTCCATGTCTTTGTAAACATCATCCGTCTTGATCTCGAGGAGCAGAGAGTCTGTGTCTGTGTAAAGTAGGTCTACGCGTGGACCATATTTCAGCTTGAGATGTTTGTAATAGAAGTCATACATCAGTGTTTTGGAAAGATCAAGGATGCACATGCCTGTGTAGACTGGACGGTTGAAGAGGATTTTCTCCCTGTGCATCTGGATCCCCGCCATGTTAGCTCCAAAGACTGTTGCTCTGGAAAACAGCGGGCTTGCGATAAGCTTTCTAATCTTGTCTTGCTCGTGCGATCGGACAAGCTTCATGTCGATTCGATTTCTGAGGTTCTCCATTGTCTTACCGAAGACTGAGTTGTTCATGAGCTTGAAGAAGTTCTTCTCAAAATCGGAAGTGGCCTTCTTTCTGAGCTCAGTGTTCAGGGAGATGTATGGCTCCATCCAAGCCCTCTGCTCAAACTTGAGCATTTTGTGGATTTTCGTCAACTTCATTCCCAGATCCAGGTACTGCTGGAGATTTCTGTAATGCAACACATACCGAGATTTCTTGTTTAAGGTAAGGAGCAGCTTCTGTGTCTTGTCTTCTGACTGTCCCTCTGCCAAGGCCCTTTGATATGGAGACATCCATGCCTTAGGAACGGCCTGACTTTCTGGGGCAAGAGGATAAGCGTTGTGCTCATCGTGCAGCTCCTCGGGGTACTCAAGATCAACCTCGAAGATGTAACCAATCTTTCTGTTTGACCTCCACTTCCTGATCTGGTGTTGAGTTGGAAAGACAGGGCACCATGAGAAGTTGCCAACTGGGAGAGGCTGACTCATGGCCCATCCATATAGATTGTTCGCGTCGAGATACATGATATAACTTGACTCTTCGTTGGGGTTGTGATCGTGAAGATAGGGGTTGTTAGCCTTGCAGTACCGCCTGCTCTCCATGGATATACCACCTCGCAAGCCTCTTTCAACAAAGAGATGCATGTCAACATCTGTGAGCAGCTCCAGATTGATGCCCGTATACCTGAGAAGGGCGTCCCATGAGAGGCCAGGGCTTGTGTAATAATGTGCCGGGTCAAGCTTGTAATGTTGCAGACATGTTTTTCTGAAGTTCTCGAAAACATCGGCCAGAAGAAGCACATCTGTCATGAGGTAGAGATCGTGGTAATCTCCAAGCGTCTTGCATCCAAATACCTCCCACACTTTTTGCGCGTGGGCGTATTCCTTATCTGAGATACCTTCCTTCTTGAGCTCGCTGTAGAAGGCATCCTTCGGCGGTAGAGAGGTCTCCTCGAATCGAGCCCATGAGTCCATGTATTCGTATGGGTAAATCCCTTTTTGCAGTAGAAGGTTGCGTTTGGCTTGGTTCTTCTCATAGCTTGCCGTGATTGTGAAGGACTCTGGCTTGTTTGCTTCAACCAGGGCACTGAGGCTTGACTGCATGAACTGCAAGCTGTCAATGAATCTTAGCTTGCCGAGGGAGAAAGAGATGTATTTCTCCATGTTGTTGGGAATGCATGTCAAATCAGATTGAATGCCTGCAATTCCACTCATTATGTGGTGTGCATCATAACCCCTCAAGTTGTGAAAGTTTACGGGGATTATTTCCGTTTTCGGGTTGGCTCGGAAATAGTTGATGTTGCAAAAACTGTGAGCCGCACCCCGATATTTACCTGTAATGTGGCAATGATCTTTGACTGCGTCTCGAACAGAGTCTTGGATTAGAGACTCCCCGCAGAAAAGACAGTCGACCTGCTCGAATAAATTTTCTGTGATGGGCTTCCATTTGTTTCTTGGCCCAACAAATGGGAACTCTTCTAACTCACCATCCTCGCCCTTGATGTAAGCTTTGAATGCCTTTTGATAACATTTGTTGGTGAAACGATGAACAAAGCCCACGTATTCTCCGGTATTTGGATCATAGACTTCAGTGGCATCCCTGTGGTTCCTCTTGGTGAGAGACTTGTTACAGATGTGACAGTCAGTTGCGCTGTTGAATTCAATCCATTCCTTTCTCGTCATTGAGAGTGGTGCCTTGTCTTGTAGTTCGTCTCTGATCACTGCTTCCAGCTGCTGAAGGCTGTTAAGAAAGACTGGCACAGCGTCCTCTCCTCTGTATAGGTAAGGGCCCTTTGTCTCCCCATCAGAGCGAACAGCTAACATACAGAACCCGCAGGGTTTATGTATTGATGTCGTAGTTGTACTGCTCTGTTGGGGGTCTGGTATGCGTCCATGGACTTTTTCGACAATGCTTTCAAAGTCAGCATGAATAACCCAAGGCTTCTTCATCTGGTTCTGAAAGTTCTTGAAGTAGAGGAAGTTTTCGCCTTCTTTGGGCATTTCAACTCGTGCCGGCCTGCCTTTTACTCCCCTGCAATAGAAGAGATGGTCGGTGAGAACCCTTTCTGAAGAGAAGGGTTGGAGACACCTGTCACAGTGATGCATACGACGCCCAACATTGAACTCACTGTGTAGAAGTCTGCTCATGCTCTTGATGTAACAATAATGCGAAGTGTGTATGTCTGTGAGCAACATCAGATTAATCCTTCGCAGATTGGGATCCCCTTGCTCACTGACTCTGATTACAACCACCTTGTTGTTTTTCCAGCCATAAACGTTGATTGCAAGGTTGTTTTGACGTTCAACCTTAGAAATCTGACTCAATGGCGTTGGAAAATCAACTCCAGTGCAGTCAAGGTCATCATCAATGGGATAACTTCCTGGTCTGTCTGAATGCGCCTCGGCAGGGAACAATGCCGATCGCAATGCCCAACGTAGACACTGATTGTCTCTGTTCTTTACATTGATGATTGCCTGCTTCGACCTGAGTTTTGATGGTGTTGGGATAAATGTACCGCCTCGTATAGGCTTGTACACCCCGAATTCAAGGTAAACAGTTTTGATTTTATCAACCACCCAACCAGAACCTAACTGCTGCCATCTAGCAATCTCTTCCTTAAAACCATTCACAATGTCTTCTAGAAAGCCTTCCTCTCGCAGCTTATAGATATGTGTCACAATCAGTGGTTTAACGTTCCAAAAGAAGTGATTCATTTCTCGATTGTTATCACCTGCCATTGAAAAGTGAACATCGAATGACAAAGTGACCTTCACCCCGCCAAGCTCTGTAACTTCGCGTGCAATTCTCTGGAGAATGACTGCCTTATTAGTTATGAAGAATGAATTCAGGTCCTTGATTTGGTAATCATCAGGGACATTCATCTTATAACCATGCAGCCAATTACCGAAGTAATCGTGATTCCTTGGGTTGAAGTCAAGACTTTGAGCCTCCATGTTATATACAGGAATTTCCTTTTCTCCAATTGCTGGTCTCGCATCGGACCTCTGTGCCATTGCCATGTGGGTTGGTTTATGCGGGGGTGGGGTTTCTTCAATTGGTGGTCTCGTATCGGGGCCAGCATCCACAAGCTGTGGTTGGGGATGGTCTCGTGCCGGGTCAGCATTCACAAGCCCTGTGTAGTATAGGGGGTTGGTGTATCCGGGACCGCCTCCAAACGCCCGCAAAACCGCTTATTTTTGGAACTCCCGAACACCTTAGTTGCCGTGCCCCCAGGGCGAATACAATGAGACCTGGGGGCACGGCAACTAAGGTGTTCGGGAGTTCCAAAAATAAGCGGTTTTGCGGGCGTTTGGAGGCGGTCCCGAATCACCAACCCCCTATACTACTGAGAGAATGTGATCATCACCTTTGTTCATTCTCTTTTGTTATTACTTGTGTAACAAAAGTAAAAAAATAAAATAAAATAAAACTAGTAGTAATCATGGATTGAAAGAGTGCGTTCGTTTGTTGACAGCTGAAAGAAGTAGTATTGATGTCGATTTTTGCCCTGCTAATTTTTTTTGTTTACATTTAGCCGCCACTTGAGAGTGCAATCAACTCACAAACATTTTACTTCAGTGTTATTGTTGTGATTCGGAAGAAACAGCGTGACAGCTTTGTTACTTTTTTTATAGAGACCTATTCCAGTTCGCATTAACTCGGCTATATGCAAAGATATATGGAAAATTCGACTAAAGTCATAAGCGAATAACATTGAATATTTGACATACAGGACATGCAAGCAGCAGCACAGATGATGTGATTCAAACATAAGCTTACTCACTCGATCTTCGATAAATCTGAACAAAATCATATTAAACAAATCAAATTTTATTTAGTGAAATAACACATAAAGATCCTAGCAGTGATAAAGCAAACAAGGACCGTCGATCCTATTTATAGATCAACGGCATTCATATTTAAAAACAATTTCGTCACCCTGAAATGTTCGTAGTCAATTTTGTCGTCAAACTTCTGCCAGACTTCATTTCACTTGCCATATAATAAAAGGCAGTCAATTCTCAACTAATTTTCCAGCCGTTGAAAAGGGTAAAGTTGCTTTTATATGCGCTACATAGACCTACAAAAAGCGAACACTTTGCGACATTGCAACCACGAGCAGGTACCAGTCTTTGACTGAAGTGTGCGATAAAGGTTGCATGTTAATGCACATGACACAATTCAAGATGGCGCCGAAAAGGTACACAAACGATGAAAAAAAATGAACAAAAAGATCTCCACTTGGTATCACAGGACACCCAAGATTAGGATGTGTTCTAACATCGAACCCAAAAATCACAGTTATGCAGCAACTGAAGGAGTTGCAATTTGAGGCTAAATCATACTTGTGATTTCAACGTTGGGATATCTGTTTACGGTCTGTATTTCAGTTTTTGTTCTCAATTTGCTTTTGCCATTCATCGGAAATAATTTTAAGATTGGTTCCGTTTGGTGCTTCAGTTACGATTCTTACTAGCCCAAATGGCTAGTGAAAGCAAAAATCCACTAGCCAAAACTGAATTTTTACTAGTTGGCTAGTTGGTTACCGTTAGTCTTGAGTCCTGAATTTATATATTTAATAATGCCCAATCTTGCAGCATGTGTTCTTTCTACAATATTTTTACAAGCAGCTGGTAGAAATAATTAAATTTCTAAAGAGACACAATGTAATGGGAAAGTTTACTGATATACATGTATATTAACAAATTAATGCTATATGCTATAATTAATGGTGAAAAAGACAGTAAAATTTTACTGTTTATGTGCCAATCAATTTGAACCTTCAACATCTCTTTCCCCTCCCTCTCTCCTCGTGGGCAAACCCTGGGCATTTTTGCATCTGGCGAGAAGGGAATTGACACGAAAGGCCCTTGCGAGTCTCCAGCAGAATAGATGTGGTCACCGTACATGTAGTTTAATGAGATGGATGAGTGTTTTGTAACATAAAGGGCTCTCTAAAGCTCATTGGAATTATTTTTTAAAAGTATACATGTAGAATGCAATAACTAAGTACAATCGATAAAATAACAGTTTGTAGATTTTGCCGCTTGAAATAGTGAACAGGAATTGAAGTAGTGAATTGCCAGTCAATGTGTTGAAAGTGAAGGTCACAGATCTCTCCTGTTTCATAAAATGCATACTGTCCGCAGAGCAAGAACAGCCATTGTATGGCTAATGAGAAAACACTGTAAATTGAACAACCGTGCTCAAAAAATGCTACTTTGCATTGAGTTGAGTTGCTAAACATGTTTAGTATATTAAGTAAAATTAATTTTCACATCATGGATAGAAGCTTGCAAGGGATTTTTCCAAACCCCAACAACATTGCTAAAAGCTAATAAATACATGGGGGGAGGACATTCGGTACTAGGGTAGGGCAGTTAAATGTGTCTTTGACAAATGCCAGGGGAGTTGCCTGGAGGGCAGAGGCAGTTGAAGTTTTGAATTGTTGTCACATTACTACCTGACAACAGGAACCAGCTCTCCAACACTACATTTTTAACCTCCCGTAAGCTGAAGTAGTTGGTGGGGAGGGAGTCAAATACGGTTTTTCAGATCCCTAAATAAGCCGCCAAACGCCCGAGTTACCGGGCCCCCAGGCCTCATTGCATTCGACCTGGGGGCCCGGTAACTCGGGCGTTTGGCGGCTTATTTAGGGATCTGAAAAACCGTATTTGACGTCCCTCCCCACCAACTACTCTGATACCCCCTCTCTCAAACCCTGTGAGATGGGGTAACCAATTGAAGAAAGCTAAAACCCTTGTATATGCGCAATGGCACACAGTAAAGCAATGACTGCTGTTGAATTTTTGAAAATGCGGGGAATTGAGTTGAAAGAAGGTGATGACTTGTATGCAAAGAACAAAGGGACGTTCGAATACAACCCTTGTAGACATTGCGGCTTGAACTTTACACAAGGTCATTCGCTTGTTGAGCATCAAAAATATGCTTGTAAGAAGCTGCGAACAGAACCACGGCCGAAAGAGCTTTGTCCCGGCTGCAATCGAAGATTGTCTAAGACAACGGTTTACAAGCATATAAAAAATGGCTGTCCGACTTCGTGCATTGATTACTGATTAAGTCGAGTGTAATTTTGATCCGGGGTAAATGCATTTTTGCCCGAGCCCGCAACGGCAAGCTAGACATAACTCGATGTTATCACCAATTGAAAAACACTTTCCCTTCGTATATCAATGATGACGACAACACAAGTGTTCTTGAATTTTCTCAAATCGAGGAACACTGGTCTGAAACAAAAGAGCGCCGACTGGGTGAGCTATCGACAAAATACTCTTGGGGCATCCAAAATTGCAGCCTTGACCGGAGTTTCGCCATTTGAAACACCAAAGAGCTTGCTCTTAAAGAAATTACAGCCATCCGACATGCACAACAATACGGCCTGTACCTGGGGCAATCTGTTCGAACCGATCGCTCGCAAATGCTTTGAACAGAAGCACTCTGCTAGAGTTTTTGCCCATTCTATATCCCTCAATCTGGCAACAGATCACCCATTGTTTCGAAAGATTATATGCAGTCCTGATGGCTATTATCTAGACAAAGAAAACAATGTAATTCTTTTGGAGTTCAAATGTCCTTTCAAGCGGAAAATAGCTATGACTCGAGTGCCTAGTTATTATACACCCCAGATACAAACTGGCCTTGTGTTTAGTGGGGAAATGGTCAACAAAGGCCTTTTTGTCGATTCTTACTTCAGAATGTGTTCTCTACAACAGATAGAGCCAAGTTTGAAACATAATAATCTTTTAAACGGCGGAAGTATTTACCAGACAAAATGTCACACAGCTCTCGCTTGGGGCATCTGTTATCTGTTTTCAAAACAAAAGTTAACACACAAGCAAACTGAAATTATTGATATTGGTGCTCTTAAACAAACTCGGACATTTGAGAAAATAATGACTTCAATAGCCGAGAAAGACCTATGGTGTTCTTACGGCGCGGTCAGAATGTCGTTCAGCAAAGAATACGTAGATGAAGAGTTTTTACGTTACTTCAGAATGAAAAAGGCTCTCCTTGCTCCAGATGAGGGGCCGAAGCCGGTTGTTTTGTTTGCATGGAAATTGTTGAATGTCACAGAGCTTCAAATTGTCAAGCACGAGGGCTTTTTGAACAGTATTCAACCGAAGGTCGAACGATTTCACGAGAACTTGGCAAGGCTTCGCAGAAAAATACATGAAAATTTATCAAACCAAAAACAACTCTTACCTGGTGAAACTTTTGAAGACAACATCGGCGATGACAGTGCCATGTTAGAAGCCTTTCTTATTGAGAAAGCGGCAACTTTTACTCCAGATCTTTGAAAGCATTGTTCCATAAATGTTCGTTTTTAATTATCATATTGTTTGACATCTGTTGTCTCAGGCAATTTAAAATCGCTCGTTGCGGGTCTTCAAGCGGCGTTGTAATGTCCAGGATTTTGTAGATCACAAACGCATAAGAGATTCTCGGAAGCCGAGCTTGTATATGTTTGAAAATACGTTTCACCTCATTTATTTGGTCGATAGTCAATTCAAGCTTCTTATTCAATTCAAGCTTCTTATTAATCCGTGTAAAAGCGTACCCAAACGCATAACACCGCGCCGACTGCCTTTGTCTTGGTTTGTACAAAATGTTTTGATCCGTATATGCCGGAGCATAATCCTCTAGCACTTCCACACGACCGCATTTTTTGCAATAAAGTTCACAAGAATCGCTTGATTGCAAAAATGAGCCGCCGCAAGAATAACAAGACAGAAATCTTCGGGCCCAACGTTCACGCTGCAAGGCGTTATAATGTTCTTGTAGATATTGTTTCCCCATCTCTGCCAACCCCATATCTTCGTAGATATGGTAAAGTTTTTCCGGTAGGCGCAAGCGGTGTATTTCTTTCCTATAATCGCTGCCGTATAGCGAGCGAAGGATGGCAAATTTGTGTTGTTTGTCAAGTTCATTGAGCCGTGCGGTGAAGTCAGTCATGCTTAAACATTATAATTGTTTTTTCAATTTGTTGATCTCGTGACTTCCGGTATCCATTATGTAAAGACCATATTTAGAAATTTACGCATGCGTAGTTCTTTATGAGTTACCACATGTGAAAGCACGGCAATTCGCTCGAATATAAAAGACCTGTTCGCACCATACATTATATTAAGTCTGTAATTCGGTATAGCTCAGGGAGGTGTGGCTGGCCCCCACTGAATCCTGCTTACGGCTAATGCGATGTCAGACCAGGGGTAGTGGGGTTGCTGCGTCAGTTAGTGACCCCCTGGTGAACCAGCCCCGGCCCAACTGATACAGGGGGTGCTCGAACAGAGATCTCCTAGGAGAACTCGACCTCGCTCCCAGAGGCTAAATGGGAAAATGACAACTCCCTTGTCCGGAGTTAAGTCCTAGCCTAGGCTAGGCAAAAACGAAACAGCCACCAGAGCACCCCCTGACTAGGGTTTTGTCCCTTTTCGTTATGTGTCACGCAATGTCACGCGTGACAGTCACGCACAATGTCACGTCATGTGTCACGCTTTGTCACACAATTGCGTTCTTTTGTTAGATAAAGCGAGAAACCCGAATTTAGTCTTTCAAATCTGACTTGGACACAGCGGTAAGACGATTGAGTTTTTTTTGAAATTCTGCTTTGACTTCTTTGAGAATCTCGCCTCTAAGTTTTTCAAGATCTGGCGTTTGAGTTTGCTTGTTTACTTTGTTGGCGGCCTTTGCTTCACCAGAGCGTATCGCATTTTTCATTTCGTGATATCTTTCAAGCTCACGGAGGATTATTTTGAACTCTGAATCGCTGATACGCTTGTCACTTAGAGCTTTTGAAACCAGCTCAAAGACAGAGTTTCGTTTTGCAAGGGCGAGTGTGTATATTTTTTCGTGTTTAGTAATTTTTCTCTGAAGCCGCCTACTAAACAAAGTGATGCCGGCCGCTGAAAAACCTGTCATAGCTGCCACGCCGGCAATGACAGGGCTGGCTATGAGCCCGGCTCCTGTCAGGGCTGTGACGATTGTGGCTGAAGACAAGCCTGTAGAAATGAAACCAAAACTTACTGCGGTTCCGTGAACAATGGTGTGTGCTCGCTTGTATTTCTTCGCAACTTGTCTGTAATGATTAGCCTCCGACTCAAGCTCCTTTTGCAAGTCAGAGATTTTTTTTAGTCTGAAGTCTTCACCGTTGGATAAGTCTGGGTAAAGCGATGGAGTTTCGCTGTATTCAGGAGCTGATGGCAACACGTTAGCCGAGCTCATCGTTTGTATATAATATATTTTTTAATTGATCTCAAGTTCAAATTCAAGGGGCATGTTATTGAAGTCAAAAAGGGCATTGTGTTCATCCCTTACAGACAGTGTTATGCTGTTTACATAATCGCCAGACGAGACGTCACGCAAGATGTTCTGCTGTGTTGATTCATAGAAAACTTTCTCATATGGCTCACCTCGAAGATCAAATTTAGCCAAGACAGTCGAAGGCTTACCGTTGAACAGGTTCTGTTCTTTATCAACCAGATCGCAGTGGATAAAGTAAGTGCTTGGTGATGTTAATCCTTTGACGTATGTTACTAGAAACAATACAGATCTTGTGCCAAGTAAATTTGCCAGATTGTCACTAAACTTTACTTTACTTCCATTGTGAATGACCATCGAGCCGACTGGTGTATTTATAGTAGTTGATAATTGTAATTTTATTCTATGTTCGGTGGCTAAGTCGTTAAATTCTTTCGCTAGACTATCAATGGTGTAATGCCCTTGAGGTAATGTCACGGTTGGAGTTGATCCATTGGAGCCATTTATTGTTGTTGAAATAGTTGCATTTTCTTTCAAATTATGCCACGAGTTGTAAAATGAACAAGAGACAAGTCTTATGTAACTCGGTTTCTGAAGCGGGTGCTCGAAGTAGATGGTGTGAGGGTTCGAAGGTGCGACGATTGTTAACACCACCATTGTGTATATAGTTTTATATTATTTCTATTTCAAAAATAAAGGTAAGCCATTAAAATCAAAAAGCTGTCCGTGTTCGCCCTTGACTGAAATTGTTAAACTGTTTACAAATTCACCAGACGATGTTTTAAGATATGCAGCATTTTCTCTGTCCTCAGCGTACTCATACTTATTGTAGGCGCCCCAATAGGCGGAGACCTCAATTTTCGCCATCCCCAAAATATCTGAAGGCTTTCCATTGAGTAAGGTTTGTTCTTTATCGATAAGATCACAGTGAACGTAAAACATCGCTGGTGATGTAAGTTTTTTAATGTATGTATCCCTCTGTAATTTAGTACTTATACCGAACAATTTAGCTAAATTAGGACTAAGTTCTACATCATTAGGAAAATGTTTTTTCAGATGCATTCTCGCAAAGGGTTCATCGATTATGATATGTACCTTTACTGGTTGCCCCTTAAATAACTCCTCTATCCAAGCCTTCAGAGTGGCTGGAGTGTAATGTCCTTCGGGTATTTTCAAGACAGTTCCTTTTTTATTTTCGCCAGTTGTAAACCATGTTATTGTTGCGTCTTCTTTCAAAGTATACCACGAATTATAAAGCCAGAAAGCGATAAGCCGAATGAAACTCGGCTTCGGAGGAGGGTGATCGAAGTAGATTGTGTGGGGGTTCGAATGTGCGAAGATTCTTAGCATAACCATGATTGTATATATATATATATTTTAAATTTAACTATATATATATTCAATCATGTTTGGCAGACGCGGTTCAAATCTCGGTCTGAACATTGGCGGTCACGATTACGGACCCCCACCCCCGTTTTTTCCTCGTCCCCAAAATCCCCTCTATCCCCAACAGAGCAGGTATATTAGAAAAAAACAGCCAACACAACCCACAGTAAATCCGCAACTTGCTTGGCTGAGTTCTCCGGAGGCTGAAAAACTCTCTACAGCTGCCAAGGCTAAGGCTATCTCAGACTTCAAAAGGCGTTTCCCGCACGCTGATATGTCAAGATTTACAACAGAAGTTTCTTTCGACAAAAAGAACAAAGCCTCAGCAGTAGTGCTTTTCCCAGAGGGGCAAGGCTCCTGGGCTATGCCTTCAGACATACCGCACAAGAATTGGACACAAGCCCTGAAAGACGCCCTTGGTTTAGAGTATATTGGCGGTTTCCCCTATCAGTTGACGTTAAACCGAAACACACAAAAACTAATCCCTGCTGTTGAATTCTCCACATCAATCGATAAAGACATGATGATTGGCTCTGTCTTGAACGACGAAGCGCAAAAGATCTATGTCACGCCAACTGATTATTTCACAACGAAATACAGAAACATTTTCAGAGACACACAAATTTCGTTCACAACCGCGAAATATGGGAGAAAGTGGCTCGGCAGCCGGCATATGAGTTTCTGGCCGCAACAACTAAACTTCGCCCTGTGGTGTGCAACAACTGGCTGCGGGATCTCGCGTGACCTTCTGTTTGATAAGAACTCGACTCTCTCCCTAACCCCGCAGCTCCGATCATTTTACAGGTTTCACGTCTATTTCACAACAAGACGAATACTCTACAAGCTGGGTGGGGAACAGAGTGTGAGTGCTTTGCCAGACGACCCCACATTCAACCAGAAAGACAACAAGTTCAACATCGACGCATATAAGAGGATTTGCCAAGAGTTCGGTGTAGACCCCAATTCTGACTTCCGTTTCACATACGGCAAAAATCACGGGCTTGGCAATGTGTACATTTGGGTTGCATATGATGGGCCCAGTTCTACTGATTACGACTATCCTGATCCCGATCTAGCCCTGTTTGATGACGAGCGCGTCACAGACAGAAAAGACCCAAACTATCGAGCAAACGGCATATACTTCGTTCGTAACGACCAGGGCGCTGTTAGTCAGTTCGAGCACTTTGTACCGAATTACGCACAAGGGCTAACACAGCCAGGGCTCGCGCGTATGAACCAATCAATCGAGGCCTTTGTGTACTGCATTCTGGGTGCACAAGCCAAAACCCGCAGCAGCAGCATCATTGGAAGAGGAGGCCGGGCGTTCGAAACGCAGAGAGTATTCCTCACCCATCTAGAGGAGGCCATAATACTGAACGACATCGCAACAAGCGTACAGCGATATCAGCTTGCCATCCAAGCAACTAAAGTGCGCTTAGACTTTGCGACAGCGCCCGGAAGCTGGCTCATGCCATCACGCATGATTATCAACACAGAGAGCGTGGTGGGGTACAACAACAATCTCAAGGAGGCAACGCAAGGTATGAAGCTGGGTGTGAACAACGATGTTAACCTTGGCATTGGGGCATTGGGTTGATAATCATGCGTGATGGCATTGGGGCTTTGGTGAACTTGGGCTGATTGGTGTCGCGCATGCTCTTCCCTGGCTCGGGAAAAAAAACAGTTGAAATGGGTCGTTATGGAGCCAGTGAATTGTTGCGAAACAAAAAGGCTCAGAAATCCGCATTGGATTTTGTCCTGGACAAGATGAAACCATTTCTTGCCAAAACCTCTTCTGATATGCTGAATGAGCTGTCCACGGCAATTAGGCCAAACAAAAAATATAAGACAGATCGAGCAGATTTAGATGGCGGTGCTTTAGATGTTCATAAATTAATTGGGAAACTGCCAAGACCAAAGAAAGGTTTCACCCTCCCAGGTCATAATTATACAGGCCCTTATAACCCACTCGAAAAACAAGTCCGATTCCATGAAAAGGGAAAGATTCTCGAAATTATGCAGCAACCCACGGGAAAAACAGACGCAGTTGCTATGCAACACGATGTGGATTATTCAGTCTGCGCAAAGAAAGCAGATCCACGCAAATGTAAAAATAAAGCAGACAGGAAAATGGTTGCCGCTTTGGATGCGATTCCCTGGAAAGAAAGACAGTGGGGTCATGCTTTGGCACGAAATACCATTGATGCAAAACAGAAGCCGGGTTTGGGTGCCCCAAAAAACGGGAAAAGATTTTGAGTGAAGGCTGGGCTCAAAATCTGGCAAATGAATTCACCAGCCAATAAGGAGACGCTTCCCAAAACGAAAAGTCATTTCATATGGGATTGACAACATTTGGGCAGCTGATCTGGTCGAGATGGGGAAATTTTCGAAGTGGAACAAAGGGATCAAATATCTCCTGATGGTGATCGATGTTTTCTCAAAGTTCGGTTGGATTCGCCCCCTGAAAGACAAGCGAGGTCAATCAGTCGCCGATGCTTTCCGATCCATATTCAGGGAGCGAAAACCGAAAATGTTATGGACTGATAAAGGATCTGAATTTTTCAATGGAACAATGAAGGATCTCCTGGAAAAGAATGGGATAAAATTGTATGCCACGGAGAACGAAGAAAAGTCATCTGTTGTCGAGCGCTGGAACAAGACGATGAAGGAGAAACTCTTTAAGATGTTTTCTGCTAACAATAATACGATTTATTTTGACAAATTGGGCAGGTTAGTGGATCAATATAATCATCGTTTTCATTCTAGCATTCGGATGACTCCCGCAGAGGCGAGCAAACAGAAAAATAAAAACAAGGTTTTCGCTAATTTATACGGCGATTTACTTTATGCTAAACATGCCCCAGCAAAATTCAAAGTCGGCGACAGAGTCCGAATTTCAAAATACAAGCGAAAGATATTCGACAAAGGTTTCACGCCGAACTGGACAGAAGAGATATTTGTTATCGATGAGGTTTTAAACACAAACCCTGTGACGTATAAATTAGTCGACCTGTTGGGAGAAAAAATAACCGGATCATTTTACGAGGCGGAACTCCAAAGGACAAACCAAGATATTTTTCGCATTAAAAAGGTTATTCGCCGCAACCAGAAGAAAAAGAAAGCCTTGGTTAAATGGAAAGGATATCCCGATAAATTCAATTCTTGGGTTCCGCTGAGTGAAGAAAAGCTTGGCTAAAAATCGGCTAACGCTAAAAATAAGTCAATCATTTAAATTAAAATTATTTTGAAATTATTTTATGTTTTCTTCTAAAATAATGAATGTTGGGCACCGATTTGATGGGAATGAAAACTATTTTTTAAGAAATTTAGGTCTTAACGAGCTTTATGATATTTATCGCTGGGATGAAGACCAACTTTCTGAGAATTATGAAAAAACGAAAGAGATTGAACTAGCAACGATGAATTATTTCAACTCAATTCTCAAAAGACAACCAGTGACATCTTATGTGGAAGAAATCAAAAGAACATGCGATAATGTTCTCACAATTAAAAAATATAAACAAACATGTGAAGATGTGATGCATTTCAGAACTTATCTCAAAAAATAAGTGACTAAGGTTCCACTGAGTGATGCCCAGAAGACGCGTCAGAATATGAATGTGAAACATTTATATTCATGATTTCAAAACACCGCTTCGCTCAGCTTCGCTTTGCTCCGCTTCCTTTCAATTCCCGGCGGATTTCCCAGAGGAGGCAACTTTGCTTTTGGAGTTCATTTTTTAGAATCTTGTTTTCCTCTTGGAGATTCACAAATGACTCAAAGAGGAGTTCAATTGTGTCTTCGCTTCGCTCAGCTTCGCTTTCTTCCTCCATCTCCGTATCAGAGACAATGAATTCCTCGTCAGATGTTGTTGGAGTTTCATCTTCGCTCCTTTCTTCTTCTTCTAAGCATGTGGAACAATCTTCATGGTCACTGGTTTCGTTGGAAGATGTTTTTTCAAGATCCATTTTCTTTCCAATTTAATTTTTTGAAGATGGTTTGGATTATTTTTTCTTGTTCTGCCCTTTTTAATGGGAGAATAAGAAGCTTGAAATCATCTTCATGGGGGCTGAAACCGTTCTTCTTCAACAGGGCGAAAAGAACTTGATTGAAATTGAGAAACTTTTTTCTGTTGGGATGAAGATCATCATATGCCAGTGAGAAACATTTAAAATCGTCAATGATGAATTTTTCCAGGTGCTCATAGTCATTCCCGTCGTGGCCTGTTATGTGATTGAAAATTTCATGATCGTTGCCATTGACTTTTTTCCATTTGGAAGCTTTGACAAACTCCTTGACTTTTTTTCTTGTGATTTCGTGTAGGGGAATTTGGGAAAGAATTTCTTTTTGATAAAATTCGAGATCTTTGAGTGGAATTTGATTTTTTCCCTGATTTTTGCGGATGATATCTTTGAAATGTTCCAGTCTAGGATTTTTGCGAGAATGCCATGTTGTATATGTTTCTTGAATAATTTCAAAAGTGTCATCGATTTCTTCTTCTTCTGAATCAGACATTTTCTTTCCGGGAGAAACTTTTTCCCCACCGCCGCCGCCGCCGCCAGAATTTTGGGAGAGATTTTCCGCTGCCAGAATTTTGGGAGAGATTTTACCGCTACCAGAATTTTGGGAGAGATTTTACCGCTGCCAGAATTTTGGGAGAGATTTTCCACTGCCAGAATTTTTCTGCTGGATTTCAGCGGTAGTTAATAATAGATTATTCACGGACAAAACATCATTTCTCACGCTCTCCCAAACGTAAGAAATCATATCAAACAATAAGCTAAAATGCAAGGTAATGGTTACTTGAAATAAATTTATTTACTTATGCTAACACTGGGGGTGGATTTGGTTCGTTGATTAGAACTCAAAATCAAATTTGAAATAACTGTAGAATATAGCGATTTATTTCTCAAAATGGTTTTGTGGATTTTTAGCTTAATGCTTGATGTGATGGGTTACGTTTGGGAGAGCATGAGAAATGATGTTTTGTCCGTGAATAATCTATTATTAACTACTTTAGTTGAATATTTTGTAAAATGGAAAGGTTACCCAGATAAATTTAATAGTTGGGTACCGGAAAGTAATATTTCAAAGTTGTAAAAGGCATTGTGTGAATAAAGGTATGATTTTATATGAAATAGTTGTAGCGTGGTAAACAATAAAATAAGCCCTCCCTATGTATCAATATCATTTGACTTCTAGTCATCATGGAGGTAACAGTTTTATCTACATCTCCCCAGCAATAGTAGTCTTGACAGATTTCCAAATAACACATTAACGGAGGATCGGGTTGGATTACCACAGACCATTAATCTGACAGGTGATGGGAAGTGGCGTTAACCGAAATCCACTATCCACACAGTTGGAATAATGTTCAAGACTTTAGATTTTTCGTGCGGAATGAAAAACTCCACGGTATGTGGGATACCCTGATAATTTCACCAGGCCATTATCCTACCATTCAAGATATCCTTGGAAAAATGAAAGAGTCGATCGATAATGAACACCCTTTTAACAATGATGTGTCATTTTCCTATGATACTATCAGTAGAAAGGTGACCGTTCATGTGCAAAATAACTCCGAAGTGAATTTTGACAACTTCGGATATATGCTGGGATTTTCACCGGAACAAGTGATTTCAAAGACAACCAAGGGTCCTAGAGAAGCGGATTTGGAACACGGTTTTCACGATCTTTACATTTATTGAGTACCTAGAGAATTGTTTGTTCTAGCCCACCCTTAAAATACTTTTTTCTCATATTTTTCTAGTTTTTACTGTTTAAATACTTTTTTGTATATTTTTCTGTGAAATCCACCGTTCTCTTATTCGGTTCACTCGTTCAGTCGTTCGCTTCGCTCACTTCTTCACTCATTCACCTCAGTCGATCACTTTCAGTCATTCAGGTTCACTCGTTCAGTCGTTCGCTTCGCTCACTTCTTCACTCCTTCACCTTCACTCCTTCATGTATTTCACAGAAAAATATACAAAAAAGTATTTAAACAGTAAAAACTAGAAAAAATATGAGAAAAAGTACTTTAAGGATCTGCTAGAACAAACAATTCTCTAACTACTATTTATATATTCTTGAAATCTATATGCAAACACATGTCAGTTTGTGTTGACTATATTTAATATTTAATAATTTTACAAAATATTCTAGAAGGGGTTTTTCCCTTCAGTTCTTACTTTCTAGATAAGTAAGTTTCTAAAATCTTTCTAAGGGGATATCAACTTTTTCTTAAAATTATAGATATTTTACATCTATTTAATTTTCAGTATTTCCAATATTTTCAATATTATCTTGAGAGCCGCGTGTGAGTTTTTCAACAAGATATAGAATTTTAAGATGATGAAAAATTTAATGATTTACACATGAATATTCTAGAAGGGGTTTTTCCTTTCAGTTCTTACTATTATTAGATTTTGATAAATCTATACATGTGATTGCCGTTTTTCAACAATGATTTATCACGTGTAAAACAAAAGATTACATTCCAGATTTCCCTAGTAACGAACAAAACTGAAAATGGATTTCAACTTTAGTTTTCAAGTTCTAGGTTACTGGTATGCAACCTATTGTTTAACACGTGAAAACATATTGTTTCTTCTCATGAAAATTAATGATTCACGTGAAAGTTTTAAATATTTGTGATTTCATACTTGTGATATCTTCAAATGGTTTGTCAACATGACTACCTAGTCGTATGATCTCTCAACTAATGAAATGATTACACAAAATTTTCTACAATTGATTTTTTTAGAATGTTTTTTTATACATATTCAATTTACTTATTTATATAAACATGCAAAAGAGTATTTTAATATAAGATCACAATATAAAATAGAATTAACATTGAAAAAATTATGAGGTTTTTAAGTTACTAAAGAAAGATGAAAGTAAAATAAAAATAAATAAGAATAAACTTAGTGAAGATACAATAATTTTTTGTTTAGAAAACGTTAAGAATAAAAAAAGAAAATGAAGAGGAATTTAATAAATTAGAAGATGAAAAAAATAAGAAGTTAATTTCCATAAGAAATAAAGTGAATTATCATATGAAAAAAGGTGATATGAACAGAATTGATAAAATTTATTATGAAAAAGTTAATGATATGACAATGAAGCTTATTGTAATACTTATGTTTCTTGCATTTTTCATTATATTTTTGAATTTGATTTTCTTTATGGCAAAGATTTTAATGGTAAAAATATTTTATATGAAGATGATGGATTTAAAGAAAAAATTAGTTTGATTAATGATGATGAATATTTAAAGATATTCAAGAATTAATTGATCAGTTTAGATCAAAATTAATTTATAAAGATGAAAATGATAATGAATATGAAAGTGATGAATATGAAAGTGATGAATATGAAAGTATTGAATAAAAAACAATATTAGCCTTGTTTCATCATGATTCAAGGCTTTTTTATCTCGATTGTTTTAACTAATTTAAACATGTTAGCGGAGCACTTGCCAGGCCGAAGGCCTGGCTGCGCAGCCCCATACTCATAGAACCAGAACCTATGCCCTTCATTTTTCATGGTCATGGCTAGCGGAATGTTCCGCGGGCGCGCGTGTGCCCTCCGTCCGCTGTCGCACAGGACCGGACTACTGCGCAGGACTAGCTCGCGGGCGCGTATGACGTCGCAAAACATGCGCGTACGACGTCATGTTGAAACCAAAGCGAGGCTTTGTTTTTCGCGCGGTTACACGGCGGAATGTCACGTCAGCTAGAAAAACACTTTGATGTTTTGCTGTGAATTTACTAAGCGGAGAAAACCGTTTAAATTAAAGGCGTTATTTCCCTGAATATTTCGCGGTTTGCTACTCAAGACAAGGATACTAATTAAGGGATACTCAGAAGCCGCTTTAGTGGAAAAAGACGAGCTTTCATGGATAAAATCTTGCTTCGAGGAACTTCATGTATTACGTTTTTATCAAATGCGCATGTTTGTTTTGTACGGATTTCAGAACCAGAAGCGGAGATTTGAATTTCCAAGCAAGCGAGGGACATAAAGGTAAAACAGATTACAGTTTTCGATGAGAATTTATGTTGATATCAATCTGTGTGTGACTTTTTATTGGTGTTATTGTTAGTTTTGGAGAATTGATTTTAAAACGTGCTTAAATTCAGTTGTATCGATCTCTTGAATTTCATCGAAGAAAGCTTGAACTCGATGAGCTATAATTAAATGGTACGCGTTTTGCTTTTAAACGTAAACTAATGGAGATTTGAATAAATTTTTTCGAAAGAAGATTGTGTTGTCCATTTTTATGTGTTTGTTCATTCATTAGATAGTTTGAAAAGCGATTTTATGTAAACAAAACAAGACTTTGATTTTATAGTACAGTTCTATCTTCACTCGCATCCCCATATGCAAATATGTTTGTGTATTTTTGCAATTTTTGATTTTCAAATCAGTTTCTCGGGCAATTTTTGACAAACAAAAACTGTATTTAATTCGGAAACTAGTGGTACTAGTTATTCTAGAAAGAGAAAAGTTGTTTTTGTGAACTTTTGTACGGTCTATAAAAATGTACTGTGCAGACGGTCGCGTAATACTGTTTTTGAGAACTGCTAAAATTGAAAATAGCCCGTTCGTCAATCTTAATTCTGGTGCTTCCAACCTTTCACCTTAGTTAAGTTTCACCTTAGTTAAGCTTGTTCAAAGTGCGACGCTGTTAGGCTTGGGCTATCTATATATATTATGGGTTATTGTGATTAAAAAAAATTACATTTAAAAAAAATATTTACATAATATAAAAGACGCAATTGACAAAACTCGAAAACATTTCCAAAGAAATTCTTATTTTCCACGAACAAAAGAATACAAAGTTAAGAATTCTAAAATGAATAGAATTAAAATTGAAACAAAATATCCAGATAAGAAAAAAAGGTCCTCTTCTTATCGAATCACCATTACTTTTCAGTTTTGGTCTATCTGAAAGAAAGAATCAAGAATCTAATGAATTAGTCGGTTATTCTCTTCCAGTTTGTTTATGGTCAAAAGAAGAAAATCCAACAGAAGAAGAAAATAATTTTTATAAAACTTTACTAAATATTTCAGATCTTTGTTATAATCATCTTGAAGAAGTAATTGGTGTTGAGAATGCTCAACTATTAAAGTCAAACCGGATGTTCTTTTGATGGGAACTTTGCAAACTTCCGCCGCAACATTGGTATTTTGATTGACAGTTTGCTTCGAGCAAGTTGGAAGTTACGCGAGCAAGTTCCTATTTCAAACTTCTTGTCAGTTGCAAATGGCGAATTTTTTGAAAACACGTTCTTCTTCAGTTATGGCTCACGTACATCGCAATAATACCACCTCGGTTGAGAAAAGAGAGAGAATATAAATTGCCATGTGGTCGTCTGGTGTAAAACGAGAACAAATCGCAGGCATTGATGGATTATCAAGGCAAACTGTATCAAATATTGTAAACAGATTTTTACAACACGAGACGTATTTTACCGATAAACCTGGCTGCAAGGAACGAACGTTTCTACTCCTGACATCGTAGAGTTTGTGGAATACTGCAAGGTAACCAAACCAAGTACTTTCAATTCAGAAATCCGGCAATTGACAACAAGTTTGAAATAGGAACTTGCTCGCGAAAGTTGCAACTTGCTCGCACAACTTCCAACTTGCTCGACTCAAACTGTCAATCAAATACCAATGTTGCGGCGGAAGTTTGCAAAGTTCCCATCAAAAGAATATCCGGTTTGACTGTAAATTGACCTTTATATTATAAACAAATAGAATATACTGATAAAAAAGGTAAAAAGAAGAAAAATAAAGATGAAACTGCTTCGCCAGTTTTATATGCAAAACTTATATACTCAGAAAAATCTAATAAAATTTTATCTATATTTAGATCATAAGGAAATAAAAATGTTGATCCATTTGATTATTCTAATCAATATTATTAGCTTTATTAATTGAAAGTATTTATATCAGTAGATTAGTAATTTCAATTCAAATAAAAGTTCATGAAGTTTATGTTAAACCATTAAAACCAAGAGAATCAATATTATCAATAAAAGATAGCGATAAGGAAGAAAGTGATGAGAAACAAAGTGACCTACAAGATTTACTTTTGATATAAAAAAATATAAAAAAATATATCGTCATATTAACCCTTTTATAGGGCTTCTTTTATCTCACTTGAAACAATTTTTTAATACTAAAATAGTATTAAAAATCTACCAAATCATCAAACTTAATCCACCAATTAAATTTATCAGGATATCCACTCCATTTAACTAAAGCTAACTTTTTCTTATTATCTCGTTTCAATACTTTTTCAATTCTAAATGTTTCTTGTTTTGGTTTTGTAATTCTTGTTCATAAAAAGATCCTTTTACTTCTTCCCCCATCAAATCAACAATTTTATATGTAATAGGTTTTGTATTTAAAATTTCATCAACTACAAATACTTCTTCTGTCCAGTTTGGAGTATGTCCTTTATCAAATACAGGTCTTCTATATTTTGATATACGAACTTTATCTCCAATCTTAAATTTTACTTTTCCAGGTTTCAAGTAAATCAAATCCGAATATAAATTAGTATAAACTTTTTCTTCATTTTCTTTTTTGCTTGCTAGAATGTCTTGTTTTATTTTAATCATTAACTAATTTATCAAGTTTATCCCAGTAAACAGTATTGTTATTTATACTGAACATCGTAAACATTCTATTTTCATAGTTTATTCCATCGTTCAACAATACTTGATTTTTCTTCATTCTCAGTGTGAAATAATTTAATTCCATTTTTTTAAGAAAATCCTTAAAATGTTTACTAATAAAATCAGAACCTTTATTATTCGACTGTGACGTCATTTTACCTTATAAGGGAAAGAGAACACGCAAAATATCCCAGCGTATTACACAGTAGATTGCCGTATTACACAGTTGCATCTCGGTTTTAAGACACAAGCTGTTATAAATACAAGAATTTCAGTCGAATAATAAATCCCTTATTCGATGGTTTAACAGATAATACGTGCGGATATTTTACTCATTGCTGGCTTTTTTTCTCGCCCCTGCGAGGCTCGAAAAATACTACGCAACTCGTAAAATATCCGCGCGTATTATCTGTTAAACCATCGAATAAGGGGCATTTATCGGACCAAAGCATTTTTGGTGAACGTTTACTTTTTTTAAATATATCATCTAATGCTTTTCAGCTTTTTTGTTTTTCAAAGGTTCAATCCATCCATACTTGCTAAAAATATCAATTACCATTGGTAAATATTTTCTTCCTTTATTCCATTTACTAAACTTTTGCATTTCAACCAAATCAACAGCCCAGATTTCATCAATCCCATTTGATATTACAGTTCTTTTTGAAAACTTTCTTGTGATTGGTTTATGTAATTCTTCGGCTAATTGTTGAGCCCAATCATTATTACTCAACGCAGCTTTACGTTTTTTGACTTCTTTGGTTAACCTGAACAAAAGTTTCTCTTTAGTATTTATGATAAATCTCGCTGTTTGACCCCATTTTGGCATTTCACCGTATGGAATCTGATCTAAAGATTTAACCATTTCCTTATCACATTCATGTTTATTTTTAACCATATCGTAAATGTCATGATAAGCAGCAATTTCATCTACTTTATTATATGGTTTATCGTACCACTCTAAAACATCACCTGTTTCAGGATTATGTTTAAATTGATTATGTAAAGGATTATAGGGACCCATGTATTTATATGAACCTGGAGTCCAACCACCTTTTGGTTTTGGTAATTTTCCAATCATTTTATGAATATCAATCTTCCCTCCTCTATGGTCTAAATCTTTTCTATCAGTTTTATATTTTATATTTAGTCTTATTTTAGTACTTAGTTGATCCATCATATCTGAAGTTGTTTTTTGTAAAAATGCTTTTGCTTTATCCAAAGCATAATCTAATGCTTTTTTTGCATGTTTTTATTTCTCATTAATTCACTTGCTCCATATCTACTCATTTCAACTGTTTTTTTTTACCTAACCAAGGTATAGCATGAGTAAAACCTGTTAATGCTAATTCACCAAAGCCTTCTCCTTCTTGTGCTTGTGAAGAAGAAGGCTTTATTAGTTTCCCTGTTTCTTAACAAATCGTGTTTTTGTTATTAAACAAGAAGCACATTTACAGAAAAACATTAATCTACCATTTTTTGATGTTTTATAACCACTCGGATCTACACAATCAGTTTGCTTTTTGTTTCTTTCACGCAATAAGATTTCATTTTATTATTAAGATTATATATTTATAAAATAAAAAAATGGAAAACAGAGTAAATTTTATAGAGAATTAAATAAGAAATTTGAATTAAATGATAGAATGTAGGTGAGGTGTTGACGCTTGTGAGTGTACTTGGTATAAACATTATGGTATACCTCCAGTTTACCAGTGTGGCAGCACAAGGACATCTGCTGGATATCTTTTAATAGTTTATTTATCAAAGACAACCTCCTTTCGTGCTTCGTGAGCTGGTGAGCCAGGTCGGAGCCACCGCTTGGTTCTTGCTTCATCACGTGGGATAGGTGGATGAGCACACTGGTGATAAAAGTCTGCAGAATCCCAGTAATGAATGTTTGCAGTGTGATGGACTATGGATATCCACTTCTCCCTCAACATCTCCTTGTCCCCCTCGCAAGTTTCAGCACACCACCAGAGATGATTCGAAATCGACTTTATCCAAGGTGAGAGCTCCTCGCTGTCCTTTTTCTTGGCTTTTTCATTAAGCTTTTTTGTGATACTTTTAGAGAGGTGCCAAACATCAAATTGGTGTCCCACTTTAGGGTATTCGCTCTTTACGTCGGCGCTGATACCAACATGGCGATCAGTGGTGACAGCTTTAATCTGCCCCCCCCCCCCCCCCCTTCCTGGCTTTTATGTTGTCTATGCAGCGCTTAAACCCCTCCCTTTCCATGGCATTACTATTGTTCACCTCGCTCACTTGAACAACATTAAAATCAACTATTTTATCTGTTTCCTGGTCAATCATAGTATATGTGCCATATTTGACATTGTGGCCAGGGCTGTCACAGCGACCATTAGGGACCTTAAGATCCGAGACGCGACGGCTTTGAGAACGCGACGGCCGATGAAAGACTGGAACTAGAACGCCGTCGTTTGCGCGCGAAAAATAAAGTTAAGATTTGAAACGACGCGGCTGCAGAAGTCTCAGTCTGAGTTGTAGGCAAAATAGTCATGGCGTCGTTTAAGAAAGTACAAGAAATGCTTTGTTTGTGCCTGGAAGGAGAAATCATAGACGAAGAAGAGTTTCTTTTGCTTTACGAAGACTTCCGCCCGAAGAATCTTCCTTTTCCTCACTCGTCGTATCCGAAGTTTTCCCTTCCAAACAAAGACCCGGCCGAATGTAAAGCGGATTTCCGAGTGGAAAAGAGGGACATTCCTTTACTTGTTGAGGCATTAGGAGTACCTCCTATCTTCCAGTGCCATAATGGAACAATCTGCGATGGAGTCGAAGGCTTGTGTATAATGCTCAAACGGTTTGCTTACCCGTGCCGGTATTCAGACATGATTCCTATTTTTGGTCGATCCGTGCCAGAGCTTAGCATGATCAGCAATAAGGTTGTAGACTGGATGTTCACCACTCATGGCCACAGAGTCACACAGTGGAACCATGACTTGTTCAGCCCAGCAGCACTGAATACCTATGCTGATGCTATCAGCAATAAAGGATCAGCCCTAGATAATTGTTTCGGTTTCATAGATGGAACTGTACGTCCTATTTCTAGACCAGGTGAAAACCAGAGGATTGTATACAACGGACATAAACGGGTTCACGCCCTTAAATTCCAGTCCGTGGCGCTTCCAAATGGAATAATTGGCCATTTATATGGTCCTGTAGGTAAGCACAGGCCTTAAACAATTACTTAACTCAAGCTCAGGCTATTAGCCACTCTACTCTAATTTTTTCAAATTTTTGTCTTTTTTCACAGAAGGAAGGATGCATGATGCACGAATGTTAGCAGTTTCTGATTTGTACAACGATCTGGAAAATTTTGCTTTCTGACCAGCTGGAAGAGAAATGTGCCTATATGGAGACCCAGCCTACCCACTTAGGATCCACCTCCAAGCCCCTTTCCGAGTTGAGGTATTAACCCCACAGATGCAAATCTATAACGAAAAAATGAGTGCAGTACGTGCATCTGTAGAGTGGTTATTTGGGGACATAATCAACTATTTCAAATTTCTGGATTTTAAAAAGAACCTGAAAATAGGTTTAAGTCAAGTTGGTAAAATGTATATAGTCTGTGCAATTCTGCAAAATGCTTTAACATGCCTTTATTCAAACACAACTGCTGAATATTTTGAACTCGACCCTCCAACACTGCAAGACTATTTTAACTAACTGTAGCTTACTTTACAATAGCTAGATAAGAACTTTAAAGAATAATACATCCAAAGTGACTTGTGTGATGATATAACAATAATTAACATCAGTAACAGCACTGTATAAACACAAGAAAAAATAAAATGTCCAGATGTGAAAGCATGCTTCAAGTTCAACTTAACACAACAATTGCATCTGAGTTTCTCTGTACACAACAACTACTTATTTGTAATTTTTTCTAATAACACCATTAAAGCCTTTGACTGCTGCTGTTGTTGCTGCATCATCATCATCTAGGAGTTAAGAAACTGCTGTTGGCTTTGTTGTTGTTGCTGCTGCATAGCTTTCATCATATCTGCTTGCTGCTGTTGCATTTGCATTTGCTGTTTCCACAGGACTTCCATTTTCTCTCTCTCGAGTGTTTGCTGCTCCTTCCTTATCTTCAGATCTTCCTCTTTCAGCTGTTCATTTGCTTTAGCTCTCTGGGCTAAGTATTCCATCGCATCACCTCCACTTCTTCGTTGTCGCTTTGGTTTTTCATCGCTCTCATCTGTGGATGAATCGGCTCTTTTCTTAGTTTCTGACAGTTTCTCCATCGCCTTCAGTCGAACATCTTCCGCCTTAGCCCTGTCATTCTGCAATTTGTTACTGTTCCCTGTTTCAACTTCGCTACTTTCTTCCAGTGCAATCAACATATCCAACAGGTTTTCTAATTCTGTTTGCTCATCCGGAGCTATTCCGGTTGCTTTTTCTTCCAGTTTTAGCTTTTTCTTGTGTTTACTAACCAGACTTCCGACGTGATCCCGTACTGACCTTTTGTCGACTTTAAATTTCGGTACCATGCAGCTGTTCAATGTGTCCGCAATTTTCTCCCACATGTTGGCTCTTTGAGTTGAACCTTTTTTAGTAGTAAAAGGGTTTACATTTGCCACTTCTCTGCAAAGGATCACTTCGTGGTCATACGTCCAAAACATCACCGCACTAAAAATAAAAACACAAAGTTAAATATTGGGTAAGCAACGCTAGCTTAAAATGGAAAACTGCCAAAGAGCGACAGGAATATTCGATAGATTCCTGATTGAGGATTTGCAGTTGTAGTTTGTGACTTACTTGCAAGGCTTGCTCGAAGCCGCTGCAGCCATGATGATGACCTGAATCGAGCCTGAAAGTAAATTGAAAAATCATGAGAATCCTTTCATCTTTTCGATCCAAACGTTAGCTACAAATAACGCTCAATGTTCCTAGAGTGCTTATCCTTTCAGTTTAAATGAATTTAACATCACTTGACTTAAGGACAGGAACAAATATACTCACGTTTTCTCCAGGACGTCAAAACACCGAAACCCACGTTGCTGACGCGACGTGAGGCGACCAGGACGACGGCTTGAGCATGCGCAATATGTCTCCTCTTTGAAATTTTACTTCCGGCCGCGTCTCACAGCCGTCGCGTCTCGGATCTTAAAGTCCCTATTCCCCGAAAGCCGCAAACCTTGATCTTTTAGATCTGCAAAAACAGAATTTTGCTCATTTTGCCAAGACTCATTAACTACAGGAGACAAATACTTGTCTTGGATGGTGTAAAATGTTTTCTCACTGAAGAACTGTAATTTAGATATGTCTGCTAGAGAAGCTACTTTAGTGTATGTGGCACCGCTCACCAAAATAGATGATGATAATAATAAATTTCCAGCAGCCATTCCCTCAACCATTGGTTGACTTTCCCAGGTTTTTAAAAGCCCATTAATATATTTCATGGTTATGAACAATTGACTTCCCTGGGTGGATTCATTTGTTTCAGTAACAATGCATCATACTCAAGGCATCGCGTAAAAAGCTTTACGAGTTCCTCTTTAAAAACAATGAATTTGGTGTCGTCCTGTGGGTTCATTGAGGATTGAGATGTTTCTTTGCCTTCGTCTTCTGCTTCTGATGCAAAAAACTATCAGATTTCATAGGAACATAATTGCATCCTTTTTCGGGGACACCTCTGAGGAGATAGGGTCGGCAGTAAGTTCATCCTTGATGTCTTCCATTTGGGCCTCTTCAACGTGAGTGCTGGCCTCACAGGTATGCACCTCTGGGGTCTGGGTGTCAGATGATTTCGTGATAAGTCGGTCTCCACGTGTGTTGACCTGGCAACCAAAATCAACACTCTCCTTCAGTGTTTGACTTGGACTGTTTGTGACTCGACCGTTGTGGTGACTTCAAGCTGTAAATCAGCTGATTCGCCTGTCCATGCAGATGTACTGGGTAGAGGTTCATCAAGTCCATCAGGTAATGATTGAAGACTTGTGTTAGCGAAAGAAGTAAAGTACTGCAAACCAAAGCAATATAGGTCTTGTACATCACTGGCAAGTTTCTTTTTTCCCTGTTTTTCTGAGTTCCTCAGTTTTGTTTTTTAAGGAAAACCTTCAATAGGTTTTTAATTCTTTTCGTTTCTTTGTTTCAACGTTATCCTATTTTCTTGACCATTTATATTGCTCGACACACTAAATTCCATGTGCATATTTTCGGGGCTACTTAGCTGAACGGTGGATAACATACTTACAGCTCTATTTCTAGACAACAGAGGAATTTTAATCAAATGAAGAATGATCCTCGCAGTTGTGAACGCAATTTAAGCAATTGCGAAAAGAAGCCTGAAAAAAATTCAGGACTTCAACGGGGTTCGAACCCATGACCTCGCGATACCGGTGCGATGCTCTACCAACTGAGCTATGAAGCCACTGACGTTGGGAGCAGGTCAATTGTAGGTTCATATGTTCCCGTGAAAGGTGTGAATGTGAAATGATATATATGAAATAAATCATATATGAACTGCGGAAATGAAATCAAATGAAGAATGATCCTCGCAGTTGTGAACGCAATTTAAGCAATTGCGAAAAGAAGCCTGAAAAAAATTCAGGACTTCAACGGGGTTCGAACCCATGACCTCGCGATACCGGTGCGATGCTCTACCAACTGAGCTATGAAGCCACTGACATTGGGAGCAGGTCAATTGTAGGTTCATACGTTCCCGTGAAAGGTGTGAATGTGAAATGATATATATGAAATAAATCATATATGAACTGTGGAAATGAAATCAAATGAAGAATGATCCTCGCAGTTGTGAACGCAATTTAAGCAATTGCGAAAAGAAGCCTGAAAAAAATTCAGGACTTCAACGGGGTTCGAACCCATGACCTCGCGATACCGGTGCGATGCTCTACCAACTGAGCTATGAAGCCACTGACGTGGCTTCTTTTCGCAATTGCTTAAATTGCGTTCACAACTGCGAGGACCATTCTTCATTTGATTTCATTTCCGCAGTTCATATATGATTTATTTCATATATATCATTTCAGAGGAATTGTAAGAAGCAAAGAATTATTTGTTTTGATTATTCCTTTCACTTTCAATTCTGTATATAATGAAAGAAGGCAAAGATCGGGGAGGGCTACTTATTAAATTCCCAACGCTTTTCCTAAAGGTACCAGAATTTCATGCTCCTTGAACCAAAACAGTGGACATTTGAAACTGAAACCCCTAAATGGCAACCGCATGTAGTACTATAGATTTCAAAGACAAGAAAAAGTTGTTATAATTCAACACATTGTTACACTGCCCAAATTTGGTAAAAAAAAGTTATCGATATACGTTATGTCTACATGACGTATAACCAGCGATGGAGGTAAATTTCGCATTTTGAAGGAAAGTGAAAATGACTGCTGCCTGCAATTTCGTGTTTTTGGGCGAAAAAGTGCGTGAACTATTAGTTAAAAAAGGGAAAAGAAAGAAGAAAGAGAAGAAAAGAAAAGAGAAAATTATTGATCACATGATTGGACAAAAAAGGAGCGAAATTTTCGCGTTATCGCGGTCGCAGTGTTTCTTGGCGTAGCTGAATGAAAGCTGGCTCAAAGTTTAACCGCTCGACAAGGAGTGAATGAAGGAGCACAATTTTCGGAAAATTCCTCTAGTAACACCTCTGGAGTATGATATAGACTTGAAACTTCCTCAGAAAAGTTTCTGATTTCGTCATTACGGCTGTAGGAGCTAACAAACGAGCAAGTTTGTAAACAACATTGATCGACTCAGCTCGAACTTCTATGTTTGAAACTTGGTGCTGATGGAAGGGGCTAAAAAGCCACATCAACTACAGGTACGATGTTTTAACCATTTCTTGTATCCTTTAGCTGTGAATTTTTGTAAGACATACTGTCCACACTGCAGTTCTTTCTGACTTTCTTTAAGTAGCCGGGTGTTTGTTCAATTTGTTTTTATTCTGAATTGAACATTTTAAGATATGAAACACTTGTAACTAAGACATTCTATGCCATTTTACTGTTTTAATTCGTGTAGTCACTATTCTGTTCCGTTCTTTAAGTAGACGAAAGCTGTTCGTAGAAACTCTCAAATTGTGTACGCTAAATTAATTTTAGCTTGGCAAATGTTTCGGCATTCGCTGCTTGTTGTTTAAGAAATGGCGCGAGGTAAAATATTGTTGTAAGCCTTTTTACTTAATAAAAAGTTGTACATCTCAATGAATTTTATCTGGAAACTGTGATTTGTTATCAATGTGTTGAATTGTAAAACAGTTATAGTGCTCAAGCTTGCGCAATATCGCCTGATTTTAGCTAAGTATCCGGCGATATAGCGCTTCGCTTTCGCACTATAACTGTTAAATATATGTTGTGGTTCAGATTTCTTTTAGTTTAAATTTTTCCAAACCAGTTTGATTTTTGTTTTTCTTTGTCTCAGATTATGGTTAATGAACCTTAAACTGAGTTGAACCACACCACTATCAGATTGTCAGGGTTGGCACTGTAGGTGCATGACAACTCAGGGGTCACGAGTCCTGCAGTGTTTAGTTGATAGCGCTAAAATTATATAGGTTAAACAATCTCTGAAATCTTACCTCTTTTCTGGCTTTATCTTGCGTACGTTTCTCAGACGATAGTCGAGGCTTTTTTGGTGGGGGTCGATGAGAAAATAATGAAGGTATAGCATCTGGCTTTAAGTTAAATTTCGGTTTCTCGCCAAGAATTTCTGCTTTTAAGTCACGTTCGTAACAATCAGCCGTGAAATGCTCTGAACGCAATCTGTTGTTCTTGGTCACAACAAGATCAGCGTGAGATACTTTCGCCAACCACTGTTTTCGGAAAGACTCGTCACTTGGAAAGCGGTGATAATGAATACCAGTAGTATGTCTCGAGTCATTGTTGCAATCAACAGCCGCGCGGTACACCACTGTCAAAAGCACAAGAGAAGTTTACTTTTTTGAGACTAAGTCGCGAGTTGAAATAATTATTTAATTACAAAGCAATCCCCATTTATACAAGATTCCTTGTGTAACAACGGAAAGTATACTAACGCAAACTAAAAGAAAAACGAAAGTCCACGGCAGATTGCAACATTTTATTTCTACGATCGTACATGTACTTCTATCTTTATTGCAACATTCACGCGCTATCGTCACTTGATCCGTGTTATCGATCAAAACTTCGAAGATGAACAACAAAGATACACTGTCGAACGAAGGCATGAGAATGAAAAGCAATTCACAATTATAGTAAATTCTGCATAAGGAGCAATAACACCTCCGCCAAAATCGATCTTTAGTTACAGAATTTAAAAAAAATGTTTTAGTGTACAATCACGGCGAAGACTAGGCGAGACTGTAATTTTACGACATACCTTCGATTTCTACATTGAATGTCACGATAAACGTGAAATTACACAATCCTCAATATTGAAATGATTTCAGTGGCGAAATAAAACCCCCTGCTACTTTCTTTCTTCTTCCCTGTATTTGCTTTCTTGCCGAGTCAAAGTGAGAAATCGTCGCGTGCGCCGACAATCCTCCATCGCGGTGCTGTTTACTTTCTTCACCATACCCTAAGTCATAAACTTCAATAACAACCGCTGATACACCTATTCTGAGCCGCCGTACAAAAGCGGATAAGAGTACCTTTAAAGCATTATTTCTAGCTAAGACAACACTTTGGGCAGAAAAATGGTTCGAATTATGTTTTCTATACATTTAGCTACCAAAAGAAATTAACTTGTTTTCGGACTTCAGTTCTCCTTTAACTTTCCATTTTAATTACATTTGTAGTTTACAAATAAGTGTATTCAGTTTACAAATACGCGTGTGGGTTCCTTATGATCGGTCTAAGTTTTTTGTTGTTCACAGAGCAGTCAAAGAAGTACCCTGGGGACCAGACGTTCTCTCGGGGCACGCTTTCGTGACAAGTCGGGGCCGGCTTTTTTCGCGGCGAAGATATAAGAGACGTAACAGTCGTGTAATATAAGAGAGATAAGAGCACGCGAAAAGTATCTGGCACCCAGGGTAGCAAAGAATTGATGAGTAAACATATTTAAAACATTTCGTCACCCAGTTCCCAATGCGTATTTGTGTCACGCAAACATGTTTTTGTAACTTGAAATCGTTTTAGAAACAAAAAGTGTTTTATGCCCCGAGCCCGAGAGCTTGCTTGCAGGCTACACATTTAAAAACAACATTTACCGTGCTGTAGCGTTTACCTAAGTCTTGAAAAAGCCATTTGAAGTCCGCAGATCGGTTTTAATTTTCCATACTGAGTTTGAAGTCAAAGAATTAATGAGTAAACACATTTAAAACAGTATAATATCTATTTCTCTCTCTTATTTTAAACAATGCGTATTTGTGTTAAGCTAAGACATGTTTTTAATTCATAAAAACAAAATTTGGTTTATTTGAACTTTTACAAATGGAAGCGAAGCTTCACACATTTAACAACAACATTTGCCGTGCTGTAGCGTTCTCCTGAGTATTGAAAAGTCCAATAAGAAATAGCACACAAACTGCAGTGACAAAAATGACAATAAAACGCATGTTGGAAAACAAAATATTAACTTGACGTTTCGTATGTTACAACATACATCCTCAGAAGTGACCGTTTAGAATACAAGTAACAACTAAATTTAAATTAATAATAAGTAACTAATTAACAACAACAATAACATAAGATGAGAAAAATTTGCATATGAAAGATGCAAACTAATAAAGAATTAGCTTTTCGCGGCTGACATTATCGTTAAGGGTGGGTCTGAGTTCCTGAATAAGTAGAGTCTCCTTAATCTCTCAGGTAAATTAAGGCATGGCTCCCCAGTTATTTCGCCCAAAAAGTGAGGGGGTGGTCTATCTTCTGAGGCTATTTGTAACAGCGTAAAAGTTTGGAAGGCTAATAAGTTTGCATTTATCGTCATTTTAACATGTAAATGTTATGCAATTTAGGTCACGTGACTTATTACGGCCAAAAAGTCTTTAGAAATGTTTAAACAAAAATGGCACAGGTTAAACCAATCGTCATCTATTTTTACTTCTCTTAAATGATTCCCAAAGTAAGCAACATAGGATCTGTGCCCGGACCTTTTGAAATATTTTATTAATTTTGAAGATGAACGACATTTTTTACTAGTGCCCAGTCCCCTCAAACAAGTAATTTAATTTTTCAGGCTTTTATTTTGATTATCTTAAAAGGTCCGGGCACAGAAATGATGTACCTAATAGGCAAAACATTATAATTCCAAAGGCAGTTTCCGGAGAATAAGCAAAACTGGTGCCATTTTGCTTAAAAGAATTTTGAGCTAAGAATAGCCCTGTCTGGTCACGTGACTTAATTTGCATACGTCATGGATGTCAATATGACAAGTTTACTGCAGATCGAGCGAGCGAGCGATCGAACGATCGAGCGAGCGAGCGAGTGAGCGATCGAGTGATCGAACGATCGAGTGAAATCTTTACCCAAATGCTACAACTCGATCAACAATACGTGTATTCACGTGTTAAAAGATGGTAAATTTCCAGCTCGGTAATGATGAAATGAAAAAGATGTGGTGTTTATCGTGTCAAGATTGTTGAATAAAGAAAATGCCCGAGTCCCCGACATGAATCGAACCCTTGACCTACCCATACACCGATCGGATGATTTGACCTCTCGCGGTGACCTTTGTGTACTTCAAGAGACTATCAATGTCGAGATTAGGCGAACAAAAGAACAGCCGATAGCCAAAACGCGGTGACGTTTAAAGGCCATTAAGAACAACCTGCCATAAGAGTCTTTTTGCCTTAGATGATCCTTGAACATTTAATTTCATGAGCGAAATAGGCCGACATCTAATCCTCAGGCCCTTAAAAACAGTTATACCGATTGGTACAGCCTGACTGGCATCTATTATTGTCTAAACATGACGCCACAAAACTCAGATGATGATGTTACATGATCTTTGGTTTTGTGAAGTCTAAAATGTAATTACTCTGATAACGTGATAAGTTGTCTCAACAAGCTAATGATGTTGTCTTAATTACTTGTAGAGATTTGTCATCAAATAGACTTGAGAAATTGCCTTCAGGGTTATTCTCTAATCAGCAACAATTGGAAAAATTGTAAGTGTTTAGCATTTCCTTTGTTATTATAAGTGACGAGAAACGTATCAACGGTGTGTCCCTTGAAACACTAAATACATTTCTAAAAGATCTCTTTCTTGATACTTAGTGTTTTTGTAATTAGCCGAATTTTTCGTTAGTTGTTATGGGTGGCAACAAATGATGTTACATATATAAGTTTCAAGGCACTCGTTTTTTCCAATAATTAAAAGCGAGTTCTATTTCTTCGCACGTAGACAATGACGTAACAAATGCACTTTACATTTGCCATATTCTGCGATACGATTTTGATCACCATACTGCTAATAAAGATTATTCGAGCAGTTCCAAAACCCTCGATGGTGGCAGAAAAATGCAAAGGACAAAATTAGTTAAGGTCGCTCATTCACGCAAGTGACCAATCAGGAACCAGTACATCTCATTAGCATGCTATTAGCTTCTCATTAAAAATGGCGCAGCCAATCAGAGGCCGAGTTATTTTGGGTGAGCGCGTCATCGAAATTGCCATATGAGGGAAACAATCTGAGACTAGGGTGACGAGGGTGACGTCATGGGGGTCAAAGTCCATTGGGGGTTGGTATCGCGGACTCAGGGATTACCGCTGACCGGAAATGGTTCTTTTTGGATGGCGGGCTCAGATACCGCTGATCGGAAGTGACTTTTTTGGATCGTGGGCTCAGATGCGCTGAACAGAATGGATTTTTTTTGGATCGTGGGCTCAGGCATCGGATTGGGTCCCAGATCCCAATCGGTCAGAGATGGGTGGGTCCCAGATCCCGCTCGGTCAGAGAGAAAAAAACAGAAAAAAAAAACAGAAAAATGCATTTATTAGCATGATAACGAAAGAAAAGCAATGTACAAGCGGGGACATGGGTTCAAACCCAGAAAGGGAGAGCGCCCCTAGTGAAATCGTAAGGAGAGGTTCTCGCACGTGAGCAAAATAACGAATACAATGGTTGCATAGAAACCATGGGTTGGCGCTGCGGGTTGTCCATTGTCTGAAACCACAAACAATCAGGGACTTCAATTGAGCCATGACCTGAAACGGAGAAAAGCACTGTCAATGGATCCACGTTTTATTTCTTCGTAAACAATGTTGGCATAAAATCACTCGAAGGCTGGGGATGACCCAATTAGTCACGCCATGGGTGGACCATAAGGTGTGGCAGCAAACGATCAGTGATACCAATTGCGCCATGACCTGAAAAAAGGGAATTCACGTTGAGTGTTTTTTTTTTGTTTAATCCAGTCGTCAATGGTTCCTAGGGCCAGCCCCCAAACGCAATGCAGCATTCATAGGTTTGAGTGGGGGTTCGGGTAGACCATTTGTAGCAGGAGCAAACGCATAAAGATAGCAATCGATCCAGGATCTGACAAAACAAAAACGACAAACTTATTCATGTTGAAAAAAATAGTTACATGGGTTGATAAAAACGTAAATTAAAACGTTTGTCTGCAAAAGCAACCAGATGGTCGTCATTGTAAACGGCATCCTGTCTTTCCATAAATTCCTCATGCTCCCAGTCAATGGAATGAGTGACAAGGTAATCGAGTCGCCCAAACAGTTCTATTCGTTGACAATGTTGGCAATAATCCAACGAGGGATTGCTGCCCATTCGGTGGCCGGACATAAGATGGATTGTCCGAGTTCTTACATTAACTAAAAGAAACGGAGAAGAAAACGGTCGTCAATGTCCTCGTCTGTCCATCATCGCAAACAATGTTGGCAAAAAGGTGGCGGAGTGGGATCGCCTCAATAAGAAACAGCGCAAACGCGCAAGTCTTGTATTTCTATAATCAACTGTAGAATGAAACAAAAAAATTAAAGGTTCCATTAGTGATGGGGTTGTTTCCTTCTTTGAACCAAATCATCAATTTTTCCCTCGAAGACGTTACGCCAACAATGTTGGCACATTGTATTTTTATCCATATGAAATTCGGTGTTCAACCGTAACAAGCGTGGGCAGAGGTACAAGTCCAGTAAGTGTCCCATCATCTGTGTTTGTGGGGTGAAACGAAAAACAGCGTTGAAGATTAAAAAACACGTCGCCGGCAGTAGAGGCAGAAGAGGCTCCACGCAGTAAAAGAACGTCGACTGGGGGTGGGTCGCACCCATTGCGTGACAGCGCAGCGAGGCAAGGTGCGGATGGCGACCATCACCTCGTACTTAATGAGAAAAAAACAAAGGTCACAAAGACCATTGTCACTCCATCGTTGTTTCATCCCACATTGTCGTTGGGTGATCATTGGGTCGATGGTACCGAAATGGGAGCGGCGTTGACAATGATTACAGAGTTGTCGACAATCCACGACGATTACAAAGAGGCGACAACAATGATCCTTGTCGATGACTCACTCAAAATGGGGGCAAATGAAACAACGGTGGAGAAACCCCATGATCTTGGGAGGGAAGCAACAACAGAAATTAGGATGGCATGATATCCCCATAGCATTGGTTGCATTAGCCATTGGTGCAATGGGTGGGATGTGGGTTTTTGATTAAACGCACGTGGGCTAATAATTGATCAATGGACCCATACTGCCGTTTTCGGGAGCAATGACTGCAACCGACACATTGAGTTCCATATTTGATCCATTTATGATGACGGCAAACCGAAGAAGTACATAAAATGGAGACATACCCCTTCCATGCGTTGGCGGTGCAGTTACCTAGCAGCCTAATATAGGATGCGTTCTTGCAGGAGGATGGGTAGGTAATCCCAATGGGACTCTCCAAAGGGGAGCAAGGCGTTCTGGGATGGATCCTCCTCCTCTCCCACAGGCTCGATTTTTACACGTTTGGGGGCCCGGGTCTCCTTCTCCTTTTCTTCCATGGCACGTTCCCGCTTGGCGCGCATGACGTTCACCACCGAGGGTGACACTACTTTGTTGGACGCCATGTTTGGTTGGTGTTGCTCGAAAGAACTGAGTGAGGAGTGAAAGGTGGGACCCCTGCTCTTATTATACCCTCGGGGAGGACGACAAAGCATGCTGGGAAGGAACAGGGTACCCATGGGAGGGTATGGGTATTTTTTCACTCGCCCAAGGTTTCTCTATTTAATCGCCTCGAAAGAGAGAAAGATGGACAGCACGATGTTGGGCTATGCGATGGATCCGTTGTCCGTGAAGAATATGTTATTGACCAAGGAATTCAACGAAGTGAAAACAGAAACTCTTTCCCTTCGAGCGGCCATGGAGGATCTGACGTGTCAACTCAGTGGGGTGCCCTGGAGAGAGATCACGAGTCGCGTCGAGGCCTTGAGGACCGAAAACACGTCCTTCCGTGTTCGAGTCGACACTTTGCAAAGGGACAAAGTGCAGTTGTTGAGAGACACGAGAGAGGAACGTTATCGAAGCCTCCAATGGCAAGTTCGCAGCGATCTCTTGTTGGACCAAATTTTGTGCAGCGAGTGGGAAGAGGAGAAAGATGCCGCCTACCTCACGGGAAATGGTTATGCCTGGACCTCCAATTGTTGCATGATGCAGTGCAAATTGGTTCGAAACAAATTGCGTTGTGTGCTGCCGGGGTACGAGAATAATTTTATCACCCCTGTGTATTGGCAGAAGGATCTCGCCGTGAAAGCCGGTCGGAAGGAGGACTCGAAGTAGTGAACTGACCCCAAAAAACACTTTGTTTACGAGTGGTTGATTTTATTCCTCGCGAAGCGAGGTTAATAAATTTGTCGTCCCTCGGGAGCTGAGCCGCGTGAATTCGAGGGAAAAATATATTTATATGTATAAATATATTTATATGTATATATACTTGATGGTGTCCGGCAGTTGCCTGGCAACAAAAATCGCGATCGCTGACAATGGCGTATTCATGTTTATTCATGGCGGCCGTGCCAGCGGCCGTTTAACCTTACTCATAGTCTGTGAAAAAATGTTTACTCTCGGTAAAACACAACCAATTTCTGATGCAAATGAGAAAGAACAGCAAAGACAACAACGCTGGATTCCACAAGTGGCTGGAAATCCTTATCCGTGAAAATTAACCACCGAAACTCCGCTGAACGGTGACTTGAAATTCAGCGCGATCGCGATAGAGCAACGAAGAGACAACAAGAGCATAGATTACAAAGACTTCGAACAGCCTAGGCACACCGTTTGACCAGATTCAAACGCCTTGACAAAATGCCACCATTAGAATTCTGAACGAAACCGATCAGGAGAGGCGACACCGACTGGAAGTGTGGACAAAATGATTCTGTTTGTAGACGCAACGAGAGGCGGCAAGAATTACACGATCAGCTAAATACTTCTGACGAATATCTTTCATACCTGATACGGTAGGGAAAAGCAAACACTGATTACAGGAAAGGCTCAAAGAAGAAGAGCGATTAAGAAATTTTCAGCTGAAGAAATGTAGCTCAAATCACTGGCTAAACTACTGAGAGGATAATCAAACACTGAAAAATAATTCTCTTACTACACACTGTAATTTGATGTTTATTGATATTCTCACTAACGTTACTAAGGAACTTTTTAAATGATCAAAACTACAGATAAATGATCAAAACTACAGATAAATGATCAAAACTACAGATCACACAGGTGGAAATTATTTCCCAAATATACAACATTTACATGATGTAGCATTGTTTGTGAATGAAACAGTGATCGAGTTGTATACATAGTATCTTGAGTTTACAGCATTCTTCATAAAATAGTTCAATAAGAAATAACATTCGAATGGTTTGGTAAGGAGAATTTCTGTTTACAATTTGGATAAAAACATTTTGTTAGGAAAAAACAATTTTCTGTTAGCAATCATGACCAGCTAATGTCAATGTGTACCAACCGTATACATGTAGCTAAACACATGACACATCAACATTACTGCTTCACATTTATTATTGGAACGGCGATCAGTATCTTAAATCTCCTCACAATATCAGTGTACGAGCAAGTACATAGATTATACAAATTGAGAACCTGCAGGCTGATCACCTTCAACATAAGTTGTCTGTGGAAATTGGATACAAATTCGCTGTAGTTATATGGCTATGTGAACTGCATTGACACCAGTAAGGAGAATGTACATCAACAAATTAATTTTGATTTCAAGATTTTTAAAGGCGCTAACTGGTCATGAAGGCCTAAGTCCTGGTCTTAACCTACAAATTCTCCATCCAGGTCTCTATACATTGCTTATTGTTATTTGCAGAGAATCTGTTGCTTCGTCTTGAATATTCATGTTTTGTAATCAATTTTGTAATTCCCATGACCTGTATCCAAAATATAGTATTGTTACTGCTGGGAGAATCTCATGCCACTTTCACCATTGAGTTGTTATTTTTTGGACAACATCACTTTTCAGCAGCAGCAACCTCCTGTGATCTCAACCATTCAAACGAATAGGGAATCGCATTACCAACTGTTTGATTCCCAGTATATAGAACAAAAACTATAGCAGTATGTAAAGGGAACAGGAGATAGCACTAGCTCACAAGTTTCAAAAATGGAATTTAATTGAGACAATCAAAATAAACAGAACACCGCTGCATATTGTCCTGGACCCATGTCCCACAACAGTACTTAATATCATTAATACATCCACTTTCAGACCAATTTTCCTTCTCACAAAAATTAATGAAGATGGGGGGGCGGCAGTCCCATGGCAGTTACAGCGACCCACAGCTCAAAACCCAACACTGACCAACACCAGCTCCCATTTATTTTATTTTAGGAAGACAGGGCACAAAGTACAAGTTAAATTGAAGAGACTGAGAACGAAAATGTCTCAACTTTAAATGAGGTCATTGCCAGCAAGCAACCCAACCTCTCCATTAAATCAGAAATTCCATCTCTCCCTCCCACATCGCAAAACGTTTGCATTGCATCCTCCCCCGAGCTTAGCGAGGTTCTGCGAGACACTTAATTCTAGTTTTCAACTTGAACGTAACGTTGTTATAATAAAGTGTCATTGCAGTTTGAAACGTCTCTTGACTTGCATGATTTTCTTGACGATTTTCTCCGTCAGGGTGTTTTTTTCCCGGCAGGTTGGAAATCCCTCGGGTCATTTTTTCATCCGCTTTCCACTTGTCTTGTAACGTCTGGGTTCGACCATAATCGATGTCGCGTTGCTTGGCCAATCGATCCAACCGATTTTTCCCAGCATCCCCTTGTTTCACGCGCTTGGCTAGATGCGTCCCGGGTCCCATCAATTGATAACAGGGCCAATGAAATTAGATCCCCGTTTTGGCCAGCAACTTTTGAATGTCAAAGCTCCCTCCGCGAACCATCTCTTCGTCGGCGGGGAGCCTGCCTTCTGCGTTTGGTTTGACCGCGCCCCATCAGTCCCAATTCAACCACTCCGTTTCGAGTCTGTCTATCTCGATTTCTCTTTTCTTTTGACGGCAGCCTGGGCTTTTTCTCGGAGCGCTTTCTGTTTATTTTTTTGCGACAATCACTATCTTCTGTTTGGGTTGTTTCTTCAGATAACCGCTGAGGGTCGAGGACGTCGAGGAACCGGGTGCCGAGGCGGGTGTGTCAAAGGGAAGTTGCCTTGGACGGATGGGTCTCGGAATGCCCTAGGTGGTCGTGAGTTTCTTGACGCTGACTTTTTGGGGGTTCCTGTCGCTTTGGCTGGTTTTGGACCTGCAGCGGGAGACGAAGGGGTGCGTCCGTTTATTATTTGTTTGATGAGGGTGGAGATCGGAGCCTCGGCCAGATCGTCCTCCTCCACCGACGCACCCACCCCCGTCCCTTGGGCCGACATTCCCGATTGTCGGATGCGTTTGGTCCACGTTCGCACTTAACGGGCCAAGGGTTTGGTCAAAGCGACTTTGAGACCTGGGGGAAGGTTAGAGTTGGGTAACACGTCTTCTTCGGCCGCGAACGTGGCCACTTTGTTCAATCGACTGTCTTCCATCAAACGTTGCTTGTACTGTTCTTGCAATTGAAGAAACCGTTGAGGGTCGGTGACGGCTTGGGCATTGAACGAACTCATGGTACTTCTTTTCCGCTCCCGTCTCCCAAAACGTCGGCGTAGGCTCGGAAGTAGCGGCAGAGAAAGTGATCGCGTAGATTCAGACAACGTTGACACAACGAATCCACGTGGTCCTCTTTTTGCCTTAATCGCTGACGAAGAGTCTCAAGTTCATTTTCGAGCCTCTCCACGTCTTCATTTCGGCTTTGCAACGTCTCCACCACTCGCTGTAAGGTGGCCTGACGTTCTTGTTCTCATCTTTCCGTCCTTCTTATAACGTGCGAGACATCGTTCATCGCGACTTGAGGGCTCTTTCACAGATGCAATTCAAACCACGCCAGATTCCTGCCCCCGTTTGAGATTGCATGGTTTCTCGACGTCTTTTTATGGAATTCTGTTTTTCGCCATTTCACGTATGGCCTGGCGGTGAGGGAGAAGCACTTGATAATTGGCACGGGAGAGGGGCACCGTACCCTGTAACGTGTTCATCGCTAATTCGCTGATGGCATTGATTTGATCCGCAATATAGACAATGATCCGCCATATTGACAATGGTCTTTTAAATGGTGTCATATTTATCGACCTCAAAAATATACATCAGTGACCTGCCGAACTGCCTCACTACAATCTGCGCAAAAATGTTCGCAGATGACACATATTAGCATTCCTGGCCGTACTCTCGCTGATCTTGAACCGATGATAAACTCTGAACTAGCGAATCTCAATTGCTGGCTAAATACGAATAGGCTTAGCCTTAACGTTGAGAAAACCGAGTTCATGATCATAGGTTCTCGTCAGAGGCTAGTTGTGGAGAGTAATGACGAAATCTGTGTCAGTTTAGAAAATCAACAAATCGAGAGAGTGGATCATTCTACGTCGCTAGGTCTTACAATCGACGATAGACCCTCTTGGTCAATTTATATTAATGAAGTATGTAAAAAGGTATCTTCAGCAATAGGTGCTCTGAAGCGCATTAGGCCTTTTGTCTCTCAATCTACTGCCCCCTTGGCCATAGAACCATTTCCCCAAGTGAGATGGGGCCGGGATCCCTTGATGAAATCGAACGCCTTTGTTCTTCATTCGAGCGAAGCGGGGTTACCACATCCCGTAACAGTGCAGGATACGAGCCGGGGTGCATTGAAACATGCGTTGCTCCGTCATCATCTCGTCCACCAATTGGGTTTTTCCACACCCCGAGGGACAGACGACCATTACGCTACTTGGCATATGAATCATCGTGCCAGGTATTGATGGTACCATCGAGAGGTGCATTGTTTTATCGAGGTTTGCACGTTTTCCCTGACATGAGTTTGCCCGCAAGACCGAAGATAGGTCACTAAGGCACCCAAGGCGCGTTGTTCGGTCAATTAACGCAATCGATGAAAATGACGATAATCCCATCGATTCCACATGACATCCTGCAGATGCTCTTGAATTTCCATAGTAGTGGTTTGCTCTAGTCTGGACCGTGTAGCCCGAAGATTAATTTATTCATAAAGCAATAGATCGGAAATCCCGAAGATTAATTTATTCATAAAAACAATAGATAGGAAATCCCGAAGGTTAAATTATTCATAAAAGCAATACATCGGAAATCTTCGGAAATGACGGTCTATTGTGTCGAACCCCAGGTCTATTGTTCTAACCCTAGGTCTATTGTCCTAACCCAAGATCTAGTGTCCTAACCCTAAGTCATTAACATATTAACCCTAAGGATTACAACTGCGCATGTCCTAATAACCCTAACCCTATTAGCATAATAACCCTAAGGATTTCAACTGCGCATGTCCTAATAACCCTAACTTATTAGCATAATAACCCTACGGATTGCCACTGCGCATGTCCTAATAACCCTAATTCAAAATGGCGGATCTCATTGTTTATTCAAAATGGCGGAAATGAGTAAAATATTCAAAATGGAGGATCTCATGATTTATTCAACGATGTCAGGGGATCCCATCCAGTCCAGGCGGGCCCCGCCAGTGTTTTTTTTTGGCGGTCCAAATGGGTGGAGTGCAATGCCCATTGGCCTTACACGTACACTGAATACACGAGCACATACACCATATACACAGCAAAATACAAAACAGACAAAAACAAACGTTACATGCCATAGGGAGGGTGCACAAGCACGTCAAAACTCACTGGGGGAACGAACCCCGCCTCCCCTTGAGGCCGCCCAGTGCAATGCGACCTAGTGGAAAAATACAAAACACAGACAAAACACAGACAAAAAACCGGTAAGGGTAAACCGCAGAGTACAACCCGCAAAGGCGACCCCTCTGGAAAACCCAACATCAAACATCAAACATCACGGAGCAGGCACCACGGTCGCGTTGGAATCCCAGTGGATGACCCTTCTCGCGATGAGACCTTCGACCTTCATGGCCTGCCAAGGCGTGAGGCTAGAACCCTTTCGACAGTCAGCAAAGACTGAATCAAAGGACGAAAGGTACTGAACTTCGGTCTTCGTCAGAGGCACCTCGCGGTACCATCCCCAGTTGGCAGGAGGGTACCTAGCGCCCGTGCGGGGGTCGATGACCAATAAGGGCCACGACGGAGCCATCCGAAGACACGTTAGACGGGACAAGGGTGTCACCGAGCTCCGAAGTGCACTGGGTCTCAGACTCCAGAGAAGCAGAAACAACCGTAGACACAGGGACCTCTTGGGACATAACGGAAAGTACAGAGGGGGTGGAAGCCACGAGGGGCGCAGAGGTGGAGGATGGCTCCTGTGAGGTAGCAACAACCATCGACTTACGCTTCATGGAACGAATCTTCTCCCATTGAAGCTTGTCTTCCCAGACCTCACGATGGGAATGGGGGAGGCGAGCATCATCCCTCTCCGGGGAGAGAGCCATCGGCTCAGGAGGAACTGAACCCTGACTGGGAATGGGAGCACTGTGATGCTCTCCCACAACCCGGTCTTCCCTGTCCTCCACCCTAGGGGGGACCGGGCCTTACCCATGGATCGCGTGCGCCGTGGGCTGATGGAGCCAGGCGGGATAGAATGGGCCACCGCGAGGTCACCTTCCAGAAGGGACGCCTCACTCTCAGAGCAAGAGTCCATCTCGACTGACGGCGGGTCGGAGGTTCCGGCAACCGGCTGGGCAGCAGGAGTGGCACCAGGATCCGCAGAGGTAGACCCGGCAGAAGCACTCGGACCCGAAAGCACCGCCGAAGCAGAGCCCCAGGCCCTCCTGCATTGCCGAGCTACATGGCCAGGCTGATGACAGCGACGGCACTTCCCATGATCGGGACACTGCTTAACGCGATGACCAGGCTTCCGGCAGATGGGACATACGGTAGGCTGGCCAGCGTACCACACCCGGCAATCGAAACCCACCACACAAAGGACAGATGTTATTTCCTTGATGACGGCCATCGAGATACGCCGGGTGCCCGAGGAGATACGCGGGAACTTGTTGTGGTTCACCTGGACCACCTTACGCACCACCCCATAAGTCCCCAACAACTCCCCCACGACAGTGTTTGAAACCTGATAGGGACAGTCACGCAGGTAGACCAGGCGCGAACGAGGGTCGGAAGACGACACGGGAAGACGAACACCCTTATACTTGAAGTCGCCCTCCAGAACAGCAGAGGCAGAGTCCGCACTCTCGAAAGAAATGCGAACTTTCTCCTGGGACAAAAATTGGATGCAGCGAACGTCATCCGGAAGCTCGGGAGCCAGGAGCGGGACGATCTCGTCGACGCCGGTGGTCTTATATACGTCAGGCGGGAAGGTCACAACGCAACTCCTGGAACAATCCACGAAAATAGCGGTGGGAAACTGAAAAGCAAAAGTGCCTAAAGAATGGTGCCGACAAGCACAAGCCCGCAAGGACAAGCTTGACGACGGTCGCCTCTAGACAACACGCGGCGAGGGTCAGACCGCGGACAAGAAATGGATGGGTGACCAAAATGGCCGCCCAACAGCGCAGTGATAAAATCATCAAAAAACGCCGGGAAACTTCTCACCGAAGCTCGCTAAACAGAGCAATGAACGCCTTAGAACTCTGATCAAAAAGATGTAGAGCCTTCGGCAGAACAAAATCGTTTTTTTTGTTTTTTTTTGGCGGTCCGAATGGGCGGAGTGCAATGCCCATTGGCCTTACACACACACTGAATACACGAGCACATACACCATATACACAGCAAAATACAAAACAAACAAACGTTACATGCCATAGGGAGGGTGCACAAGCACGTCAAAACTCACCGGGGGAACGAACCCCGCCTTCCCTTGAGGCCGTCCAGTACAATGCGACCTAGTGGAAAAACAGACAAAAAACGGGTAAGGGTAAACCGCAGAGTACAGCCAGCAAGTAGTGTTTTTTATCTAAATGGGTTCAAATTCAATTACAAACATGATAGCGATGTAGGGTCTCTTCCATGTGGGACAGGCAAACAACGCGAGGGGGTTTTAAGCCAAGACGCATGCGCAGAAGCCAGAATGCTTCACGGAAACCACAGGGTATGAACATTGTTCAGAGTCGGAAGACAGTGATAACAAAATGTAATTTTTGAAAAGTTTAATTTGTAAATAAACCCACTCAATAAAAGTTTTACATTCTAACATGGCGCAATAGTTTTTGTGCTTCCAGATCATGTGTGGTCATACATATCCTCCTGTGGGAATTTGGTTTGGCTCGTTGAACAAAGAGATGCATTTTTTCATATTCGGTCCTGCTATTAACATACTATAAAACAGCGTCTTTTGGTCAAAGCGTCCTTTTTGTGCACGTGTCTGCTGTAGCTTACATTTTGTCTTATCTTGCTGCATTAACCCCTTCAAGTTGTCATGGAAAATCATAGAAAAAAATCAATGTGTATAGCTGAAACAAGCAACATTTTAAAAAGAATACGAGAAAATCGGCAACGTAGAGAGGGTGAAAAAGAACCGAGAACTATTCGCGAGAGCGATATACGAAGCATTCTTGCCGAGATAACTGATTTCACACTAGGACCAGATCCCAATTTGCGAAGATTTAATGGGCAACTTAGGAGGGAACAAACAAGAGCGACGAAAAAAGAGCGCGAAAGGAATCGAGGACCAAATCACATCTTACGAAGTTTCAATGGAGAACTTGAGAGACAACAATCAAGAAACATGCGAAAGGAGCAGAAAGATATTGAACATATTCTTAAGGAAATGACCGAAAAGATTGACCCAATGAGAATGCTGGACAGATTTCAAGCACAGATGGAAAGAGAATCGTTAGTGGAGGGTCATGAAGACTTTGATTGGCAGCATGATGTTCCAGATGTGTTTTTATTCTAAAACGTTAACTTATAAAATATTTTAAGTCGGGCCGCCGGTCGCTTAGACCGTTGCGATATGTCCGCATTGTTATTATTAGGTAAATAAATTTGATGACTTATCTTGAACATTGAATTATTTCTTTGCTTTTCCGATGACAACAATAATTTAACATTTTTTATGTTAGGGAATGACATGGGAATCAAAGACAAATATTAAGGTTTCAAAAACAGTTTAATTTGTAAACGAACCGCTCAATAAAAGTTTTACATTCTTACATGGCGCAATGATGTTTGTGATTGACATGAAAACCCAGCCATTCGCTCTTTCAAATCGTGCGTGTTCATACATATCCTCCTCTGTTTCTTCAGATGACTCTGTGGTGGCCTCTGTGGTTACCGATTCCCTCCCGGGTCTCTTGTGTCCCGATTTTGTCTGGCAGTGGCTTGACGGGGAGCCGTTTCCCGACAACACGGAGGCGTTGGAGTATCTAAAGGAGAGTCACGTGGATTTTCACAGCGTTCGGGCGGGTGCCCCTCTTTCGTCGCACCAGAGGCGGTTGCTGATGGATCTCATCGCGAATGAGACCATAATTTTTGCGGAGGCTTCAGTTCTGATCCCCAACCCGTTTGTTTAGTGTGGCACTCTGTCGGGGTCGCCTTCAGTGGTTGTACTCCGTAGTCTGCCTCTATGTTTGTCATGTTTTTTGTGTCCGTTGTGTTTTTAGTTTTTTTTGGAGGCGGGGTTCGAGTCCCTGGCGAAGTTGGCGAGAAGGTTCTCCCTCCTGTTGTGGATGGATCTCAGACAATTGTCTGGCGGCATTGCACTCACCCTACTGGGGGCCGGCCATTCATTAAACACAAAAAAAAACATATCCTCCTGGGGGAATTTGGTTTGGCTCGTTGAACAAAGAGATGCAATTTTTTTCATATTCGGTCCTGCTATTTTCATTAGCAACAGTCTGTGAAACATTTATTTCAAATTTATGAAAGCAATGTTCAATGAAAGAAACGAAAGCAATGTTTGAATGATATACGAAATCGTCGTTGCTCCGAGTTCCTCTGAGTTGCTTCGAGTTGCTCGGAGTTGCTCCGAGTAGGAAAGCGTTTCTGAAAGCATGAAAATAATTCAGACAAAAAGTCAAATTCCATGTCATCTTTGCGAGAGATCAAATGTAACCGGAGTCGTAAAATGTCCAAAATGCTTTTGGCATGATAATAAAAAGATTTGCCCCATATGCAAGCACAAGATTCCTTGGACAAAACTAAACTCGTGAAAGAGACCCTTGCTCGTTGAAAAAGAATAAATCAACTCTGTCTGTTCCTTTCCATCTGAGCTTTTGAATTGTCTGTATAATTATGTAACTGTTTGCTATCAATTAATAATAGTTTGAACTTAAACAAAGTGTGGGTTTTTTGTTTTAGCGCGCATGTAATTGACTCGCTTTGTAAATTTTTCCGAGGTGCTAATTTTTCATGCAAATTTATAGTTCAGTGTTCTTATAATTAAAAGTTTGAACTTTGAAGCTACCGGAAAGTTATAAAATTTAAAGTGGGTAATGGGTGGCAAACTGAAAATCGACATAAAGACTAGCGATGAAGCGGGTATAAGAATGTTACGGTAAATACGAATAAGAAGCGGGATTTTTTATTCTGTGGAACACTGTCTTCAAACATAATAATAATCTAGTTGAACCTTCGCCAAACATTTTAATTCTTTTAACTCTAGCAAGAGACGCCATTAGACGCCACTACACACGAAGAAATGAAATTTCAGTCAATGATCGCACACTAAAAACACATGTCCGTTGAGGATTGTTTTGAAAACAGAGACCAGCATAATTACCGAATACAAAAACTTAACGGTTTTAGAAAATATAATTTTAAATGAACATTCAATACATTCAGAATATAATGAAAAAGTCAATGTTATAAAAAGAAATCAGGAACAGGCTGCCTCCAGTCAAAATCTTCATGACCCTCCACTAGCGATTCCCGCTCCATTTCATCATGGAATCGTTCCAACTTTCGTTTCGGATCGGTTACATTCTCAGTAATTTCTTTCAGTATTCCATTCGCTCTCTGACGCTTTTGTTGCATCTGTTGATTTATGCCTTCTTTGCGTTTTCTATAATGCTGAATTCATCGTAAAATTTGTTGGCCCAGTGTCTCATCATTCTGGTTGAACGCCGAATGTAGTTTAGGCTCCATATTTTTCTGCCCTGTCCAACCGTTTTGGTCTCGCTGTTTGTTCTCTTGTTGTTGTGATAACTCTAAGTCAGTTTTCACAGATTCTACCTTTCCTTTGGGGATTGTTTGTCTCTGTTGATCCATGTCATGCCCAAACATGTCTTTCATATCATGTCCAAATATGTCCATGATGATTATGACTCTTAGTGCACATGCGTACTACTGTAGGGACATTAATGTCTCCCACAAGTGAGCGAACGGGAACACAAATATAAGACCGTTCATCCACCGTTTTCAGTATCTCGCTTTAGTCATCTCACCTTAGTAATCTCCTAATAGTTATCTCGATTTAGTCATCTCGCAAAATGTCAGAAGAAATTTCTTCTCAGGATTTGAATACCTTGATGGACGTCTGGGAAAACTAACAGTTGTCGTGTCCTTCAACGGTGAGTTTTATTTTTCAAAATGAACATGTTCGAATTGAACTTCCGTTTTCAGAACAAAGTAACTAGAATGTGTCGGGCAGTAACCAATCTGTACCGATTTAATTTAAGTCTCTGAAATCATTTTTAGGTTATGATATTTACCATTGATGACAGAGTAAATAGAATCTGAATGAGATCTCCGACGACGAGCTACTCGAGACATTGAATACCGCGGAGCGACAAATGATCCAACAACAACAACTGACGGGTTCTTTGAATGTAGAAGAACCGGGACGTTTTCATTTTGATTTGGAACCCGTGCGCGTACGTCGAAGTGGTCGATTGGGTGTAGAGGAGAGGGTGTTTCACACCCGGTTGCGCCAGACGGGATCATTTGTGCCCCAGCAAAATTTGAATGCAGCCTTGCAAGAGGGCATGCATCAATCCATTGGCAATCTGATAACGGAACATCGCATTCCTGATGGGGACCGCGTGTACATCAATTTGGCATCCCGCAGGATGAACAATAATTATGACTACCGGGGATTCACTGCGGGAGAATGGCGAGCCAACGGAGACAGGGTGCGAGCTTTTTTCGACCATTTGTTGCGCATCCTGAACTCCAATCAAAATTTTGAAATGGACGATACGTTCCATTTGTCATTCGTGCACGTGGCCAGACCTCCCCACGGCACGGGAGGAAAGCAGAAATTCACACCAGGACACAAGGGCGTCAAGTACCTCAAACAGCACCGTCATCCAGACAGTCAAATCAGTTGAAAATCAGTCAAACCACAAGACAGTCAAATCTGTTGCGCCAAAGACATCGTGACGGCCAAAGCTTTCATCGACAACCACCCCAAACTTCGACGTTTTCAAAGGGGTTATCCCATTCGAGCCAACCAGGCCACCCTATTGATGTCCGAAGCGGGAGTTGCACAGGGTCCGTGCGGGCAGCTGAGTTGGACAAATTTGCCAAAGCCCCCTCCCTTCGAGGGTATCAGTTGATTTTGGTGGACGCGGATCGCGCGTATGGCGTCCGTTCCTTCTCTGACCCCTCGGACAAGCAGATCGTGGTGTTGTACCAAACGCAACTCCACGACACAATCAAATCACTCAAGGCGTTCTGGAACCAGAGTTATCTGTGCGTGCACTGTTTGAAGGGGTACAGTCATTTGGGACAGCATAGTTGCCAAGTCAACAAGGTACATTGCAATGCATGTCTACAGGATGGATGCGTGGATTTCTTGCGATGTCGACGCGACAACCTTCCCCCCACGGATCAATGTCCTCATTGTATGCCTACCTTTTTCGGTCCCACTTGCAAGGAAACGCATCTTGTAAAGAGACAAAATGGCAAACCCGTGTCGGATGGTACGACCAAGAGCGTGTGAACCACGCGCAGACTCTGTCCGTCTTGTTTGATTCTGTTGCGCACCTTCAAGGAACAGAAACATCACAAGTGTGGGTATTTCAATTGCCCCTCGTGCAAATTGTATGTGGACGTCAAAGAACACCAATGTTTCTTGCAAGTGGAGCAGAAGGAAGAGCCTCGCGACTCGGGCGATGAGGAGGAGGAAGGGAAAGAAAAGCTCGCTCCCATCCACGTGTTCTTCGATATTGAAGCCACGCAAGAACGAGAACTACATCGTGCCAATCTGTTGATTGCCGAAACCGACGAGGACGAGGTACAACACTTGTTCTGTTGAGAGGAGTGTGTCAAACACTTTTTGGACTTCCTCGAAACATTAACGGAGGACGACGAACGTGATGTAATTGTATTGGCCCACAACTTCCAAGGGTACGACGGGCATTTCGTTGTGGACGAATACCACAAGCAAGGATGGATCTTGAAACAAATCAGGAACGGGGCTAAACTCTTGCAAGTCACGACGGGCAAGATACGCTTCATCGACTCCATGATTTTCCTGACGATGCCGCTGGCTGCGTTTCCCAACACCTTTGGGCTCACGGAGCTGAAGAAAGGATATTTTCCCCACACAATTAACATTCCGTCGAATCAAGATTATGTGAGGGAGATACCAGCCAAGGATTATTACATGCCAGAAACCATGTCCATGGAAGCCCGCAAGAAATTTGAAACATGGCATGCCAAACAAGTGAAGGACGGGGTAGTGTTTGATTTCAAAAATGAACTGGAGGGGTATTGTCGGTCGGATGTGCGATTGCTGAAAGAAGGCTGTCTGGTGTTTAAACGGCTCTTTGAGCACCACACTAACTTCAATCCGTTCGAACAAATGACCATCGCTTCGGCCTGTAACCGTGATTTACGAAAGAACAGAATGGAACCGGACACCATTGCCAGCGAACCATTGCATGGTTGGCGCAGGAACAATAATCATTCCAAAGCATACATGGAATGGTTGCATTACGTGGATGCACAGTTGCAAGCAGAACGAGACAACACCCTGTCAGAGTCCGAACGGGAACAACTCGAATACATGAACTCGTATTACGATTCCGAACGACGCCCCATTCTCCGACACGCTGGATCCACCGAGGGTGAATTCCACGTTCCCGAGTCCCGATACTCCGTCGACGGGTAAAATGTCAACACCAACACCGTGTACGAGTTTCATGGGTGCTACTGGCACGGATGCCCCAAATGTTAACATCAACGGACTGAAGGACATCAGCGTCTTCTGGGGGTCAACATGGAGGGGACCTACAAACGTACCCTGAAAAAAAAAATGGAATTTCTACGGGTCAGAGGGTACAACGTTGTAGAAATGTGGGAATGCGAGTAGGAACGACTCAAAAAAGAAGATCCTCACGTCCTCGATTTCATGGAAGGGAGTTCTCCCGTGCCTGAACCTCTCAATCCACGACACGCTTTTTACGGGGGACGGACGAATGCGGTCAAATTGTACCATTGTGCTGAAGGTGACGACAAGATCAAGTACTACGACTTCACCTCCCTGTACCCGTGGGTGAACAAAACACAGCAGTACCCTGTGGGCCATCCTGTCATGTACCATAATGTGGACCCTCGAGATTTATCGCGGTATTTTGGGCTTGCGCAATGCACCGTCCTGCCTCCCAAAAATCTTTATCACCCTGTGCTGCTTTACCGTTTAAACGAGAAATTGACCTTCCCCCTGTGTGCTTCAGAGACCAAATGTCCTTAAAACTTGCTGAGAAAGTGCCCAGCTGTTCTCACATCGACGCTGATCGAGTCCTACACGCAAGTGGTGTACTTCTGGATGATCGTTTGAGAGTGAAAATCACCACCTTGAAGGATCCCGGACAGGACAGCGGACAGCGAAAGGAAGCCACCACAGGCAACGTGCCCCTCATGACTTTTCTAGAAAAGAAAAATGTGTCATCATCAAAAATCGGGATGACTTTTGCTGTGCCCGGACCCTTGTCACCATGCAAGCGTGGGTCGACGAACAATCCCCGCGTCGACGCACACCGGAGATTGGCTTCGATACCTTGAGAAGAGGATATGTAGGTCAAACCCGATTGGCAAAGGCCGTTCACGCTTTGCTCGCGTTCCCGAAGGGCCTTGCGGGTTGGGAGCGCTCGCACAATTCGCCATCGTGCTGCCGGACTATCACATCAAAGTAATCAGCGCCGATTTGGGGTTCCAAGTGATGTTTGGGTGCGGCGAGAAACGCGCCGACCAACGTTACCTGTTTCTCTTGAAATACAACGATCACTATTACGGCTTGCCCATTCTCCCCGCCATTCTCGGATGCAGTTACTATTGTCACTTGTGCGACAAGGGGTACGGCCACGACGATTTTGACCATCACCCATGCGTGAAACGACGTTGCGTGGCCTGCAAACAAAAACACTGCCGCGATTACCTGGCGCTCCTCCCGGGCGATAGCAAACGCCCCAACCGACGCAACGTCCCTGCCTGGACTGTCGACGCTGCTTTTACGGAAACAGTTGATATGAGAATCACCGGGTGTTTTCTCCCAACGGACAAGTGGTCGACACCCCAGAACACTCCGTCTGCGCCTATCTCTAACGGTGCGAGGATTGCTGCAAATCCCTCGATTGTTAAAAAAATCGACGCAAACGTAAACGTCCCCACCAGTGCCAGGAATATTTTTGCATAACCTGCCAGGATTATACGGATGTGACCACCCATCGTTGTTACATCCAACCGGTGAGTGATCCAGACCCGGAAGAGGAAGCAGGAGCACCCCCTCCCCCCCCCCCCCCCCGAAACGCGCAAGACCTGCCTCGCGTCACACCGCTCACGCCGTCCACTTCCTAGCCGCCAACGACACCGAGCCGGGAAGGGGGGAGGGGGTGAAGAGGACGGGGACGGGGACGAGGACGAGAGGACTCGGCCCAAATTACCGCCCTATTTCGTGTATGCGGATTACGAATGCACGCAGGACGAACAATTCCACGTTCCCATCCTCATCTGCGCCAAAGGGGAAGACCATCTCGACACACTGCTCGCCCTGGTCGGACTTGTACCAAACAATTTTACGATTGGCTGCTGACCAAAACGGAAGTGCTGGGTGGCCCGCGGGAAGTCATTGTGATTTTTCACAATTTCAAAGTCTACGACGGGATGTTCGTCCTCCAATACGTCTACGATCATCAAATCGAGGTCAAAGACCAAATTTGCATGGGGTCCAAAATCTTGAGCCTGAAAGCCGGACGTTTGACCTTCAAGGACAGTTTGTGTTTCCTCCCCTTTGCCCTCTCCGCCTTTGCCTCCACGGTCATTCTGACGGAAACAAAGAAAGGCTTCTTTCCGCATGTCTTCAACACCGAGGCCAATCGAGAGTACGTGGGGTCTTGGCCCGAGGCCCACTATTACCACCCCGATGGCATGAAACCGGGCCTACGAAAGGACTTTGACATGTGGTACCAAACCGTGCAACATCTCGACTTCAATTTACAAGAGAAAATGGTGGCCTACTGTCAATCGGATGTTCAAGTGCTCAAAGCCGGGCAGTGAAATCTTTCAACGGGAATTTGCCGCCAAAGCCGATTTCAACCCCATGGAGAAATGCGCCACTATCGCCTCGGCCGGCATGCGGTATTACCTCAAAAAACATTTGCCTACCAACACCCTGGCCTTGGAACCCCCCTGCGGATGGAAAGGGAAAAGAGGACAACAATCTCTTAAAACCTACCAATGGCTGGAATGGCAAAATTCCCAACAACCCGAAGGGGTCATTGCGCACGCACTCAACGGAGGCGAACGCACCCTCCAAGTCGGTCGCCATCGGTATCAAGTGTACGGGTTCAACGAGACGACCCGCACCGTGTACGAATTTCACGGATGTTTATGGCACGGATGCCCCGTGTGTTTCCATGGCAGTATGAAGGAGACCACCCGTCTCCACCCCGATTGAACCAAACGGGAAATGTACGAAGCCACGTTGCAAAAACAGCAGCATTAGGGACTTTAAGATACGCTACGGCGAGGTGCTACTACAGCGACAGGAGCTGAAACTCAATTCCGGTGACGTCAAAGCACGTGTTCCAGTATGGCCTTCCCGCCGTAGCTGTGTTGTCTGCTACGGCGAAGTACAAGGTTTGTGGTACTCTTTATTACGTGAGTATAAATTGCCGTTTTCGGCCCATTTTAACGCTTATTTAACTGTTTTGAGTAACGCATTTCAAAGACAAAGTAATAAATCATAAAAGTGTGTGCTAAGACAATTGTTGCTTTGTGATTTTTAGCAAAAAAATTGAAAACTTCATGTATCACCAGCATGGCTGACAAGAAAGCTTCGTAAGTACTAAGTAGCTTATAAATTTTCTGTTATTGTAAAACTGTATTTCAAGTAAAACGTTGGAATAAGTTCTAAATGTTTGAGCTTATCGGTTCTCTGAACAGCAGTGCTGAAATTGTGCATATTGAAATTGAGTTTGTTTGCTTTGTTGTCTTTAAGGATTGTGGTTGGAATCACATGCGCTTCGCTTCTAAACGCGCCAACACTCTTTTAGAGTTATCAGTATTATATATCGCATTTTAGCAGTTCCATCGCGAATCCTGCAATCAGATTGACTGAGCTGGTTACTGTATTCTGTGGTAGATAGCTGGAAGGGAAAAAGCTGCCGTTTTCGCTGAAAAACGGAACATTCGCAGCTTATGATTTGTTATTATTTTATTATTTAATTTCGTGACTATGGTTTCTGATCTATTGGCTCTGACATTAGTGTTCTTTGACAATCAACTAGTGATAGAAATCTTAAATTCACCACGGTGATTGTCATTAAAAGTCAGGAGAAATAAAATGGAGCTGGATGTTGCTGCAGTTTTACAATAATGAAATCTTGCTTGTTTAACAGAAATTCAATGCATTGGACCAAAGCCCATGATGTGATGCTCTGTAGGGAAATTGTGGTCGTTGAGCCTTACAAGCACAAAAAGGGGAGTGCTGAGGCAGGGAAGATTTGGACAGAAATAGCTCAATCTTTGAAGACTTCCTAGCAGATAAAATTCAAGCAGAATCTCTCACAGAGAGCAGTTTGAGAGAGATTTGCCCTTCTTCAGGCTAAGAACAAAGAGAAAAAAAGAGAAGAGCTAGGTGCCTCTGGAATATCTCCTGAACAGGATGAGCTGGATGTGCTGCTGGGAGAGATCACAGAGAGAGAAAAAGTTGCTGAAGAGAGCAAAAAGAATGTTAATAGAAAGAAAAAGCAGGATATAGCTACTACCCAGGATATGCGAAAACAAGCATTGGAAAGGATGGGGCAGACAACGAAAAGGAAAAGCCAGGAGGAGGGTGAAGGTGTGATGAAAGAAAAGAGAAAGAGAAGGAGCGGGAATGATGCTGTAGAGTTTGTGAAAGAAAAAATGTGAAAGAGAAATGGTACTCCACGAGAAGGAAATTGAGATGAACAAAAACAAAAATCGGCAAGAGAAAACCAGCCAGTTTGAGGTTATGTACAACCAGCAGCAAACCCTACTGCAGGCAATGCAACAGCAACAAGCACAACAGCAACAGCAAAGCAAGAATTTGCATTTAATCATGGCGCAACAAATCAAAGTAATAATGTCTTTGCTGGAAAAAGTGGTGTCAAAACAATGACTGTAGTTTTAAATATTACACATGATGAGACTGCCTTATTTTTTTATTAACTTTTTCTTGGCAGTTCATTTATTGAATGCTGATGTTTATACTGTTCCAATTAATAAATTTGTAGATGTTTCTTTCATTTGAATTGCAGGTTGTTATATTTGGCAACAGTTGTGTTTACAAACATGTAGTTTAAAGAGCCTAGTTGAAAAATCATATTCTATCAGTCTCTTGTAGTGGATTTGAACAACAACAGATCAAGATTTAGTAATCCTTGTCTTTCAGTTGAGTTAATATTGTCAAAAACATAAATGAAACTTGATGTTCTGATTAAAATAATACTATAGTGGTTCTGGTTTAACCTGACTGAGATAGTATTTTTAATACATGTACACTGTAATTACAGACAAAATACATTGTTTCTTTGTCTTTCAAGGGTATGGCTAACTATTGTAACTAGATGTGCTCTCACCATAGGCATGCGATGTTCATAGAGCCATAAAATCTGGTTACTCTGAACTCAAACTTGCAACTTAAAAAAAATTACAGGATTTTCCATTAGTTTATGACTATTTAAGATGGCTCAAAACAGTTGTCAAGTTTTACAATACATTAACCCATACTTTAAAGGGTTAAGAAAACAAGGAAACATTCATTTGCCCAACCATTAGTGAACCGAGAAATGTTGCTATAATGTCGTGAAAATAAATTTTCATCGGCTTCTTTCAAAACCATTCAAATTATACAGTGATGCAAACTTGAAAAGTGTTCTGAGGCACCTGAATGTTATTTCATCAAAGCCGTGGAAAAGGGGTACCGCGTTCTCTAACTTCACGAAGTGTACCACTTTCCCCCCGCTAAACAAGGCATCCGACTGTTCAAGGAATAGGTGAACACGTGGCTCAAAGGGAAAACGGAAGCCTCCGGGTGGCCCCCGAACGCCTATAGCAGTCTCAAAACACCCAAACTACAAGCGTTCTTCCGGGCCCATTATGTAGCGCGGGAACGGATCCACTTCGATCGGTACAACATGAAACCCAACAAGGGGAAAAAGGCCACCAGCAAGCTCACCCTCAATTCCTTCTGTGAAAAATTCGGAGAGCAAGAAAACAAACGCAAAATCCAACAAATCACCACACCCACCGCCCTGTACGAATTCATGAAAAATGAGACCCTCGTGATCCACGACCTCCGCATCATGAACCAGGAATGTCTCGAAATTTCCTACCACAAAGTCCACGACGATCTCTCCGGCGGTCAAACAACCAACGTCTTCTTTGCCGCTTCACCACCTGTTGTGGCCGGTTACGCCTCTACCATCACCTGGATCACGTAGGAGAGAATGCCCCGTATTTTTACACCGATTCTGGTCTACAAATGGCAACCCGGTCAACCCGAAATCCCCTTGGGCAATTTCCTCGGTGAGATGACGAACGAATTTGACGATGGGAAAGGGAATCGCGAAGTCATCGTGGAATTCGAATTCAAAATGTAAGACATCGTTTCTCCAGCCCATTAATACTCTACAAATCAAGACTTTCACCAGATGTAAAACCTTTATTCTAGTTTACATTTATGCAAGTGGCATTTTGTTACATCATCTGTACATGAACTTAACGGTCAAACAACTTGATGGTGTTTCGGCCATTTTAGTTGACCAGTAAAAGTAGTAATATCTTTTCTTGAATATTTTCAAAGGTACGCCGATTCTAGAACTCAAACTACTTGGCTAGTTTAGATAGATACTGTACTTACTAAATCTATAAAAATCTCTGCGGGGTGGGTTTATTTTGAACTTTGGTTCTCCGAGGTAAAACCTTCAAAAATCATTTGTTGTAAACTTCGGTAAAATTAACATTACGTTCATTCGGCAAAAATCCTTTAAGAAAACTCAATCGGCCTTCAGGCTTAAAGAATAGCATGTACTCCATCAATGTCTGATCAAATGTACTGTTGATAGCGGTTATTGTTTGAACAATCTCAATCCAAATAAAGCTTACTTTACTGTTTACTACAGTTCTGAACTTGCGAAGAACCACAGCATGAAAATTCAAATTTACGGAAAATAAAAGTTTGCTTAAATCCGCGTAAAGTTGGTAAACAAACTTTACACCAACTTTACATGCCCGTAAAGGTGTATAAAGGTGGATTTACGTAATCTGAACGTAAAGCCTGTTTAAAGGTATCGTAAAGTTGCGTTTTACTTAGTCAAACGTAAAGCTATTGTAAAGCTAGCGTAAATGTGTTTAGTCACACTTACGATTGTTAACGTTTTACGTACATTAAAGTTGCTTTAACCGCTCTCTTCAGAAACGAACGTAAAGTGAAGTGTGAATAGTGTGTGGCGCTTTGGCCGAAGCTACACTCGCGATCGATTTGCAATACGTCGGTCGTCACGTAAGATCTTTCTCCCTTCTGTTCTTCCGCTGACTTGACACCTAGCACACTACCAAACTGCTTAATCGAAAAGCTTGAACCAGTGCAGCATGGCAAAGAAGGGGAAGGAAAATCAGTGCTTTAGTTTGGCTGCTTTTAATGTATAGAAGGCAGTTTGTGCTCTGGTCATTGGGCGGTGTGCAATAAACTAAAGATTCATTTGGCAGCGGTGTAAAGTGTGCGTAAAGCTACCATAACAAATAGCCTAAAACTTCCTTTCATCGCATCATACTCATGGTTGTGAAGGTTCACCCAAACGTGACTATTTGACTAATGTAGAAAAACCCTGATCAGTGTTCGAACCGGTCAAGGCCAAGGCAAAATTCAAGTTGAAGAAAAATCAGGGATATTTAGGGAACAGTGGGCTAGAAATACTCCCGATGTAAAACTGTAAAATAAATAAATAAATAAATAAATAAATGTTCTTACGTTTGAAAACGCTTCGAGTTTTACAGTTGTTGCTCGGCGAATATCTATTATCGGAACTACTCTTAGGGCCTGGAACGCGGGGGCGAACCGGGGGCGAACTGGCTCTGAGATAGTGGGGTAAATTCATTATAGTGCACGCAAAAATAAAACGCCAGTGTCCTCCTGTGTTCGCGTTCGCATTCATGTTTGATTTAAGAGTATGGAAGACCATGAAACAGGTTAACAGTTCAAGTGAACTGTTTGTTCAGGGCTCAATCGAGATACGAACTGTAAGGCCCTGTATAGAGATCTGGTGACGATCAGTCACTGCATTGTGTCGAGCCAGCGGTTTCTCATTTGAGAGAGCATGCCGCCATATAAGAATTTGAACGAATTTGAAAGGTGCGATATTTTGTCCGTTGCTGGCCGTGATCTCTTTTGCTTTTATCCTTCGCTAAAGAAAGTAGTTGATAAGACCGAAACTTCCATTTCTTCGCCTTACTTTGCATCATGCATATTTGAACGGTTGACTTTGGTGCTTATGTATCATCTCGATCGTGCTTCAGATGGAAACGTTCTGCCCTAGCTAGACTTCAGCTCTTGAAGCTGTTTTTAGATGCATGGAGTCAAGTAGTCGAAGAAACGTTAGAGGTAAGCTATAATCTTTGTTTACGGTGTAGGGTCTTAAGTTGTCTTCGTTATGTCAGGTTATTAGGTTCTAATAGTTAATAATGGTTTGTACACTTTTTGAAAATTAAGCTTTCATGATCACAATTTTCAAATTTAACGGCAGTTCAAGGCAGAAGTTCTGTGGTAATTACAAGGACTTTTAGTTCATTCTATACCATTATATAGAAAACACATACTGGTATATACTAATTGAAGATTTATATAATAATAATAATAATAATTTATTCACTTAATATAGCGCCTTTTAACATTAAAATGATCAAAAGCGCTTTACACAAGTTTTATACTAATTATAATTTAATCCTAATTAATACTAATTTAATACTTATTTTACACAAGTTTTATACCAATAATAATTTAATCATGATTAATACTAATTTGATACTAAAAATGCACAATTGACCATCCCCAAAAAATTACTCATTGTAGGCTAAATTAAAAAAATATGTCTTAAGTTTCGTCTTAAAAATGCTAAGTGAGGTCGTTGTTCGAATATTTGCCGGAAGGCTGTTCCACAGTGTGGGGGCAGCAGCGTAAAATGAACGAGCTCCTAATGTAGATAACATACGCCTCCTGGGACGGTCCAAAAATAATGAAGAGTTCGATCTAAGGGAATAAACAAGACACAACTTAATAGACATTAAGTTACTAATATAGCTAGGTGACATATTGTATATAGCCTTAAATGTAATAATTAAGATTTTAAAATAAATACGATAAAACACAGGCAGCCAGTGAAGGTTATATAAAGCTGATGTGATATGATCATACTTTCTAGTATTCGTTATTAATCTGGCTGCAGCATTCTGTACACGTTGTAGTTTACTTATCTTATATTTGGGAAGGCCATAAAGGAGGCTATTACAATAATCGAGTCTAGACGTAACAAAAGCATGAACTAAAGTTTTAAGGGATTCCTGCGAAAAGTATTTAGAAATTCTACGAATATTATGAATATGATAAAAAGCGATCTTACAAACTTGATTTATATAAGTATCCATACTAAGTGAATTATCAAATATAGTTCCCAAATTATTTACGTTAACCGAAGGATCAATCGTATGATCACCTACATGAAGTACTAATGGATTTAATTTATTTCACTGCTGACGAGTTCCAATAACCAGAAATTCAGTTTTATCGTCATGGAGTAATAGCCGTCCCTGAATAAGCCAGTTCCTCGTATCTTTAATGCAATCCTCCATTGCGCAAATGGCATCATCCTGGGAATTAGCATCGTCGGACCTGAAACTCACATACAGCTGAGTATCATCCGCGTAACAATGGGCCTCAGGGAGATGACGTTCAATAACCTTAAACAGCGTAGAAGTGTACATAACAAATAGTAAAGGACCTAAACAGGACCCTTGAGGTACGCCACAGCTAAGATAGCGTTGATTAGACAGAGATCCATCAATGCAAACTTGTTGGCATCGATTAGAGAGATATGAACGAAACCAATCAAGCGTAACACCACGCATTCCAATGTCCTTGTCGAGTCTCCCCAACAAAATATCATGGTTGACAGTGTCGAACGCCGCGCTGAGATCAAGCAACACCATAAGTGTAACTTGCTGAGATTTCATGTTCAACAGGACATCGTTCATCACTTTCAGCAGGGCTGTTTCCGTACTGTGGTGTTGACTGTACGATGAGTGGAGCGTGGGATATAATGAGTTAATAGCCATATGACTATGCTTTTGTTGGAAAACGGACTTCTCTGTAAGTTTGGAAATATACTTCAAATTGCTTATAGGGCGATAGTTCTTCAGCAATAATTCAAGTCCAGGTTTCTTAAGAAACGGAGGGACAAGCGCACATTTCCATTGAGTAGCAAATTCACCTGTCTGTAGCGATAGGTTTATGATCTTAGTTATCACTGGTAACAAAACATCAATGCAGCCGATAACAAGTGTTGTTGGTATAGGATCTAGTTAACATGATTTCTTGGGTGTGGTCTCAATGAGTTTCCGGACATCAGATTGGCTGAGTATATCAAACTTCTCAATAAACGGTACATCGCAAACACGCTCGTTGTCAGTGCAGAGAGGAGGGGTCAAAACCATATCATCAAGTTTAGTCTGTATGGTGTCAATCTTTTGCACAAAGAAGTCGCCAAATTTGTTAGCAAGAGCAATCTTGTCATCAAATTGAGGATACTCTACGACGTTCTCTCTCCCAAGCAGTCTCTTTGTGGCCGAGAACAGTTTTCTTTGGGTTATATTAGTATATACCGGAATACTGGGTGTGTAGTTTTTGGTAACGTTCAAAATAAATTATGCTAGTTGATCAGTGCAGCTGAATTCACTCTGTAATCATGTGAGTGATTGAACAAAAATTGCAGGAATCCAATTTGTTTAATCACAAGTATGATTACAGACAGAATTGGATGACACAAAGACCTTTTACCAATAATTTAATGTCTTTAACAAAATTTGAGAGTGAAAAAGCAGAAGATCTGGCCCCGGTTGTTCAAAAGATGGATAGCGCTCTCCACCGGATAAATCACTATCCAGTGCATAACACAATTGGTTTTGTTTATGCTTATCCGCTGGATATTGATTTATTCGGTGGATAGCGATATCCATCTTTTGAACACCCGGGGCCAGACTTTCAGGTGAATAAAAGGGTTGTGTACAAAATAATGTGGACCTGGGTCCATGGACCACCTGATGGACTACCCCTGATTTTCACCAATTTTAATTTTTTCAACCAAATTTTTCTGTCAGTATAAAGAATGGACTGTGGACTGGAGACTGGAGACAGGGTATTTAAAAACACAGTCTTACGTTAAAATAAATATGGCATTCAACATCAATATTTGACTTTCTACTATCAATATACATGTAATTGCAATTTTACACTTTTGCCGACATTGCATTTTATACACAGTCTGATTCCAGGCTGGTACTGTTGGGACAGGAGCACGTGAAGTTCTAGTGCTCTTGTAACAGATTTCGCTTGACAAACTTAGAACAAGAAGGACCGGGCCAAGTCCCAAGCTACTATTATTGTGGGATGCAAACAATCCCATGTGCTTTTCTTTTGGGTTTCGGTTTGTACTGAGTCCATCCATCCAGTCCATTCTTTTCACTGACAGAAAAATTCGGAAAAATAAAATTAACATTGATGAAAATTGATGAAACATTAGTAGTTATACAGGGCTACGTGGGACATAGTCAAATTTCCCTAACCACGCCCAATAGGGGATTTTGACTAGATTTTTTTTATATAGGGGATTCTGACAAGCAATTTTTTTTGAATAATTTTTTCAATTTTTTCAATTTTTTTGAATATTTTTTGGGAATTTTTTGAATTTTTTTGAATAATTATTTAATTATTTAATTTTTCCTCCCAGCACGGAAAGAAAAAAACCCACACAAGGATTCAAAGTTCAAAAGTTTTAATGAAAACCACTTCATAACGAGAAGAATGACAATGGTTAACGTTTTCTCCTTCTTTTCTTGAGTAACCTGGGGTTCGGATTAATGATGATGGCAGAAGAACGTACAATGTGCTTTTTTGTTTTGCACTTCACGCTTGAATGATTTCATAGAAAACGCAAACTGTCAGTCCTACCAAAATCTTATATAGAAAAGGAAACAACAAGGCATCAAAACAAATGTTAACATGTTAACAAAGAACACTTCAGCGCGCGACATTAAAGAAATGTCGAGAACGTCTGACGTCCAGATCGCTTTGAAAGATTGGTTGGGACATGCCATTCTCTTTTTAGAAAGAGTCAACCCCCATTCTTTGGTAGACTTGAGCGATGATGCGTTACAAGAGCTAGAACCAGACGTAGCGTTTGCGCAACTGTTGGCCAGAAACGAAGAAAAGAACGAACCGTTTACCTTGCTTCATTTGATGGCTTATTTAAGCGTTATGCGTCAATGTTTGTCCCTGGACGCTTACCGGCAACATCGTAGTTGGATATTTAAGCAACAACAACAAGCATACGTACCCAGTTTTGGACGTTTTGTGGCTCAATTTACTGTGTCTGACCCGGCGATTGATCCCATTGGTGGTGCGCACCTGTTTGTTGCCCATCTAAACAAAATGAAGGAGGCTGAGCAGATGAGTCCATTGGAAGACTTGTATTTGGATCTGGAGAGTCCTTATGCGTTGAGTGGAAATTTCAAGGAATTGACCAAGGTGGCCCGCGACACGTTGGACGTCTCACCCAGCCAGGCGAAAACATATTTACAAGGAGAACCCACTTTCACGTTACACCGTCCTCGTCAGGTACGATTTCCAAGCAGCAAGACGGTCGTGGCTCCACAAGTGGATTATACCTGGCAGGCGGATCTTGTGGAAATGCAGGATGCCAAACTCATTGCCCAAAACAAACGCACCGATACCTACTAACAGTCATCGATGTGTTGTCCAAATATGCATGGATCATTGCCTTAAAAAGCAAGAAAGGCAAGGCCACGGCAGATGCGTTTCGTTATTTGTTGGAGAATTCAGGAGGACGTAAGCCCGTCAACTTGCAGACGGATCAAGGGAAAGAATTCTACAATCAACACATGAAACAATTACTTGACGAGTATAACATTCACCACTATTCGAGGTGAACCCAAAGCTGCTGTGGTCGAACGTTTCAATCGTACTTTGAAGGAATTGATGTACAAGTACATGACAGCTCGCAACACCCCCAAATATTTGGAGGTCTTACCCTTGTTGGTGGACAAGTACAACACGCGCATTCACAGCCGCACTCAAATGGCCCCGGCCGACGTCACTGGCGACAATGCCTCGGTGGTCTGGAAGCGGTTGTTCAAACCCACCCCTCCCTTAGACCCTTACAAGTTTCGACCCGGAGATTTTGTGCGCACCTCCAAACCGGTCAAGGGTAAAAAGAGTGCCTTTTCCAAGAGTTATCGGGGTAATTGGTCACAAGACGTGTACACGGTGACCGATCGTCAACGGTCCTTGTACGATGGTGTGAATTATTACAAGTTGGACACTTGGAAAGGCGACAAAGTACCTGGACGATTTTATGAACCACAACTGCAAAAAGTACGAGCTCTGCCCAACCAATGGCGGGTGAGTAAAAAGCTTAAATACAAGGGACGCGGACCCACTCGTCAAGTGTTAGTCAACTGGCAAGGACTTGCTCCCGATTATCAAACTTGGATACCCGTCAAGGAGTTAAAAAAGTCCTCGTAAAAAAATGGCCAAACCCTGGGAAATGGACGACGTTTTTTTGCTGTTTCTGAATAATGGGGATGTGGGCACGGAACCCCGCGAGCCCGGACAGACCACCGTGCACAGTGCGTTCCGATAACGGCTGGAGATTCCATTGACGCTCACCGACCACTGGCAAATCGCCCTTTTAAAACTGTTGTACACCAATTCTTACGGCAACACCGTGTTGAAATCGTCGCAGGATTACCATGTGTGCGTGGGGAGTTCGGATGGATCAGTTCCCACTCGATCAATGGCGCTGACCTCGCACAAACACTTTACACACGCGGCAGAATTGCTAGGCGATTTGGTGCAGAAGATGGGATGGTACGTTATACCCACCTTGTCGGGCGGTCAACATCATTACGGACAACTCCACATGGAATCTCCTGGCACCACGGACGAAAATTTTCCCACGAATCCCAAACTGGATCTGTTTCGTCCCGACCTGGTGCGCGAATTTTTGCAAAGCATCGGAAACACTTATCGCGTGAAACAAGTGGCACTCCCTACGCGCCTCCTTCAGATCGAATATTACCTAGGATTCGCCCTCCTGAAACTCATGGGTTTCAAAAAGGATTACATCTGGTTAACTAGGGCTAGTCCATCCAGACCCAGGACGCATTATTCACTCCATATGTGGGCGCAGGGTCAGTACAATCTGGGGGAATCGTTGGCCCTGCTGATGGAATTTTTGGAGCTCGATCCAGATCGGCCGGGTCAGACGCGCATCATGGCTCACAACACCGTCTACGCGGACACGGGAGATGGTACGCAAGCCGATTGGGTGGTGAGTCGTTTGGATATGCATCACTTTGGTATCGAGACGGAAGATTTTCTGTTGGGAGGCGTACGCATCAAACTCAACTACGCGCTTCCTTCAGATCGAATATTACCTAGGATTCGCCCTCCTGAAACTCATGGTTTCAAAAAGGATTACATCTGGTTAACTAGGGCTAGTCCATCCAGACCCAGGACGCATTATTCACTCCATCTGTGGGCGCAGGGTCAGTACAATCTGGGGGAATCGTTGGCCCTGCTGATGGGATTTTTGGAGCCCGATCCAGATCGGCCGGGTCAGACGCGCATCATGGCTCACAACACCGTCTACGCGGACACGGGAGATGGTACGCAAGCCGATTGGGTGGTGAGTCGTTTGGATACGCATCACTTTGGTATCGAGACGGAAGATTTTCTGTTGGGAGGCGTACGCATCAAACTCAACTACGCGCTTCCTTCAGATCGAATATTACCTAGGATTCGCCCTCCTGAAACTCATGGTTTCAAAAAGGATTACATCTGGTTAACTAGGGCTAGTCCATCCAGACCCAGGACGCATTATTCACTCCATCTGTGGGCGCAGGGTCAGTACAATCTGGGGGAATCGTTGGCCCTGCTGATGGGATTTTTGGAGCCCGATCCAGATCGGCCGGGTCAGACGCGCATCATGGCTCACAACACCGTCTACGCGGACACGGGAGATGGTACGGAAGCCGATTGGGTGGTGAGTCGTTTGGATACGCATCACTTTGGTATCGAGACGGAAGATTTTCTGTTTGGGAGGCGTACGCATCAAACTCAACACTGCCGTCGAGCGGTTGCACTACACGTTTGGCAAAAGAGCCGTCTTTGACATGGGGGCTTGGGTGCGCGACCCGTCTCCTTTGTTACCCTACGCGCGACAATCCCCCGTGACAGTGGTCACTACGGAACCCGGCAAGTGGTTTTCAAACGGTCTAGAGACAGTGATGGACACCCCACAACCCAATGCTCCTTCTCGGGTTAAGGGATTCGGGGCCTGGTTGGCTTTGCCCGGTTTGGAGACATCCCTGGCCCAACCAAACACCCGCTTGTCTAACGTGGACCTCACGCGATGCAATACCGAAGTAGATGTGGTGGAATTTAGCCCCGTGGGCGACAGACAGCGCCGATTGCTGGCCACCCTTCCCCTCTCACCTAGCAGCGATTACGGTCTCACGGTCGAATACGACCCGCAGCATTTGGATTTCAGACCGTTGGCGGGACCCACGCAAAATCTGAGTGAGCTGAGAGTGCATTTAAGAAACTCTGAAGGTTTGGGTGTACCATTTTACACGGGTCTCACCGGTGTTTGGCTATACTTTCGCAAAGGAGGAACCAAAAACACAAAGCCCTTGTAACCGGCCGGCATGAGTTTTGCTGGGGGACGTCGAGTAACTTTTGAAAGCGACGATCAGAAGGACCTCTTCCCAAACAACACACCATCTTGTTTCAGGCTGAGATTACCCGAACAGTGGACCTTGGATGCCACATGGGAAGTGGCCCTGGTGCAATTGTTGATGCCTCACACGTTTCATAACGTTCAAGATCGTCAGATACAGTGTTCTGTCAGCTACCCGTCCGGCAAACAAGATCTTTATCTGGCGAGCGGACTTTACGTGACTTTGACAGATGTTGTGTTGGCCCTTCATCAAGCCATCGAAACGGAGACACCCGTTTCAGATGCTGGCACGATCGTTCGTGTCCAACTGCAGTTGGACGAGAAAGGATTTTACCAGTGGACCTTCCCCACTAATGATTTTTCGCTGTACTTACCCGGCTTGTTGGCTCGAGTTTTAGGGTATCTTGATTGGGAGTCGTAGACGGTTCCGTTTTACTACAAGTCCGACGTGCGTCATCCCACGGTGGAAATCACCAGCACGGACGTTCATACCGGACGCCCGACCAAAGTGGAAATCACTCGCTCGCATACCATGGCCTTACCGGCAAATCATCGCGTTTGTCTCCCCAAACTCTTTCCAGAACATCTACGTGCATTGCAATGTGGCCGAACCCGTCTACGTGGGATCGCAGATGGCCAAGGTGGTCTTAATCCATGGCGTCAATCCTCAGAAGGGGATCTTGGAGGACGTGCCCATTCCACACTTGATCTTTTCGCGATTGAGTCATTTCACTTTTCGAGACCTCGAAATCGATATAAGAGACAACTTGGGTCGTCCTATCCCATTTCAAGGAGGAAACGTCGTGGCTGCTCTGTATTTCCGACAACGTAAATTGCCTTGAAAAAAAGTGCCAATGCGTCGCATGTTTTTGAGATCGCATTGGGTCCAAGTAGGTGGTTACAATCAAGGCCTGCCTCCGTATCAAGAAGGGGGTTTTTGGGGTACGCTGGCAGGTCCTGCAGTGAGTTATGTGGGTAATTTATAGGCCAATGCGGGATGCGAAACAGCTTGTCGAGCCGCCCGCAAATTTTACAAAAGTCATTGTCGGAAGGAGGAGGAGGAACCGCCCTGCAAGAAAAAGACAAAGACAAAACGAGAACTGCCCCGCAAGAAAAAAAAAAGAAAAAGATGCAACGAGGAGGAAGAGGAGACAAGTGCGATGGTGGGACGGCCGATTATCAGGAAGGAGGACTGGTCTTACCTTTCTCCGAAATGACATACGAACAATTATTGAGAGCGCAGAGGGGTTTTGGGAAGCGGCGACCTCGACAAAGAACCCCTCGTCGACCTCGCAACATCACGGCCGCGAGTTTGGATGAAAATCTGTATCGGCGTCTGGGAGGGAGACCCATCGGGGTGTTGCCCAATGCCATTCCCGGCTTTCAGGTGGGCATGGGAGAGAATCGAGAGAGAGTACGAGGGAAAAAACGAAAACGGACGGGTGGCGGTGATTGTTTCAACGAGCTTCTATAAAAAGGAGCATCCACGGGTGGTCGACCATTTGACTAGACGGTACCGTCAGCATGTCACAAGTACCAGTTGGCGACAATAGCGGTGGGATCACCGTGCAGGCTGATCAGGGTCTTTACAATTATCGCCCTCCGCGAGAAATCGATGCCACAGAATACAAGTGGCAGTTTGAAGATGTGAAATCTCAGACCACTTCGTCAAACCTTCTCCAGTTTTGTTTGGCCGATCGACCTTACTCCTTCTGCCCCAGCGAGATCGAACTGCATCTTAAAATGTACTCTTAACTGGGCTCCACAAAAGCACCCTTGAATGACTTCACGACCAACCAAGCTATTGTAGGTCCAGTGAACAATTTTGGGTACAGTTGTATCCGTCAAGTACGTTGTCGAGTCAACAACAATGAAACTGAGTCCACGGCTGGTGTGAATTTGGCATACCGAGAATATTTCAAGACCCTGTTAAAAGCAGATCCCTGGGTTGAAGCAAGCCGCCTGAAGCGACAAGGATGGTACAAAGATAGCGCAGGACAGATGGATCTCTGGGGAGGTAAAGCCACTCATAATCCTGGAGGAGTGGAACGACAAAATATCTGTGTCAATGACATGGGCAAGTTCGAATTCAACGTGTGCCCTTTGCCTTGCAATTTTTGCCAGATAGAACAGAACGTCCCACCCAACACCAGAGTAGAATTTGAGATCGAGTTCAATGACCCCAAGTTCTGTTTGATGTCCATGACCCTGAACAAGAGCACTGCAGCCGGGGCTGTGAACGAGACGGCTAGTTTTGAAGTCTTGGCCCAAGAGTGTTTTCTCCGTGTGTTTTATCGCGTCCCCAATGATATCATCATGAAGTACATGGAAGAACAAGTGGAAAAGACCACGGTGGCCAACCCCTTCTCCTTCCCCTTCAGGCGCATGCGATGCGAGAACAGGTACATTCCATCAGGAGTCAGCCAAGTGGAGTTCAACGATATGTTTCAAGGGCGTTCCCCACGCTTGTTTTGGTTGGTGGTGTTGGAAGATGCGCGTTATCAGGGAGAATTCAATAAATATCAGTTTGACTTCAAAGCCCAATTTCAAGGATTCAACATCACCAGTGCCGAGTGCACAGCCGACGGAGTCCCAGTGAACAAAGCCAAAGTGGATCTCACCAACAAATACGAGACCTATGATTTGTTGCTGAATGCCTCGGGCAAAAAGAGACGCGATGCTTACCTGCTGAATCCCGACACCTTTGAAAAGGGTTTCTACTTTGTACCTTTTGATTTGACAGCTGTCCAAGATGGAGGTGATTCTGTCACCCCGCAGTTGCAAATGTTGATCAACGTCAGGCTGGGGTTTTCTACAACGACAGGTGCAGCGTTGCAAGCTTTGTTCTTGTACAACACAGATGAGAGTCTGTTGCAGATTGACAATAGAGGAACCACTCAAGGCCCAGTGCTCTTTTCCGATGCCTTGGTGTGAAAAGAGCTGAAAAAACATTGTCTTCTTGTAACAGCAAGAAAAAGAAGTCAATAAAAATGTCACTTTCCTGTTTCATGAACGTTAGATGCCTTGCTTTGACAAGAGCTTTTTGTAACAAGAAAAAAAAAAGACTAATAAAAATGTTTTATCTTTTTTGGTGATGTTTGTGCGTGTCGCTCTCCTATTCCATGGCCCCCCCTATAAAAAAGGATACAAGTCCTCCTTGGTCAGTTTTGAAAATGCCTTGCAGAAAAAGAAGAAGAGTATCTCGTAAAAAGAGGTACCATAGAGGGGGTGCTAGGTTCGTGAGGCGACCCACCCTGCAGGATAAGATAGCCGAGGGAGCCAGCATGTTTTTATCAGGGCCTGCCCCTACGTTCACCACAGCAGGCTTGTTCCTGGGCAAGCAAGCATTCAAGGGCATAAAAGACAACGTGGAGCATTTTTTAAAAGCCAAAAAGCGGCGGAGATAAAACAAAAGATGGCCAGGTCATCCCGTACCAGACGAGACAGTGCCCGAAGACGAAGAAATCGTCAGATGATTAGGCGGGGAGGTATTCAACGAGGAGGTTTCGCCCCATTGTGGTCGATTTTAAGAAAGGGATCCAAGTTACACGGGATGCCATTGAAGCCATGCAACAACCCATCGACGTGGACAAGGCCAAACGAAACTTCGCTAGGTACAAAGCCGAGTATGTGTCTTATAAAAGACGCCGTGGAAACAAAGGGTACACGCGTTGGGTCCGCGACAAAAGTTACGGCAAAAAAGTGACACCTGTTGCCTGCAATAAAAATGCACGACACGATGCAGTTAAGAAAAGCGTGTCGAGGCGATGACGACATTTCAAAATACTTTTGGGATGTGTTTGCGGCGGATGAAGGAGCGTGTCAACCCGTCGAGTATCCCAAGTGCGCCATATGGAACAATGGTATCATTGGTGCTGACTGCATGTATAGCACTTGGCTACTTTGTCTTCAATTTGCGTCGACAGACCTGGCCAGAACAGCACGTCTCTCGCTCGCTCGTCTTTGTACGCCCAGTACTGTCGGAGATCTGGGGAGAGCTTTTCTTTGCTATCTGGCCATCCCTCTAGTATTGTGTCATTCTCGTCCCCAGAGCCGCTTGACCCTCTTAACCGCCAGAGCCTGAGTACGAGGGTCAAGGGGCTCTGGGGACACACGATCCGGAAGTCCTAGAATCTAGGACTTCCGGTTGTTCTACGCAGGCTCAAAGTTTTTTCAAAATGGCGGACGTGCAACTGCAATGTGAAGAACACGGTGCAAGAAAAGGCAGGATTCTGGCTGTCTCATTTCAGAAGTTGGACGTTTTCTTTTGGCGAAGAGTAGTTAGATGCTATCGTTGAACTTTCGGCGGTTTTTGAGTCGTGGATGTGGTAATAATCGTCGTAATTCGTGATCAGATAGTTCGAGGATTTTGGCTTATGAATAAGCTTACATCAACTGACATTTAAACTTATCATCAACTAATGGCTAGTCTGGCCGATGCCGAGATTTTTGCATCCAGAATTCAAGGTATTAGATGTTATTTACAGCCAAAAATCAATCTGAATGGTATTTTAATTCTCAAATCTTTGACTTCACTAATGAAATCTTTTGGACATTTCAAACTTACAAGTACATTATTTCCCTTTCGCTTTTATACAAGCTTTACTAGACCTTTTGAATTAATCTAAGACTGAACAGGGAAGAAAAATAAAGAGAAATGATGTCTAATGAAATGTTGAAATATGTGTTGTGGCTTTCTGTGCACTGAACTCTTTAATAAAATCACTTTTTGCATCTACATGACTTTTTTTTCTCAGGGCACAGCATTCGCACTGTAAATTGGAGAAATAAAAAAAAATACCACTAAAAAAATACTACTGTTATTGCAAAGGTCGCTGAATGGAGATCTACAAGTAGCCCAAAAGTCAAAGAAGCATTGCAGGTGAATCAACCAGTGATAGATTTCACTGTCATTGAATGTCATCTCCTTTCACTCTATTAAGTTTGGCCGCTGAAGGCCAATGTTCTCCAGTTCTGTAAACATAAAAATCTTTTTTTTTGGCTTAAGCTCATCTCCACATCAGCTAAAAGAGGGATTAGGGTGATTTAGATAAACAAGATGAGTGCAGATGCAAAAGACATGAGGACTGATTGAGCTCCAGCATTTGTCTTGGTTCTTTTTTACATGCACTCACTTCACTCAACAGATTCTCCCTTTCCAGAAAACTCCATTTGAGCCTTTGCAGAGTTGATGGGCTTTTACAACAGATAATAAGATCCATTGTCATCTTCAGAAATGAAAATCAATTTTTGAGACTATGTTAATATTTCATCCTCGTAAATCCTGCCTGTAAAAGTTTATGTGAACTAAAGCAAACTTTTTAGCATGAGTTCTAAGATCAGCCTAACAGGAAATGGAATCTATCTGTTTGGGTACCACATGTAGATATATGCCACTGTCATAATCATTTTAAAACAAAATTAAACAGTCAAATGTTTCAGAGTGAACTTGCATATTATAAATGAGATAACAGCCTTGTAAAGCATGTTTTTTATTGGTGCCAGTGTAAGATTAGTAAGCCTGATCACCTGATTTTGGGCCAGGCATGGAGAGTATTCATTACAACTGTGTTAGCTTCTTGCAGTTTCACAGATTGTCAATGTGGTAACTGTTACAGTTCATAAATACTTAGTGTGCTGGATGCATAAAGCACCATTTGAAAAAGGCTCAGCTTTATATTGTCAGTCCTAGAAAAAGCAAGAGTAGTTGGTAAACCAACAGCTATCTTGTCCTCTTAGATACATGGCCCACACAGTCTGTATAGCAGAAGCAAGTTGGAGGATAAGCACATCACATGTACTGATCAGTATTCTGTTAGCCTGTTACAGGCAGTCAGTTACTGGGATTGATATGGAGGGAAAGCCAAGAAAACTGAGGAAAGAGTACTTGCAATGGACTTCCTTTGGTCACAATGTAGGGTTTAAGTATGTGCATTATACTCTTTCACATTTAAACTTGGTCAAGGGCACTTAGCATACTTGGAAGACCTAGTGTGAAACCATTTAATATGATAACTGCCCAAATTATATTTTCCATAAAAAATAAACAATGAAAAATTGTAATAAATGTATGGCTACACTTTGTTATAAAAACAACAAATTAATTAGAAAAATGAAGTGAACCACCATAACGTTTATTTAACCTTTGGTAATAATACAGTGTCTACAGTGGAATTAAAGGGTCTCAAGACAGTCCATCACTCATGGTTATTTAGGGAATGTTATCTCAAAAGTATATTTTCAAATCTCATAAAATGCAGTGCAGTACTCAATCGTTTATACAGGAATAATGAAATCGTGAAACCAAATATAACACCCAAAAATGAACAGCTACACGTAACATACTGGAATTCAAGAAGGGTTCCAAATTTTACTACGAAATGTGGATTTTGACAGAAATAATTGAGTACCTTTGAAATTTATAAATGCACTTGCCACAGTTAGTAAACCAAACTAGCGATCCAGCTGCTTTTTGATCGTCGTAAACAGCTGTTTTATCAAATAAGGGGATTCGTTAATATGTTCTGATCCACAAAATAGTTTCTCCGGACACTGCCTGAAATTGATAATCCTCAGTGGGTCGGTGAAGTTTTGTTGACCATGTTGTTTACGTCCAGCCAAAGGAATCCTCGATTGAACTTCTTCCTCTAGTTAATTACAAAGTGTAGCACTTAAAAACGCGCAGTCTTTGTCGTTAAAAAAATAAACATAGTGTTTTTTAAGTATAAGCGTCCCAATCCAACAACTTCTGACAGTTTGAATGCGAGCTACAAAGCGATTTTTCGACTGAATTCTGCATAAAATGATCACTAACTCGATTTCCCGGTAGTGTGACCTAATCTATATTTTTTACTTCCGTTTTAGATTTTATTGTTTTCAGACTAGCCAATCAAATCCTGCGTCCCCAGAGCCCCTTGACTCTCGTACTCAGGCTCCGGCGGTTAAGAGGGTCAAGCGGCTCTGGGGACGAGAATGGTATTGTGTCAGTTAGGGACTGCAATACTGGATCTGCTGCTGTAGCTCGTTGAAGCTCTAGATACTAATCCTGTGAGATGGGAAGATAAGCTGCGAGGCTCACTTCGCTGACTTCTAAGCCCTCCACAAGCGTTTCTTTGGTTTCTGGCAAGTAGTAACGGCTAAGGGTGTCTGCTAGTTGCATTTCCTCCCCAGGCTTGTATGTAACCTTGAGGTCATACCTTTGTAAGCACATCATCGTTTTCTACAATCGCAGAGGTGCCTGATGGAGGTTCTGTGCTAGGATCCTCTCCAGCGGTTTATGGTCAGACTCAACCTGCACTGTCCGTCCATAAACATACTGATGAAACTTCTGACAGGCGTAAACTATCGCAAGTAACTCCTTCTCAATCTGTGCATACTTATTATACTTCTGCTGCGCAACTGTCAAGGCTCTAGAAGCATATGCAATCGGCTTGTTCTCTTGTCAACGTTGAAGGTAACAGGCTTGTTTGGGTTGTAGTAACCCAGTACTGGATATTTGGTCACCATCTGCTTGAGTGTTTGGAAACTTTGTTGCTGTTCTTTGTTCCAATGCCAGACTGCTTCTTTCTCCAATAGTTGTCTGAGAGGCGCACTTTCAGCGGCTAGATTTGGCAGAAATTTTCCAAGGTATTGGATAAAACCTAGAAATGTTCTGAGCTCCTTAACATTCTGTGGCGGTTGCATCGCCTCATCTGCTCTGACCTTCTCTGGGTCCGGTCTCAAACCCTCACTGGTCAAAAGATGTCATACATAGGGGACTTGGTCTTTCCTCACCTGGCACTTCTTGCTATTTAACTTGAGACTAAACTCTTGCTCTGTCTAGGACTTGTCTCATTCTTGTATCGTGCTGGTCAGTACTGCTGCCCCAGATCAGTATGACATCTACAATGGCTCCTGCAATGGGCTCTGCTCCAGGTATGCCCTCCATTACAGCATCTCTGTCATGTATCTTTGGAATACCTCAGGTGCCGATCTGATTCCGAAAGGGAGCCTTATAAATCGATACCTCCCGAAGGGAGTGTTAAACGTGCACAGCTTCGAGCTTTCCTCGTCTAACTCAATTTGCCAGAATCCTGACGTTGCATCCAACACCGAGAATACTTTGGCATCTGGCATGTCTGCGACTATCTCTTCAATCGTCTTCATAGGGAAATGTTCACGTTTAACAGCTAGGTTAAAATCTCTAGGATCTAAAATAAACAGATGCGAATCTTGTTAGGCTTGACTACTGTAACCATACTGCTAACCCATGCTGTTGGTTCAATTTGCCTCTCTACCACTCCTGCCTTCACCATTCTGTCAAGCTCATCTTTGATTCTGCCCTTTAGTGAAACAGGTACCTTTCTTGGTGGGTGTACCACTGGAACAACCGTTGGATCAATTCTGATTGTATGTTTACCTGGTAAACATCCAAACCGTGGAAGAGATCTGGATATTCTAGTAGAATATCTGGACGTGTATCAGTAATGACCGACGAGTCTATGACAGAGTTCACCCGCTGGACTAAATTGAGATCCTTGCATGCTTGTGCACTTAAGACGGACAGCACATCACCTTCTGCAATGTAAAACTTCATGGTGTACGTTTTGTCTTTGTGTTCGCATAGGAGTGTTGCGCAACCATGAATAGGTATCTGGTGACCAGAGTACGACTTTAACTTGGCTGCTGTAGGTTGAATTGTTGTCTCCCCTCCTAGAGTTTTTAATGTCGTTAAAGACATAACATTGCATTTCACTCCAGTGTCTAACTGAAGAATAACTTCCTTGTTGTTGATGGTCAGCTCTTCGCGCCATTCACTGAGGCTAACTGTATTTACTGCGTCTATACATCCCACGTAAAACATCTCATCTTCACTTCCGCTGTCGGTTTCCTTTGTCTGAGCTTCATCACCACTTTCACATTTAGCCACGTATTGCACAGTCCTTCTCTTCTCTCTCGACTTGCATACTTTGGCAAAATGATTTAACTTGGCGCACTTCAGGCATTTCTTTCCCTTAGCAGGACATTCTACTTTTCTGCTGTGCATGTTGCCACACTTTCCACAGTCCTGTTCAACTCCAGATCTGCCAAGATCCCTCTTGTCTAATTTCTCACTCTGCCTCCGAGCTTGATTCACTTTAATGGCGTGAATCTTGTTGTCTTCTTCCTCCAGGGTTTTGAGTTGCGTTTGAAACATTTCCAGCGTCAGTGCAATTTCAATCGCTTTCTCTAACGACAATTCTGATCCTTCTTGTATCAACTTTTCTCGCACTTTCTTGGAGTTGCATCCAATGACAATCCTGTCCCTGACCATTTCGTCTGGTTCTGTACAGTCTTTCACTAGCAACTTGAAGTCAATAAGAAACTGTTCGAACGGCTCATTATCACTCTGAACTTTCCTGTGGAATTTGTATCTAGCAAATACCTTGTTCGATTTCGGCTTCGCACGAGCTTCGAAACTCTCGTAGTAGCTGTTAACCTTTTTCTCCGCTCCTTCTTCAAACGTCCAGGTCTGGTATATGTCTCTTCCCTTTTCTCCTACCCAAATCATGAGATAATTACATTTCTGTTCCTCCGATTTCGACTTTAGCGGTCCGCCAAACATAAATTCAAGACGGCGTCTAAACGACTTCCACGCAGTCGGTAAATCCTTGCTGTTCCAGTCCATTTTTGGTGTATTTGCCGATGACAGATCCTCCATTTCTTCTTAACCTTGTTACGGAAATCTTTTTTCACAATGGATGGCTATTTTAACAGGCGATTCAACTCGATTTACTCCTGGTACCATGTAACATACGACGAAACCCACGCCATGTTGAGTGTAACGACTGATTTAATTTGTTACCCGTCATGCCTTATAGCGACATTGCGTTAACATGCATTACATATGCGTGACATACATTACACCCTGAAGGTCACCGAAGCAAGCCATTGTCGGAAACTTTGTTCGTCCACGCACAATTCTGCTCTGGATTTACCGCATATTTCTCCGTCACATGTCATCATTCGCTATAAAAGAAGATAAAACGGTTTTCTGATTAATATTTTTCCAGTCAATCACATTAAGCGAGGCATTTTACCTCATTTCATTCGCCGTTCTTTAATACGTCTTTCGAAGTCCAGGCCACCAGTTCAGGCAAGGCTCTGCTGGTCAGCGATAGTGTCTAAAATACAGTGTTCCTTCATAAAGTGCTTAACGTGGCGTCCTCATCCTATTACATTGTCATTAATCGTCTATTCTATTCTGTTGTTAGCAATGTTTGAGAACAAAACGTTGAGCAGGCGTTCATATTCCCATTCTTTTGTTTTCTGATACGTAGACACGTAAACAAAATAAAATACCAAACATTAGGCATGGGTATTGCCTTTATGTTTTATTTTTGGAGTTATCCATGCGATGGACTATTTCAGGAAGTCAGTATTTACTCTGTGAAATCGGTTTATGGGTGAATTTCCTTCACAGTTGTCTGATCATGGTGAGCGGACCATGATGAACGAATCATAGCCGGTGAATCATGTCTGAAGAACCTGGGTCACACTGCAGTGAAATCGGCTATGGCCAGTATTTCAGCAGCATAGCTTAGAAATCGACGCAAAATTCGAGGAATTACGTGTCTGCTGAAAAAACATACGGAGACGCATAAAACTGTCTTAAGTATCAGGAGAGAAGCAGCTCAAGAGCAACTACCGGCAAGAAAATGTTGGGAAATATATTAAACAGTTTGAAGACAAGTTTGCCGTATGGCGAGCGTTCTTTGTCCTTTGACAGCTATTTTTCAGTGGAAGAAGCAAAATTATAATCGCAAAAGTGATCATCGAATGACGTCGGAAAACGAAATAAAAGCCTCAGACTGTATTCAGCCTATTGAGCTTTGCATTAAATCAGAAAATGCGAAAACCACCTACAGATACGATATTCCCCATCTTAACTGCATGACAAAGGTTTACTTTTTCAGAGGTTCAAAAGTTCCCATCAAGTTCGTCTGTTTTATCAGGGGTCTCCTATCTATGTTGTCGGTAAAGATACATTTTTTTTACCCTACCAATCCGAGCACAAATTCATGTATGAGAAACGCTCTGATGGTTGTGATCTGGTATAGCAAAAAACTGGAAAGAAACAGATTACAGTGTACTCTACTTTCTGTTTACAACGAGGGCAATGACTGTCCGACTTTGAGATCTGAGTGACATCCGTATCGTACAAGTTAAGTTGTGGGAACCTATTGTAATTTATGAATACAAAAAAAGAGTGATGAAATGCTTGCGATTCGCTACCATACCCCCCCCCCCCTCCCACAATCTCTCTCCCTCTTAGTCTATTAAGTATTAAGCCCTCTCAAGCGCTCACGAAATAAAAACGGCCCACGCGGGTTTAATAGAGGATTTATGGTTCTTATCTCCTAGTAACAATAACAATAACTTTATTAACGTGGCTGACACTTAGCTATAAAGCTAGTTTACAGGACAGTCACGGAAAGAAAAAGAATAAAAACTATATAAAAATACTCTAAAAAGTACAAAATAAAAATGTTTAAAATGATGTAGTGTAAAAGCGCAACTAATTTTAATACTTCAAATATATACTCTCCTTCCCCTAGAAAGTGTGAACAAATTTATTTTGTTGGATACTATGCACTACAGAAACACTGTAATTACGGCACTTAAGTTAGTGACGCAAAGTTAGTCGTGGCAAGAATATGCAAGTTAGGAAGACAAACGGAACACGACAGCTGCAGCTTTGAGCTGTTTGTAAAGTGGCGAGCGCGCTAGCCCTAATTTGTTTTGATGGCCGGGTGGCCATTAAAGTCAAAACGAAATGCAATTAGATTCAGCGAAAATCAAAGTCCTTTCTTGAAAGCAAGTTTTTGCAAAGAGAGAAATCAACTAAAAGAGGACGAGCGATCGAAGCGGTAACGAAGCAAATGCCAAGAAAAGTTAAAGACGCAAACATTCAGTTGTTTACAATTGAAGTATTCCTAAGGAAACGGCAAATCTGCTCGTACGTTTCTTGCTTTGCAGCAAAAACAAAACAAAAATAAAAGAAGCAGCTCACCAAGTCACAGAACAGGCATTCACCAAAAACGAAAATATTGCCGTACGAAAGTCAGTTACAGACTGAGAGAGCATAACATCAGAAGAAAGCATCCAGTCGTTCACCTTTTGTTCACGTTTTCATTTATCAGCAAAGAAAGGTATGGGAAATGTAATCTGTATGTAAATAGAAAGAAAATCTAAAAAAAAAGAGTTCTGGCATTCCAATTCCAATACTTTCTGGCACCTCAATATGATGCGGACGCCATATTGGCATTTTATGAAGTCAAACCGTATTCTAGTTTTACCGCTGACCAGAGATGTTTTTGCATGAACTGAAGTGGTGGCCTGAACTATACGAACGAAAGGCGAAAAAAAGATGGGAAAATGCTTAGCTAAATGTAATTGATCGTTGAAGTATTATCTTCTTTTGGAACTAAGGATGATGACATGTGACGGAGAAATATACGGTAAATCCAGATTAGAAATGTTAGTGGACGAACAAAGCTTAAGACGATGGCTTGCTTTGGTGACCTTCCGGGTACTAGAAAAGCTGTTGTTATTTGCACTGTGATGAGTTAATGGACCCTCACTAAAGACAAACAGCATGATCAGCCACAAGAGATGGTTTAGTTACCCGAATTTTGTGCAGAAAATGTATGCTGCGCAGAAAGAACCGACTTGTTCTTGCAAGTTGAGAAGTGCAGAAAACAGTAAAGTAAGCTTTATTTGAATTGAGAATGTTCAAAAAATAACGGCTATAAACAGTAGATTTTATCAGACATTGATAGAGTACATGCTTTACTTTAAGCCTGAAGGCTGATTGAGTTTTCTTAAAGGATTTCTGTCGAATGAACGTAATGTTAATTTCACCGAAGTTTACAACAAATGATTTTTGAAGGTTTTTCCTCAGTGATTCAAAGTCCAAAAATTAATCCAACCTGCAGAGATTTTTATAGATTTAGTAACTATAGTATCTATTTAAACTAGCCACGCAGTTTGAGTTCTAGAATCGGCGTACTTTTGGAAAAATTCAAGAAAATGTATTGCTAGTTTTACTCGTCAACTAAAATGGCCGAAACACCATCAAGTTGTTTGACCGTTAAGTTCATGTACAGTTGATTTAACAAAATGTCACATACATAAATGTAAACTAGAATAAAGGTTTTACATCTGGTAAAAGTCTTGATTTGTAGATAATTAATGGGCTGGAGAAACGATGTCTTTCATTTTGCACTTTTTAAAGCAGTTTTTGAGGTCATAATTGGGTTTAGTGGCATCGACAAACATCCAGTGTTACCATGGCAACAAAGAGGAAACGACCTTAACAAAGGTCATTTTTGAACATCCCCCCCTGAAGACCTACCTGCATGCAAAATATGAAGGGGTCAAAAATTTTCATTTCCCACTACTCTCGATTCTTGCATAGAACTGCTCTTTATTGGTTGACGCAAACCATAAAAAACCGGTAAACGTTAAGGAGACGAGTGAACCTCTTCAGTTCGAGACCTGGGGCCATATTTACGAAATTTTACGTAAAATACATCTTCATGCATAATTTAGGAGACAATTTAGGGAACGAAGTCCCTGACAGGAATTGAGAGGAATCGAACTTTTGAAAATAATAATAGAAGTTAGTTTCACAATCTGAGTTTCCAAGTTGAATGGAACCTGCGACCATCCGTGTGGTGTGTGAATATAGAACCCTCTTTCTATACTGAGTGAATGGAGGACCGGGGCCCTTTTGTAAAAGTTCAAATGAAGCAAATGTTGTTTAGAAAACGATAAAAACATCTAGCTTAGAGTGACATAAATATGCAGTGTGTAAAAAGTGAAAACTGTAAGACATAACGCTTTAAATTTGTTGTGATCTTTGATTTAGGCGTAGCGAACCCACACGCTTATTATATTTGTATAACTGAATACACTTATTTGTAAACTGCAAATGGAATTAAAATGGTAGATGTTAACTTGCCATTTTAATTACATTTGCAGTTTACAAATAAGCGTATTCAGTTAACAAATACGCGTGTGGGTTCCCTATGATCGGTCTAAGCTTTTTGTCGTTCACAGAGCAGTCAAAGAAGTATCCTGGGGACCAGACGTTCTCTCGGGGCACGCATTCGTGACAAGTCGGGACCGGCTGTTTTCGCGGCGAAGTTATGAGACGTAAAAGATAAGAGATAAGAGATAAGAGCATGAGAAAAATCTCTGGCACCCAGGGTATCAAAGAATTGATGAGTGAACAAATTTAAAACACTACGTTACCCAGTTCCCAATGCGTATTTGTGTCACTCATATACATTTTTTTTAATTTGAAATCGTTTTAGAAACAAAATGTGTTTTTTATCCCCGAGCCCGAGAATGTGCTCGCAGGCTATTACACATTTAAAAACAACAGTTACCGTGCTGTAGCGTTTACCTAAGTCTTGAAAAATCCATTTGAGATCCGCAGATCGGTTTTAATTTTCCATACTAAGTTTGAAGTCAAAGAATTAATGAGTAAACACATTTAAAACAGTATATTATCCATTTCTCTCTCTTATTTCAAACAATGCGTATTTGAGTCAATGTCTTTAATTCATCAAAACAAAATTTGGTTTATTTGAACTTTTACAAATGGCAGCGAAACTTCACACATTTAACAACAACATTTGCCGTGCTGTAGCGTTTTCCTAGGTATTGAAAATCCATTTGGAATTCCTCCAGAGTTTGAAGTGTTATGCACGCGTCAGCAAGAAAAGTCTACAGCCGATCGAGCGATCGAGCGAGCGATCGTGCGATCGAGCGATCGAGCGAATGAGTGAAATCTTTACCCAAATGCTACAACTCGATCGACAATTCTCGTATTCACGAGTTAAAAAGATGGTAAATTTCCAGCTCGGTAATGAAATGAAAAAGATGTGGTTTTTATCTAATCTTCAGGCCCTTAAAACTAGTTATACCGATTGGTACAGCCTGACTGGCGCGGCATCTATTATTGTCTAAACACGACGCCACAAAAATCAGATGATGATGTTACATAATCTTTGTTTTTTGTGAAGTCTAAAATGTAATTACTCTCATAACGTGATACGTTGTCTCAACAAACTGATGATGTTGTCTTAATTACTTGTAGAAATTTGTCATCAAATAGACTTGAGCAATTGCCTTCAGGGATATTCTCTAATCAGCAAAAATTTATATACTTGTAAGTGTTTAGCATTTCCTTTGTCATTGTTAGTGAAATTCGAGGGCCACATGTTTGTCAGTCACATGCCTGTTAAGTGTCACCCTCGTTAAACAAAGTTGATTGATTGATTGATTTATACACAATGACAGAACAAGTAAAAGTTACATTTGCCTAATTATACGATACGAATACTGACGATTATTCATATTCTACATCATCGGCACTGTCATAACGAAGTTATTATGTAATAGATAAAATATGAGCGGGAGACCTTTATGTAATAGATAAAATATGAAATGGAGTCCTTTATAGGCATTTAAAACGATGCCCATGCCCACGTTTTTAAAGGCCCATAAAGGTCGGAAGCGAATATTTTATCTTACTTGTGAAATGAAACAATAGATTGTGTTTGTCATGTTACCCACGTGGGAGTGGAAATGTCCCATAGGTGTTTGGAAATATCCAGCATTGAATTTAACAATTTACTTTTTTCTCAGAGCGCGAGCGGGCGGAATTCTGCGAATCCTGCAATATGATTGGTTCCGGGAACGGGCGGAAATTTACGATCTCGCCCGCTCACTCAACGATTCCGCTCGGGTTGCGAAGTTGCATGATTCACGACTTCGTTGTTTTAAGCTTGTGAGCCCTGGTATTATTGAATTTTCTCGTCAAATATGGACGATTTTACGAGATAATTCGAACTTTAACTACATTGCTCGGTTAGTATGCTTATATTCCACAGTTTTTGCCTTCTTTTATCTAAATTCTGTAAGTTTTCATTCAAGAAGATATGATTTTTACATAAGAATAGCTCAGTTTAAGCTTTCGCAATGCTATGAATGAATTACGCCCGACTTTACGTTTGTAGAAAAATTTGAAAAGTTTTTAAAGTTAATATTCAGCTTTCCACGGTTTCGCTGTAGGCAAGAACATTTCTCTATCCTTACCGCAGGAAAACACAACAGCCGTTTATTCTACCGAGAGAAATAAACTGATAGAAATTAGTTCACTTTGCGAAGTAAGTTTTTTTGTTTCTGAATGAAAAAGTTGTAAAGATTATCGAGTTCCTCTGACTTTTTGCACGCGTTGTGTCAGTTTTGTTTTACGCGGCGCGTAAAGACATTTCTTGAAAAGCTGTAACAATAAAAATCAAGATTTTCTCGGCTAATCGCAGAATTGAAGTAGGAAAAAATAAATAAGTTATTTACCGGCCTTGGTCGGTCCGTATAGGAAAAAACTGTGCCCTCGGTCTCGAGTACGGCCCGAGGCCTGCGGCCTCGGGCCGTACTCGAGACCTCTGGTAAGTTTTTTCCTATACGGACCTCCCGGCCGGTGAATAACATATTTATTTTCATAGAGCTTTTGTAGTAGAAACATGGCTGGTCAGTTTCGCTCTCCAAAGAGTAAAGAAGAAGATACAAGTTTATTTATTTATTTATTTACTCAACTTTAATTATACAGATCTTAACATACTATACAAATTAAAGATAAATTAACAATTACAATAAATGTAAAAAAAAAAACAAGATCTGAATAATTAGGTCAGTTTATACAGAATACAAAGATTCCTTATAAAAATAAACTGCCTTAATGTAGCTCAAATAGTAAAATATCATAACAATATATTATTAATTAATTATAAAAATCTATCCTTATTTACTTTAAATTTATTAAGATAAAAATTATTAATACTGTTCTTAAATGATGATAGATGTTGAATTGTTCTGATGCCTAGTGGTAGGCAATTCCATAGGCAATTCCACAGGTCTACAATACGATTAAAGTCTACAAGCTATTGCAAAAAGAGTTGTGTACTGTAGTGCATATTTCGAGGCCAACATGGTTTTCAGCAAGTCCCCACCCCCTTCCCTCTTATCAATGTTGTACCAGATCAAAAATGCCATTCAAACTGACAGTCATCAACATTGAAAGGGGGAGGGGGGTCAGTAGCACATGGCATTGATTTGATTTGTGTTACGCGGTCGCTTTTATACGGAATGAACATTTTTTCGAAAGTGTCTCAGCCTTTTTGCAACTGCTTGTCTGAGTCACATTTCGCGATATAGCACTGGATTTGCTTTTCGGAAATGAGTCATGGTAGATGTACGTTATCAGTGTAATGACTTGATTTGAAAAAACAGTTTTTTATTCCACTGCGATTAGGCGTTTAAGAATAGAAAGTCAAAAACGTGTCTTTTCGACATTTCTTTACGGCCTTAATTAGCGCGAATTTCAGCAAAAAAGGAGAGTTTCTTCTAAAAGTTGCCGTAGTTTCTTAATATCGTTATGTATTTTTCAAAGAACGTTGCTATCTTAATTGTGTTATTTTCAACCTCTTGTTCTTTCTCGAAGGTTTGTTTACGTTTGCTATTGACGCAAGAAACGTGCGTAGATTGAAATGATAAGCATAAGTCTGTGTAAATAATAGGTCATGTGATACTGTGATCGCATGTTAACGCTGAAATAAAACGGTGAGCAACGTTTTGCTGGTCCAATTTGTCCAGTCAATTTCGGATTACACTCTAGTTGTAAAAGTATTATCATTTCTTCGTCTTTTTGCTAGCTAGCTTTAATCTGGCCGTGTGTTTTGCATCGTGTATCCCAGTTGTCAAGTTTCGTATATTTACTCAGATTTCGTGAATTTCTTCTATAGCAGGGTTTTGCGCTAGATTTTTCCAACCGTTAACCAGACATTCGCCAAATGGAGTTGTTTGGGAACTACGATATAAATGCCGAGTATATGGGCGTTCTACATCCGGAGGAAACGAAAAGCGAGAGAAACGAAGAGCGAGGCACAATTACTGGGACAAATATGATGTCCGTGCGCTGGAAAATCTTCCACTTTAATGCGTGAATCGACGAGCAAAACCAAAAGTAGATTCCAAAATGTGCCAAATGTTTCGCAAGATTTATTTTGGAAGGCAGCAATTAGTGAAATGCGTACTTGCAGAATTCACTGACTGTAATTTAATACTCGCGTGAACGGTCAACGGTCTACGGTCTACAGAGAGAAATAAGAACTTATGTAATCTTTATTTGTTGTTAAGTGTAGACCGTCGAAAACATGTACACCGTGGAGAAATTTTTATGAAACGAAAATGAGCGCCTTTTCTTAGTAGAAATGTGTAACATATCACCTTTAGGTTTGAAGGTATACGAAGACAGGAGACTCAACATGGCTGAAACAACACAACACTTTATTACGCTAAGCATTCTGGGTACATGGAATGATGCAACTCATACAACTTCCGGTTATAAATATCAATATATTACAAAATGCATTATGAGAATATATTGTTTCCATTTTTCTATAAATATATAATAAAAGCCGAAAACAAGGTTTCTTTTCAGAAGAATGTTTTCATTCCCTTATACTGTCACGAAAGCGTGAGATGTAAAAGATGTCACGAAAGCGTGACATGTAAAAGCGCGAAATTACTGTAATAATTGGAATCATTATTGCCGCTAATTACAACGAACTGACCGTTACAGTATTTATCAGCACAAAATTTAATCTTTTCTCTTTCTATTGATACATTTTAATCGTATATTACGTGCCGGTTCCTCTTGCTGTTAGTGTTTAAATTGAACTACTATTCAGACAGTCTGAGTCACATTTCGCGATATAGCACTGGATTTGCTTTTCGGAAATGAGTCATAGTTGATGTACGTTATCAATGTAATGACTTGATTTGAAAAAACAGTTTTTTATTCCACTGCGATTAGGCGTTTAAGAATAGAAAGTCAAAAACGTGTCTTTTCGACATTTCTTTACGGCCTTAATTAGCGCGAATTTCAGCAAAAAAGGAGCGTTTCTTCTTAAAGTTGCCGTAGTTTCTTAATATCGTTATGTATTTTTCAAAGAACGTTGCTATCTTATTGCAATGACGCAAATTGTGTTATTTTCAACCTCTTGTTCTTTCTCGAAGGTTTGTTTGCGTTTGCTATTGACGCAAGAAACGCGCGTAGATTGAAATGATAAGCATTAGTCTGTGTAAATAATAAGTCATGTGATACTGTGACCGCATGTTCACGCTGAAATAAAACGGTGAGCAACTTTTTGCTGGTCCAATTTGTCCAGTCAATTTCGGATTACACTCTAGTTGTGAAAATATTATCATTTCTTCGTCCTTTTGCTAGCTAGCTTTAATCTGACCGTGTATTTTGCACCGTGTATCCCAGTTGTCAAGTTTCGTATATTTACTCAGATTTCGTAAAATTCTTCTATAGCAGGGTTTTGCGCTAGACTTTTCCAACCGTTAACCCGACATTTGCCAAATAGAGTTGTTTGAGAACTACGATATAAATGCCGAGTATATGGGCGTTCTACATCCGGTGGAAACGAAGAGCGAGAGAAACGAAGAGCGAGGCACAATTACTGGGACAGATATATGATGTCCGTGCGCTGGAAAATCTTCCACTTTAATGTGTGAATCGACGAGCAAAACCAAAAGTAGATTGCAAAATGTGCCAAATGTTTTGCAAGATTTATTTTGAAATGCGTACTTGCAGAATTCACTGACTGTAATTTAGGGACCGTTCATAATACATGGGTTGGGGGGGGGGGGGGGGCTATTGGGATCTTAATTTTTTTCCTTAAAATTTTTTTCTAGCCCCCTTAATGATGTAAGATATTTTTTTCTGCCCCCCTCCCCTCATGAGAGCTTGTGGACAAAGGTAAAATACCATGACCCCCCCCCAATCTTCTCCATCACCACCACTATCACCAACAATCTACCATGTTTGCTTTAAAATACCTTTAAATTGCTGATACAAACAACATTTAAGTCAACATTTAAATACAAGCCAGTCTTTTAGTCGCCTCCATTAACCAAAGGTGTACAGAGACCTGTTGATGACTTTATGCCCAGAGGCCCGTTTCTCGAAAGACCCGATAACTTTTCAGGTCCGGAAAGAATATCTTATGCGCATTTAAAGATTTAAGTGTGTTGGTTTTAAAAGCTGAGCAATAAAAGTCAAAGTTGACGAAATAAGTCGGGTTGGTTTGAGGGCTAAAAAATACATCACCATTTTATAGATTCTGATTTTAAAATATAGTTCTGGGCCCGAAAAGTTATCGGGACTTTCAAGAAATGGGCCCCAGCAGGGGCGGATCCAGGATTTTTTTATGGGGGGTGGCTACGGGTATATGCCTAACTAATTCGATTTTTTTTATTGTTGCAATTAAAAAGAAAACTGTTAAAACCGATGCAGGGATTTCATTAAGGTCCTTTAAGATTTTGAACAGGAGGGCAATGAGTTTGAGCAGGTGGGCACATGATTGGAAGGGCCGAAGGCGCTTCCCCTCTAGCGGGCCCGGGGGCATGCCCCCCAGGGAAATTTTTAAATTTTAGTCTCCCGGAGATGCATTTTTCTGCATTTTGAAGCACGAACTTAAGCATCTTACTGTTGCTTGAAACATTGTATTTTGTTTGTTCAATCAACTGAATACAGATATCTGTAGTCACGGACATCAAGTTATCAAGTTGAGCACAAAAATATGGTTTAATCGACCGTTCTGACCTTTTTCCGGTCGCCATAATACACGTGGAAACTTGTTTGCAACTCCGTGACATCATGCAGAACACAATGCAGAGCACTAAGCTGACAATGCATTGTGGGGTGATTTCAGTTGTTTGTCACGTTTCTTCTGTACAGGGAGCAACGGGAGGTAAATAAGCAATAACTCCGTTGTTTTTTAAGTTGAAATATGCTTTACTTTTTAGAACGCACATCAAAAAGGTCAAGTTAGTAAATTATTAAACTTGTTGGCTAAAAAAATAAGGTTTAGATGTTCAAAGCAGCCGGACAAAATCGTGTTCACAGCCGGTCAATTTGCCCGGTGCCAGACTTCCCGGCCCTTAATGGAACTCCTGCCGATGGTCTAAAGGGGGGTGGCTAGCCACCCAATCCACCCCCCCCCCCCGGATCCGCCCCTGCCCAGAGCACAGGTAAAAAAAAACAATTCAGTGAAGGAAAACTACAAAACGAGGATCAAATGTCGGATTTCTCAAAAAAGAGTACATTCTTTCAGTGCCAATCAGTGGAACTGGTAACAAAATACATTGGGCATCTGAAACACTTACAACCTTATTTACAAAACAATTGAGAAGCAAATCGACCAAGAGCGAATGCGAACGCAGGACGGCCAAAACGTTTGAGGACTACAACTGGGCGCAGCTTGTTCTAACAGGTGGTTTGAATACATTATATGTCTTCAAACTTGACAAATACCTACAAAAATATAACCTTCCATGGAAAAAGAAGTTGAAGTCAGAGAAAATTGCCACGATCACGACCCATGTAAGGGAAATTAAAGGAGATGCCCTTTGTGATGACACTAGTCGCAGGGAAGGAACTTCTACGTCAAGCATGCAGACGAACCTCATGAGTCAGAAGAGTTCGATGAAAGTGAAGAAGAAATATACCAAGAAACATTGAGTGATTCCGACTCATCAGGTTCTGAATCTGACTCGGAATCTGATGACAGTGGGTACAATTGACCACTCGTTAAAACAAATACTAGTCGAAGAACCACGAGCCTTCTCCTGTGACCACAGGTGTCAGAGTCTTCCGGGTTGAATAGAAGGTGTTTTCATGTATTAACGTAAATGTATTTGCCAGACTTTGTGATGTTATGTAACAAATAAAATTCTATATTCAAGATGTGAGCGTTATCACAAACAAATTCGGACCAAACATGGCACGCCTTTGCATGGGTATCCATTGTAACATGTTATTTTCACATGTGAAGATATCACTTTTTCGCGCGGGAGATCACCTGATATTTCATTGAAGTATATATAATAAACATCGATCTCCTATTTCAGTCTCGTAATGTTAATCTGTTAAATGTTGAAAAGCACTCGGATTTCACTTGGAATTTATCGATATCTTCTTTAAGTGGACCTAAATTTTATTCATTAAAATACTTCTCTAAACCGGACCGATTATTAAAGTAAGTTATAAGTGCCCCCCCCCCCCCCCCCTATACAGAGTACCAATTGAATTTAGCCGCACTGAATGTTTTGGATGAAAATTAATGGCCCCCCCTCCAAATCCCCATAGCCCCCCAACCCATAAATTATGAACGGTCCCTTAATACTCGCGTGAACGGTCAACGGTCTACGGTCTACAGAGAGAAATAAGAACTTATGTAATCTTTATTTGTTGTTAAGTGTAGACCGTCGAAAACATGTAGACCGTGGGGAAATTTTTATGAAACGAAAATGAGCGCCTCTTCTTAGTAGAAATGCATTATGAGAATATATTGTTTCTATTTTTCTATAAATATATAATAAAAGCCGAAAACAAGGTTTCTTTTCGGAAGAATGTTTTCATTCCCTTATACTGTCACGAAAGCGTGAGATGTAAAAGATGTCACGAAAGCGTGACATGTAATAGCGCGAAATTACTGTAATAATTGGAACCATTATTGCCGCTAATTACAACGCACTGACCGTTACAGTATTTATCAGCACAAAATTTAATCTTTTCTCTTTCTATTGATACATTTTAATCGTATATTACGTACCGGTTCCTCTTGCTGTTAGTGTTTAAATTAAACTACTATTCAGACAGTCTGAGTCACATTTCGCGATATAGCACTGGATTTGCTTTTCGGAAATGAGTCATAGTTGATGTACGTTATCAATGTAATGACTTGATTTGAAAAAAACAGTTTTTCATTCCACTGCGACTAGGCGTTTAATTATAGAAAGTCAAAAACGTGCCTTTTCGACATTTCTTTACGGCCTTAATTAGCGCGAATTTCAGCAAAAAAGGAGATTTTCTTCTAAAAATTGCCGTAGTTTCTTAATATCGTTATGTATTTTTCAAAGAACGTTGCTATGTCGCAATGACGCAAATTGTGTTATTTTCAACCTCTTGTTCTTTCTGGAAGGTTTGTTTGCGTTTGCTATTGACGCAAGAAACGTGCGTAGATTGAAATGATAAGCGGCTGTGTAAATAATAGGTCATGTGATACTGTGATCGCATGTTCACGCTGAAATAAAACGGCGAGCAACGTTTTGCTGGTCCAATTTGTCCAGTCAATTTCGGATTACACTCTAGTTGTGAAAATATTATCATTTCGTCGTCTTTTTGCTAGCTAGCTTTAATCTGGCCGTGTGTTTTGCACCGTGTATCCCAGTTGTCAAGTTTCGTATATTTACTCAGATTTGGGATCGACTATTTACCGCGTAGTTACTAAAAGAAGGAATGACCTACAATGACCTACAATGACCTACAATGATCTACAATGAGCTACAATGAGCTACAATGAGCTACAATGAGCTACAATGAGCTACAATGAGCTACAATGAGCTACAATGAGATACAACGATCAGCCACAATGACCTACAATGAGCTACAATGAGCTTTAACGATCTACAATGAGCTACAACGAGCCACAACGACCTACAATGAGCTTCAACGACCCACAATGAGCTACAGTGCCTTACAAAAAGCTACAATTAATTAAAATTAGCTACAAGGGGTTTATAATATCACCATCCTTACCGTTATATACCATAGAAAGGTCGGTCCCGCGAGAGGAGAATAATTAGCGACCACCCGTTCACTTCTGAAAATCACCAGAAGTAACAAAAGGCCATACCTGTACTACGTTATCTTTCCGGACCGGCTCAAGTCAACCCGTCCGGCCCCGCTCACGTCACCTTGCGATTCTATTTTCTGTAGGATTGCGTCAGCGGGGCCGTATGGTCATATTATAAATAAGTTTATTCCCGGTTCAAAAATATTATTTTTCAAACATTTCACTTCAACTTTTTTTATCACAAATGCTTATACAAGGATATCGGTAACTATCTTTCGGGAATCATCGGCTAGCATCGGCAATCTGCAAAAGGCCCCGTGATTCCTTCTTCAAATCTTGGAAGGATTTTTTTATTCTTTATTTTAATAGCTTTGAAATGAGGTATAATTATTTATACATTTTATTTCATGTATAGTAGTGCGTTTATACACGTAGCTACATGGATTGTCACGCAACGCTTCTCACCTGCCACGAAAGCTAGAATCATGGAAAATCTGCAAAAATTTTAGAACATGCTGGGTTATTCTTGGACACATTAGGATAATGTTTGGTATTCTTGGAAAGTGTTCCTAACAAAACGAGCACCTTGCCCCTTTGTAAGTTACGTCCCTGAGCGGTGATCGACAAGAACCAAGACCACTTCCGGTTCAAAGATAATGTAAGATGGAATGTTTGTACAGGTATGGCCTTTTTTTACTTCCGGTGATTTTCAGAAGTGATCGGGGAACTTTCTACGGTATATAAAGGTAAGGATGGTGATATTATAAACCCCTTGTAGCTAATTTTAGTTAATTGTAGCTTTTTGTAAGGCACTGTAGCTCATTGTGGGTCGTTGAAGCTCATTGTAGGTCGTTGTGGCTCGTTGTAGCTCATTGTAGATCGTTAAAGCTCATTGTAGTTCATTGTAGGTCATTGTGGCTGATCGTTGTATCTCATTGTAGCTCATTGTAGCTCATTGTAGGTCATTGTGGCTCATTGTAGCTCATTGTAGGTCATTGTAGCTCATTGTAGGTCATTGTAGGTCATTGTAGGTCATTGTAGGTCATTGTAGGTCATTCCTTCTTTTAGTAACTACGCTATTTACCGAGTTAAGAGTTGAGTTGAGTTTGAGTTGAGTTTGAGTTGAGTTTGAGTTAGGTTTGAGTTAAGTTTGAGTTACCGTTTTTACTTAAAACGTCGTTAATGGTAGAACAAGATCTTTTTTTATATAAAGAAAACAGATAAAAGATAGTATGACGGACAATAAAACCGTCTTTTCGCATTTCAGGGATGATAAAGTGAAAATATTCTAATGCACTGTATTGTCTCTATCCGACTTCCTACCGAATTTTTCGCGTAGCTTTTTCGTTGTCGTTTTCCAGACATTATGTCGTTTTTCTTAGCAGCTTGTTGATATTTTTTCGAGCGCTTTCGCTTCCTCTTTCAGTTTAATATGTCGGGGACCGAAGAAGAAACACCGAAGAAAATCTGAGAAAATGTGCCGTCGCGCCGAAATGAATGTCACTCTGTGTGAATTATTTCCGCAAAGAACTGATCAATCAAGTTTGCGAATCGACAAACAAAGTATTAAAGCGCTGGAACTTCGGATTGATAGGAGAAAATTATTAAGTTCTGATCAGAATACTGGATTTAATTTTTTCAATCAAGTGAAAGACGTTTTCATTCAGGAAAATGCAAACAAACATGCTATTCGTTCGAATTACATTTCGCACGCAATTTGCATACATCTCGGGGTTTTGTTTTTGCAGCAAACTTTCGAAGAATTTGTGTGAACCTTTACTGGAAATTATTCAATACATAAAATGTACGGATTTTTTTATAAAGGAACTCGCTCAGATCGGAAATGTTTTATTTTGAGGTGGTATTTCGGTTTTACCCGATCGAGTTCATCGTGTCACGCAATGTGATTTTGTTGAGACAAATAAACTTTGATGAAGAAAAATAGCCGCAAATTGGCGATTGCTGGGTACATTTTAATCCCCAAGGTAAAACATCTATTTGTATTTTTCATTTATGCAGAATTTCCTCCCTGTCATATTTTTCTGGCCTGGCTAGAACACTGGTGATTGAATATTTGGCCCGGGGGGTACTCTGCAAATTTTTGGGTGGGGGTGTGCCGCTGGGACTCTGAGACCCTTAACCTATACTAGACCATTTTAGCTGCATTTTGCCACCCTACTCTAGACCAAAAATCTCTGATTACCATACCCTATCCTAGACTAAACCGCCTAAAAACCATACCCTTCACAGCGGCACATACCTATATAGCTCATATATGGGAGTACCCCCCCCCCCCCCTCACGGGATATTTGGTTGGTCACAGGATTGCGCAATCCCGCACAATTTCCCGCACAGTCGACGTTAAATTCCCGCACAATTTGCCCCAAAATTTAATTTTTTTCCCGCATCCTGTCAGAATCCCTGTAAATTAGCAACCACCACCAGCACAACCGTTCAGTTTGGTTAGTATAACCTATCACACGACGTGGGAATATAGTAACGAATTAGCTGTAAAAGACAAAGACAAAGTCGAATTTCTCCCGTGCCTGGAAGACGTGCCTGGAAGAGGAGGATTGGGGAGCGAGGATCGAGGAACACGGATCAATGATAAGAATCAAGAAAACATTTCAAAATAAAAAGTCAAAACTTAAAGATAATGAATAAATAAAATCTTAATTTTCTTTCCTTCCATCGCGCTTTCTAAAATAGGACTGATTTATTCAGGCTTTTATTTATTTATTTACGATTCCTTAGCTCTAAAATTCGAAAATTGTTTTGCCGTAGGGTTCTGGACTTCAAACATAGACCATGAAAGACCCGGCGAAAACTATAAGGATCGGATGGAATTTGTTGTGTAAAATAAAAACAGGTAATATCGAAAAACAAAAATCAAAGTTTGCTTTAAAAAGCTGTGACCGAATGCCGATGGATCAAGGAATAATAGGATATGTTGATTCAGGCTTATAAGAAGATGGTCTCTCGTGCTTGTTGCACAAGTTCAGTGCATTTCAGGCAAACATACGTCTTTGTCGCGTGCAATTTTTTGTGTCAGTAACAGACACTACTGTGATTGGATAGACCATTTTACACCCGTTTGCACTCCCCTATTTGGCCTAGACGGGTATGTGCCGCCCAACAGGGTATGGTTTTCAGTAATCTCACTATTTAGCGTCTTTAACAGGGTGTCTTTCTGAACCGTACCGGGAGCCATGAACAGGGTGTGAACGTTGGCTGTGCGAAGTCTGCAATGTGGTATCAACAACTTTTTAATCTAATTCTATGATGTTTATATCAAAAAATTCTGAATTGGAAACGAAAAACAATGCAGATAACCCACAAACAAACGCAGTTTTGCTTCTCCACGTGTGAATTCAGTCCTCTTAAAGCTCTTTAGAGTGCCGTCGCTTTAAAAAAGGAGATCCTGATGTTCTTAATCTTTAACAGGGTGTTATATTTGGGCAGCACTCTTAATCGGGGTCACCATAAAAGGTCTCTTGGGGTGTGAACAGATTTTGCCTTAATCCCCGCGGGCTTTTTAAATCAGCACGAGTAGCGGGAAATTTCATCATTCACGTTTAGAAACTGTGAAAATGAACTAAAAAAATTTTTTAAATTCACTTGCTTGTTCAGGCAAACAACCAGTGGTTCGGAAAAAATGAAAAACAAAAAATGAGAAAAAATAAAATTCGATGTCATTTCTGAAATTGTTGAGTTGTATCACATTACTGCACACTTGCAGTTGTGATTAATTAAAACGATCATTACATCACTTGATGATCGACCACTCTTGTGTGCAGTGCGCGGTACTTTTACGTTTCGGGGGAATGTCAAAAAGAAAATATATTTAGATGTTGTGTCGGGTCGCCTGGAAGAGGCCTCCTCAGGTGGCCCAAGTAGTTCTTCTGAGCAAAGCTGGCTGAGGAAGTATTAGCAGGAACTGAACGAAGAAGACGCACTGCAGAAGGCCATCAAAATGAGCAAGGTACAGAATTAGGGAACAGTCGTTATACCGGGGTTCTGTAACATCATCTTCGTTCTATAGGAAGCCAAACTGCCGTTTAGATTGCCCTTTTCACAATTGCAACTATGACTGAAGAAGAAGGTAAATAGTTGCTGATTTCACTAAAATTAGTCGAAAGAGGCACCTCAGCCACACCTCGCGCACAATCCAGTTTACGGCCGTTGGCCGGTTCGCACAATTTTTGTGTCGGGAACAAATTTAAGCCATATTTCTACAAAAAATTATTTTGGCAATCGAAGAAAACAAAACGTACAAGCTAAAGAGTTCTATTGTTGTTGTTCATTGACGATTTGATCAGATTCACTGGAATACACAGAGATGTGGAAGCAGGGCAGTGCTTGTTCTGCCAATCTGCATATACAACTTTTTCTGATGGCCCATAAAAATGTGGTCGTATTAACGGGGTAGTCGGGTTAAACAAGGTTTCTCAGATAGGGAAATCAGGGCTGAATGAGCGCTTGTTCGTGACTCCGAAACTGGGTGGTCCAAAGGGGATGTCCCGAAAACTCACTCAGACTTCAGTCCTCAGACCCGGAAAACTCAGACCTGGAAAACTCCGATCAGATATCGATCTCAGATGAAAACTCAGACTGGAGATCTCAGACCTGCTGTTAGTTTTTCCCTGTTTGATCGACAGCGATGAACCGGGGAAGATAAATCCCGGGGGAGGGGGTACTTTACAAATTTTTGGGTGGGGGTGTGCCGCTGGGACTCTGCATTTTGAAACCCTACACTAGACTAAACACCGAAAAACCCTACCATATCCTAGACCTATTCCAGACTCGCTCCAGAAACTCGTTCACTAACAGTTAACAGGCCCGTGGAGGTACCCCCTATAATGGACTATACGGGGATGCTCGCCCGAAAGGGGTACCTTTTTGAGGCTGGAGGTATATGAAAGGGTAGGGATTTTAGGAGTTGAAGTATATGAAAGGGTAGGGATTTCACGAAGTGTAGGAAACGGTAGGGAAAACACGAGTTGAAGTATAAAAAGTGAAGGGAAAACTGCCATTTAAGTTATAAAAAGGGCCTTTCAAAATATGTCAAACAGATGCACGTAAAGTCCGTAAAGGCTTTATGAAAGGGGTACCATTTTCAATGAAAGGTATTTGAAAGGGGTACCATTTTCAATGAAAGGTATGTGAAAGAGGTACCATTTTCAATGAAAAGTATATGAAAGGGGTACCTTTTCTGTCAAAAACGGTATATGAAAGGGTAAGGGTTTGGACCTCGGGGCGGAGCATCCCCGTACAAAACTTTGTTGAGTACCCCCCCCCCCGGGTTAACAGCAGTCAGTAAAAATGCCGTACTGCCCGCCATACCGATTTTTAAATGCCATTTGCCAGTAACTCTTGTCTAGACTGAATTCTTCACGCAACTGATCAGTTTCGAAGGAAATGATACCCTATTCTCAGGGGCGGATTTAGGGGTCGGCCGAGGGGGCCGCCCCCCCCCCCCCCCTTTTGCCTTTTGCCCCTAGATTGTCACGCCTTCGGCGCTCCTGATGGGCGCTGGCGCGCCCATATTGTCACTATAAAAATTGCTCCGGCCCCCTCTTTATAGATTTCCTGGATCCGCCCCTGATTCTAGACCAAAAATCCCTGATTAGCTCATTTATGGGAATACCCCCCCCCCCCCCCCCCCCGGGCCTACGGCCAACTTCGCCGGATTTGCTATTCGTACGGGAGTCTAAAACTTTCGAAAATTTTCGATGTTATTCTTCACTTTTGCCAATCCATAATATTGTACGTTTGTTTAGATTCACGAAGCGCTTCTTGTGGCAATGTTTGTTCACCTAAGTCACGAAATACAGACTCGGCAAATTAGTCTAAGCCAAATCAACATCGCTTACCAGAAGCGCTTCGTAAAACTAAACGAACATTTAATATTGTGGACCAACAAAAGTGAAGAATAACATCGCAAGTTGTCGAAAGTTTTGGACTCCCGTACGAATAGCAAATCCGGTGAAGTTGGCCGTACGGGAGTATTCTTTGACGCAAAAAATTCAAGTGTCACGAAATGAGTCACTCGCGTAGTATACGAGTCTAAGCCAAATCAACATCGCTTTAATACCAGAAACGCTTCGTAAAACTAAAAGAACATTTAATATTGTGGACCAACAAAAGCGAAGAATAACATCAAAAAATTGGCGAAAGTTTTGGACTCCCGTATGAATAGCAAATCGATATCCGCCTACGGGTGCCGTACGATATTTATCCCGTTCTAAACCAGTGACCACGGTGTCCGAAAATGACAGCCGAAAGGCCCAAGGTTCAAAGCTCCCTCGTGCCGTCCATTTCTTTTTTTTTACCTTTTTTCTTCACACTGAACATTATGAAAGTGATCTGCTGTATTTTTCTTTTTCTCTTTTTGCGTTTGTCGAAAAACCTTACGTTTAATTTTAAAAAAATATTAAACCGTGTCAGTGTGAAAACATAACATAAGTTTACCGCAATATTGCGTTACGCGTTAGCATTTCTTATTCACGGGTTGGCTCTTAGGAGCCTTTGATTACTTTCATTACAGAAAACAAATTATAAGTTAGCCAGCTGGGAACTTCAAATTGATCGTTATTCGCGCGTTCAACAAGAGCATGAGTGAAAAACCAGTTACGGTGAGTAAACAATTGTTGTGGCTGTGAAATGAGAACAATGCTACGCTTCACGTTTGGAAATGTAAAATTAACACTTTTTCACCCGTGAAAAGAGAAAAGACGGTCTATTTTCTGTAGAAAAGATCTGGATCCTCCATTAACCACTTTTAAGTTAAAAAAAATGAAAGCAACGGTAACTCAAACTTAACTCAAACTTAACTCGAACTTAACTCAAACTCAACTCAAACTCAACTCAAACTCAACTCAACTCGTAACTCGGTCATTATAGTATCTCCTCACATTTCGTGAAATTCTTCTATAGCAGGGTTTTGCGCTAGATTTTTCCAACCGTTAACCCGACATTCGCCAAATGGAGTTGTTTGAGAACTACGATATAAATGCCGAGTATATGGGTGTTCTACATCCGGTGGAAACGAAGAGCGAGGCACAATTACTGGGACAGATATTATGTCCGTGCGCTGGAAAATCTTCCACTTTACTGTGTGAATCGACGAGCAAAACCAAAAGTAGATTCCAAAATGTGCCAAATGTTTCGCAAGATTTATTTTGGAAGGCAGCAGTTAGTGAAATGCGTACTTGCAGAATTCACTGACTGTAATTTAATACTCGCGTGAACGGTCAACGGTCTACGGTCTACAGAGAGAAATAAGAACTTATGTAATCTTTATTTGTTGTAAAGTGTAGACCGTCGAAAACATGTAGACCGTGGGGAAATTTTTATGAAACGAAAATGAGCGCCTTTTCTTAGTAAAAATGCATTATGAGAATATATTGTTTCCATTTTTCTATAAATATATAATAAAAGCCGAAAACAAGGTTTCTTTTCGGAAGAATGTTTTCATTCCCTTATACTGTCACGAAAGCGTGACATGTAAAAGATGTCACGAAAGCGTGAGATGTAAAAGCGCGAAATTACTGTAATAATTGGAACCATTATTGCCGCTAATTACAACGCACTGACCGTTACAGTATTTATCAGCACAAAATTTAATCTTTTCTCTTTCTATTGATACATTTTAATCGTATATTACGTGCCGGTTCCTCTTGCTGTTAGTGTTTAAATTGAACCACTATTCAGACAAGCAATTGCAAAAAGAGTTGAGACATTGTGTACTGTAGTGCATATTTCGAGGCCAACATGGTTTTCAGCAAGTCCCCACCCCCTTCCCCCTTATCAATGTTGTACCAGATCAAAAATGCCATTCAAACTGACAGTCATCAACATTGAAAGTGGGAGGGGGGTCAGTAGCACATGGCATTGATTTGATTTGTGTTACGCGGTCGCTTTTATACGGAATGAGCATTTTTTTGGAAAGTGTCTTAACCTTTTTGCAACTGCTTGTAGTGTCGGAAGCCACTCCGAAAGCAACAGAGTACAATACTAAATGGGGTAGAAAAGTCTTCGAGGAATGGCAGCAGCGACGGCAAAATCAATGTGCAATGTTAGAAATTGTTGGAGTGCCCGATCTCAAATGCGAAGACGTTGAAGATCTGAGCGTTTCACTCGAGCACATTTTGACAACTACGCTGAACTTTTGGTTGAGACAGTCCGTTTGTGAAGTGGCCAAGCAAAATGGAGAGCGCTATCCGCCCAATTCGCTTTATTTGTTGATTTGTGCGATTAATCGTCATTTGAGTGAGACGGGAGGAGAGGATGCATTTAACGTTCTCAACAAAGCTGACAAGAGGCAAGTAAACTGTTACCGTGTCTCAGTGCAAAAAATTAAATTGGGTTCTAAATCATATCATTTTATTACAACAGGTTCGCGACGTTTCGTAAAGTTTAAGATGCGGAGATGAAGGATGCAACGAAGTGTGGAATAGCAAAGAAATGCAAAAAGGACAACCGCGAAGAAATAACTGAGGACGAAGAGGCGATATCGTGGGGAAAAAGGTCTTCTTGGAGGATATTCAGCTGAATCATTAATGTTTTCTATTTATTTTTATAATGGCAAACTTTTCGGCCTTCGAGCTGGTGAACACAGGTTGCTTAGGCTTTGATGAAATTTTGTCTAAGACGTTTCACGGCGGCCTGAAAGATTTGCAGAAGAAGCCTCGTTTGATAAAGCATAAGTGCCATGATATTGGTCATCCACATGATCGATGTTTGACTGCATTGTATTCAGTTTATATTAGTAAGGTGCAAGGTTTTGCTGAAAGTCTTCAAAGTTTTTATTTTCGGCCGCATAGAAACGGCAACTTTGAGTACGAAAGAAGCCCTGTAGGTTTATGCACTTTGAATAAGATATTGCCATAGAAGTTATGCTTGAAAGCAAACTTGCCTCGGAAAACAGCTCACTGTTTGCGTATTACTTGCGCTATACTAGATGGTTCCAGCACAATGTTGAAGAAAACTTAGCAAGAGAACGAACTGGGCATAAAACAATGTTATCAAAAAGCAAGTGAAAAGCAGTTAGATAATGTTAGCAATGTTTTAGGGCCAGTCATTGCTTCTACAGAAATGGAGAAGGAGCGCAGCAGTGTTAAGGATGAATTGCCAAAACCTATAGAATACGCAGGGGATAATAGCAGGAATGTTCTTTCCGAAGATATTTTCGCGTTTGATAGCACATTTGACTTTATATCAGATGATGCATTAGCCAATATTCCAATGCCAGAGAATACGTTAACAAGTAATATCAAGAATGTTTGTGCAAATTCAGTATTTAACAACTGCACTATCAACTTTTGCTACGAGAAAAAGTAATTAATATTTGCAGGCATGTAAACGTTTAGAGTCTATATAGATAATAGAAAGGTGAAATTCTAAATGTAGTTTAATATTCTTGGTTATATCAAACTTGTGATTGATATGTCAAATTTGTGATTGATTAATAAACTTTAGAGAAATTTACAGGACTCATCTTTATTAAAGTTAAGCATACTAATTAGGCCAGTTAGAGATCTTCAGAAAAGTTAATCCTATTGATTATTCAACTAATTCATAATTCATCAACCCCTGCCTTTCCCTGCTGTCTTTTCAAACCCTCCCCGTGCTTTCAAACAGTTGATTTTTATTTAGGTATACATGTGACTCAAATACTGCCTATCTATTGGTCATAACTGTTATGAATTATTGACGAATTTTACAAATTACTTTAAAGTTCCTACTAGTTGTGCCAATACGAAATAGAGTAAAAGCTTATCACCTTTCTGAATACAGCACTGAAATTGTTCTGCAACGACAATACTTTAATACAGTTGAAATACCTGTAACCTAAAAGTGAACCCAGAAATCCACTTGCATTTATTTTTAAGGTAGGTGGTTTAACGATCTTTAGTTTTTGTTTCCGCGTGCGAATTAACACAACGTCACAATTAAAATCGGATATGTTTCATCTCATGTTGTCCTCAAAAAACGTATATGCGTTTTCTAGAATGTGTATCATTTTTTTCTATCCTTCCTGACGTTTGTTGATCTTAGCGCGGGCGCACCAATCTACAAAAAAAAAATCATACAGTCAACTTTCTCTAAGACAGACACCGTCGGGAACGGCCCCAACTGTCCGTCTAAGAAAGAACCGATGTCCGGCTTATAGAGAGTCGAGGTAAAGTGACACCAGCAATTCTGGTATAATGAAAGTCTAACCTATGGACACTTTTTGTAATAGGGACTAAATGCAAAATATAGGTCCCCAAGACCACAGTCCAAGTCAAACTAAGATAAGACACACAAAACCAAAGTCCCGGATAATCTGTTAATAAACAGAACCAGTCCAGTGAACAGTGGAGATGAGGAAACAGAGCTCAGCAAGACAATACGGCTGAAGGATCGGGGAGATATACAGTGCATGGAAAAAAGGGGGAAAGAGTGGGAAATTAACATCAATTCATGAGCCCAAAGTCACAGAAAGAGCCCCATGAAACAGAAGCCCCACAAAAACGCCACCCAACAACTCCGCATACAAGAACAATGCAGTTCCCCAAAGCCCCAGGCATGCGCAGATGCAGAACCCATGACAGAGGACCCAAATGCAACCAGGGAGACATGAAAAAATGCAAGAAGTGGATTTGAAAAAGGGGAAAAAATTAACAATAATAAAAAAAAAATAAAAAATAGAGGCCAATCAAATAAAAAGAGTTATTAATTGAAAATAAATATTAGATTGAATATTTGATAATTTCATTTCAGGGTATAAGAAAAGCACGCAACAGGCGGAGTTTAGAAAAAGGGGATTTTGGGAATCAGACTGCAATTAAAAAAAAAAAGAAAATTGGCTAACCCTTCCAGCATCTTTTAATGAAACCCACTTAAAGTAGCTTTATAGGTTTAAAGTATAGAAACCGAAAGAAACTGCAAGATGATATGGCGACAAAGCGATCATTTTTTTGTATTGACTGTCTGTTAGTAAGAAAGGGGAGTAAATTACAATGTTAGTGGAACTTTGTCCTGAGTAAACCAAAATTAACAAAACAATAAATAAAATAATATTTTTTTTATAAGTAAGCCGCATGCATTTCTTTCAATTTTCTCTCGTAGAATAAATTCTCCTTTAAGGAATCTAATTTGTACAAATAAATAAATAAATAAATAATAAATAAATAAATAAATAAATAAATAATAAACCTGAGTAGCTTTATTTTGCTCATACATTTCTTTAAAACACAACATCAAAAGGCAAACCCAATATTAGTTTTGTATTAACTTTTCAATATTTTTGATTATTTGAATAAATCTTCTTGAATTACAGGTCATTTGTGCTGCCAGCTGTTTGGCTTTGATCATTTCCTGCAGTATAACAGGGTTCTTATTCTTGGAGTTCCTCCTTTTTTTGATTGTGCATCTTTTTCCTTTCCTCTTTTTTTGTCTTTTTGTTTTGTTGTTCTAAATAGAGTGAGGGTTTTTGTCTTAGTGAAGACACTTAACATTAACACATACACGTATATACGACTATGTTAGGACAATGAATCTAGTAGTGAGCTCACTATTATAAGATTTGAACCATGTCCTTCAATAAGAAAGCAAAATATGTATTCCCTGTCTCATCAGGAGTCCAGAGGGAAGACATGGCAGTTAGGTTGCAGAGGGATCGGGGGAAAGGGGGAAAAAATGAATTCCGAGTGGAGTGGGGAGGGTAAATTATACAAATGAGCTGAGCAACCTTTGCCAACACGTTTCAACGCCATTTGGCACCAACTGGCTGGACCCTACGTGCATTTTGCTTCGGATGAAGGACAGGGTTTGTATTCGGGAAGCTACTAAAAAATAGATCTAGCAATACCTTAGTTTGGATTTTCTCTGTCTTACTGGATGCGTTTGTTGGTAATGTAATTGTGGCCAGAACGTCGTCTGGGATGAAGGAGCTGTCTTCATGTACGGACTCCGAGGATGACTGGAGTGAACAGGCAAGTCGAAATTATTGTTTGTTTAGCAGAACAATTTGCGATGTTTGCAATGACATAATAAACTAATGCAACAGAGAGTGAAAAAACTTTGAGCTTACTACTGTCGTATGATTCAAAGATGCGAGTTTGTAATCTTGCCTCCGGTTGAAAACTTGATTTCTCACAGATGCTAAGAAAGTTTGACCGGTAAAATTCTTGCGCTGGTGAACTACGAGGAATTTTGACGACAGAAATTTGAAAATTAAAATTCGAATTACGAAAGAAAAAAGGGTTTGTTAAAGAAAAGATCGGTTTTTGCACGCGCAGGAGCGGTTAATTTGGCTAGAATACGTTGTAAACAAAATAACGAGTTTCAACATGGCTTCGCTGTGTGGTAATAATTCATTGTTGTGAACTTATAGTTTTGTACTAATGATTGATGTGGCCTAAGAGTTAATTTTTTAATTAATTCTGAATACATAAGAATAAGATCACTTATCTCCTTGCTTAAATAACAACCCATGCTTACTCCCTTATCTTGTTTATAATTAAACACATCATTTCCTACATTAAAGTAATTCCAATCATTGCAAAAGCAGTACAATTCTAAAATAAGTTCCTTTTTTTTCGCATGTAATTTCAAAATCTTAAACAAATCATTTAAAGTTTCAACAGCATCTTCATAAAGAATGTTAGTATATAAATCCTTAAAATCAAAAGAAACAAGAAAATTAGAACCAAAGCAATCTACTTCCATTTCTCTAATTATTTCTACCAACTCCATTCCACTTTTCAGTAATGTATTTGCATAATTATTCTCCAACATGAAACTTTTAAACCGGTTTATTATGAACTTTAGTTCCTCCTGAAGGAATTTGGAAGCCTCCATAGTACACCAACTATGGCCAGTTACTATCGGCCTTGCAGTCTGCTCCTCTTCATTTCCCGGAAAGCCTGCACTATTCAATTTATGAACCTTAGGCATCAAATTTAAACTAGGCAATATATAACCATCACTCTTCCCAAGATTAAACTTCTTACATTGTTCCTTATTAAGTAAATAGTCATATTTCTGAACAATATTTTTCAATTGGAGTCTACAACTCTTTTTATCTCGTTAATGCGCTTGCGCATTAAGCGAGATTTCGAAGTCGAGTACTAAAAAGGGACAAAAGTTGTTAACAAAATTTTGTGGACTTTTGTCCGGGGGGGTTTCTTGTTCCTTCTTTATAGAAGCTATATTAGGGCATTGAGGATATGGTTTGTTAAAGCGGTTAGGATTTCAAGAAGGGCGTCACATACTGCCACTAAAATGTTTGGGGAGCACCCCCGGACCTATTGTTAATTTCCCTAGGGTATTGGGATGTCAGAACTTGTGATGAACTTGTCATATCTCACATTACGTTACCGCAAAGGTATTAGTTCTTCTTAAATTTCGATATCTCACGTTACCTATCAGTTTCAATCATTTGTCGTAAAGCCATTATAGCTACTTTAAAAGGGTAAAAATAGGTTAAATGCGTTTTCTTGGGAAACGTAGTTTGAGAATTTCACGGTGTATTTTACTAATGGAGAGGTTATAAGAAAGTTAAATGGGACAGGAAAGTTTGTGTGTTAATATGAGCGGTATGGCAGAGCAAAATAGCATGAACTTTGCGTTTTTTTCTATTGAGTTGTGGTTACACACACCTTGGATTTGGGGCCTTCCCAAGGGTTAATGGCTTGGGTTCGGTTTATCTCAGGTTTCATCTTACCCTTGGGGATGCGGTTACACAGTAAAAGACTCCCCAGGGTAAAATATAATAAGATATGAGTTCACTGACACTGCAGTTTACGCGCGAAAACGTACAGATCGACATGGATGACACGAATCGAGATCTTGTAAGTTTAATTTCAGTCATTCTCCTGCTTATCATTTGATAAATATAACAATCCGGCATTTTTTTTTTTTGCGAGAAGACACCGAAGAAGACGCCTTCAACTACGCTATCTTCAAGGTTTGTCGGCGTTTTATTTACATTTAGGAGCTCGCCACGAACTTGCTCGTCGCCAAGGAGGGCTTGGGTATTTCCACGACCACAGAATTGGTTTCAGCAACTTCTAAATAACAATGCACTCGATCACTGGTGGAAAGAAAATTTTAGAGTTACAAGTAAGCGTGCAATTAACCAAGCGTATCAGAGGTCAACTCAGCAGCAGGCGATTTCCTGTATTAGCTACGTTCTGCATTATGATTGGCCAAGCGGTTTGATTGTGCAATAGTATGGCAAACATGTCATAGTTGTGTTGATTTTTTGGCTTATAATGATGACGGTTGAATGGAATTGCGGCAAGCCTTCAATGGCTTAAATTTTTGCGTCTTTTGCGTACTGTTACATAATGAAACTGTAATAGCAATTATTAATTGTTTTAAAATAGCACAAAAGCGAAAGTACACGGGTCAGCCAACACTACAACACGTATGCTACCGGTGCCAAGTGCAGGTTCAATCAAATTAGTTGCAACCTGTAGGTAAACGAACTTAAAATATTCACCTTTATACGGACTTCTATTTTATGAAAGGGGTCAATCCGGCAATTTTTTTTTAGTCATATGGGAAATTTAACTTAGTCAGAGGCTGTCCTATTCAGTGCATTTGATAGCTGCGTGGAGCTAATTAACACCACTCTTATTACTAATCACGTTAAAAGTGACATCAAATATTCTAGATATGACTTGTTCTCAAAAGAACATGCTATTTTGCTCTGCCTTTTAAGTCGCTTAGCGAGTGACAACCGGAAATATCGTGAAAAGAAAAATTGGTAAGAATATTCTGCTCCCGGAGGGGGGGGGGGGGACTCCTATAAGTCGTCAAGCGGAGGTGCTCGTCAGGAAAAAAAGTGAAACCCTGAAAGATATCAGAGTGGCCGTTATCAACCAGAATTTTACCTCTAAAAGATACCATTTTTATCTCGTTAATGCGCATGCGCATTAAGCGAGATTTCGAAATTACCACGAAAAAAGGGGCAAAAGCTGTTAACAAATTTTTGTGGACTTTTGTCCGGGGGGGGGGGGGAGTTTCTTCTTTCTTCTTCATAGAAGCTATATTAGGGCATTGAGGATATGGTTGGTTAAAGCGGTTAGGATTTCAAGAAGGGCGTCACATACCGTCACTAAAAAATTTGAGGAACACCCCCGGTCCTATTGTTAATTTCCCTAGGGTATTGGGATGTCAGAACTTGTCATGAACTTGTCATATTTCACATTACGTCACTGCAAAGATATTAAAATTATTAGTTTCGATATCTCACGTTACGTATCAATATTTAAAATTTTCAATCATTTGTCGTAAAGCCATTCAAGCTGCTTTCGAGAATGGTAAAAATAGGTCAAATACGTTTTCTTGGGAAACGTAGTTTGAGAATTTCACGGTCTATTTTTACGAATGGAGACGTTATTGGACGGGAAAGTTTGTGTTTTAATATGAGCGATATGGCAGAGCAAAATAGCATGAACTTTGCGTTTGAATGCAATAGTATGGGAAAGACGTCATAGTTTTATTGGTTTAGCTACCGTGCACAAGGAAATTTTGACTAAATTTGTTTTGCGGGAGGAAATTTTTGCGCGTCGGGACACCTTAAATTTCTGCTGGGAGGAAATGTTTGCGGATTTCTGGTCAAGTATAAATAAAATCCAAGGCATCGGTATTAAACAATTTCACTTCCTGACCGGAGGTTTTTATAGTTCTCCTAGTTATATGGTTGCTGTTCTGGCGCCAATATGAACATAAACAACGAGAAAACTAGTGAGTGAATTATTGTACGTTGTTGTAAATATGTATCAGTATTATGATAACAGTCTCTGGTTCTTTTGAGGACGTGTGTGGAGTTGAATCGGGAATACAGATGACTGTTGTGCCGGTCGCCTCGGAGTTATGATAGCAATATATTCACTGTTGAAAAGTTCTTGTTAAGCCGATATACATCATTAAAACAAGTAATTTTTTCTGCGCGAGTATATTTCTGCGGTGGAAAATTTAATACAAAATAAAGTAATACTGCATAATAATGCAACAACGGACAACCTTTGCCTGTATCTCCGGCAGATCAGAAAAAGGTTTTGAAAAATACTGCGGTCAGGAATCCCGCATGTTTGATTACTTTAGTACAAATTTTATAATTTGAGAAATTGGGGCGCTAAGTTTCATGATGTCACTTTCCGGGAAACTTGATAAAGAGTGTACAGCTATTATGCTGGAGATTCAAATATTTCAAACCGGATGTAATGGAGATACTGCCTAGCTCCGAGAAACACATTACACTTACACGCGGAATAAACTCTGAGGAGCTATTAAAAAACAATTGCAAGATCCCACTATTTCAATATATGACTATCGCATAAGACTTGGATCTTAATAGAATATTTTACGAAATTTTACTGCGGTCGTGACCCCGGGGGTCGTCAAGAAGACACTGTCAACACTATATTTTGAGGTTTAAAGCAGACCCATTTAATCTCTAATAGTTATTAAACACATGATACCGGAAATAGAAAGCTCTCGACTTTCGAATAAAAAAAGACAGAACTACTATATATTCGCAAATAACCCATTCATGTATAACATTAACTTATGCAGCCATTCTTTTTCAACTCTCCACAAAAGAAAAATCAATGTCCGCTTCACTTTCCAAAACATTTCATATCGATATCGATAACAACATACACAACTGCGTGAAATATTTCCTTTAACAAGCATTGACAACTAAGCGGAAAACAGATATTTCAGCCCACCCACATCTGACGTCTGAGTTATCAAAAGTTTCTCTGGCTTTTGTTGATAATTTTGTCCGATGGATTATGAATGTTCTGCGATACTTGTTATCTTTGTGGAATGTCCGGTTTCCGGAAGATTATAAAGAACAGGAAAGAGCGAATCTCAAAACTGTCTTAAAAATGAAATTAAGGTTGGAAAAATATATATTTGCTCAATTCTTTCTTTGACGAATAGAGGAATTCTAAGGATATGCACTTTTTTGTCTTGACTTCCTGACTGAATTTAAGTCTTAAAATAGCAATGAATATGCGTGAACGGACTCTGATCGATCAATGACAGACATTGTAGCGACCATAGGTCATGGATCAGTTCTTTTCTTCTTTAAAATCTCCGTAAAATTCTTAGATGTTTATATCTTATATATATATTAAAGATCTACAAACGCAGATAAGCGTAAACATTTATCCGATGCGTTGTGGCACACATCAAAGATTTAAATTGGATGATCCCACAGGCAGACCAATCGTGATGTGAGTGACTCGAAGCCAGTACACAGTAATGAAATATACTAGGTAATAATACGATTTGTCACGGAATTGATAAGCGATAGAAAAATCGAAAATATTACACACTAAAGTCTTCTCACCTTTACTTTATTGTCTCTTGATGTATCCTGACCGGTTTAAATGCATTTTTACAACTTTTGTCACTCGCCCCACTATCCACTATAAAAGAAGGGAAGGCTGGAGACCTCTGAGCGAACCCTCGCCACGCGAAAGCCAATAAATTCTAAACAATTCAACTCAAGCTCCCCGAATTGCCACCAGTGAGGCCGCAGGTTAAATGTCTACCCGTGCGATTCGTGCTAGCTTCCAAATTCCCTTTCACGGTCTCTAAAAGGGCTCCGTTTTGGAGCGATTCTGGCCATCTTCGCTTCGCCATTGTCCGCGATCCAAACGGCTGTACCACGAAATTCGAATACTAAAGCTTAGCGACCGCGTCACAGAGACAAAATGACATTCACCCGAGGGGAGGGTCGTTACTTTTGCCCTCGCGCAAATTGACACCGTCGGGGGAGCCGGTGCGTGTAATTCGAACGGAAACCACACGCGTGACCTGTCACTTATTTGTCTTTATTTGATAAAGTGCAATTTTTCATCAAGATCAAAAGAAAAGTCTCTTTTTAAAATAAAAATGCTCGAAGGAAAATTATTAAGCTTGTTAAAACCAATTTGCGCCAAAAAAATCAAAAATCAAAGGTCACGGATATGTATGTGTTTACCGGGAGTCTAGGGTGTACTCTAACTGCACGTCCGATCCAAGAGAGAGGAAGATAGGGGCCTTGGGAACGAGGTTGGTAGACGTTTCAATAACAAATTGATCATTACATGTAAAACAGACCGTTGGCCGTCGGGTGTTGATATGAACGATATGGTCAATAATGTTTAATTTTTATTGGTAAATTGCACAACCTTCTAAAGTCGCTGTCGTAATTTGTCGTATTTTTGAAGCGGAATCGAGCCGTTTCTCGCTGTTCAGAACGTCTCATGTCGGCAATTTTCGGGGCCACGTCGCTTGTCGTTTTTACCAAGGCTTCTTGTTAAGCCGAGATGTTTTGAAAACAGCTTCGGCTATAAAAGGAAACGAAATCTAATCGCCAGCTCTATTCCTACAAGAGACACCATTCTGCCCGAAGGTACACAATTTTTTAGTTGACGGAAAAAGCGACAAGTAAAATATTTTCATTTGCCTTTTTTACAATAGTCTACCTTAGTGAAGTATTTAGATAAAACATTCCTTTTTTACTGAAGTCTTTTTACTGAACTTATTCACATGCACAAAGTTCTTGTTTTGTCTCATACATCCACATATACACTGCACATATTAATTGGCTGTTTAAAAACATTGCTAGTAAATCAATTTTAATCCCAAATGAAAATCGTTGCAATATGTTTTAGTTTTGTTTAAATATCAATAAATAAAGATAGTAAATATTTTTTAACCTTCGAACATCTTTTCCAAATTTCGATTGATAAGAAAATCGCCATTGTAATGCCATAAAAGTCATTGCTTCTAAAATACTGTGACTGATACAAAACAAAGAAAATTAACTAAGTAAAAGGGCTCTCTAAAGATAGATTGATCTAAGTAGTTTTGCCACCCCCATCCCTCCTCATAATTTCCCCCCGTAGCAACCAAATTGGCCTCGGCTCATTCGCTTAATATAATCAAGTTGAAGTTTCCCCTCAGCTGTAAAATGAAGACTATTTTGAACAAATACGCTAAATTAACATGAAAATTATTTACATTCATACTCGTGATTATTTTGTTGCTCATGACTTTTATTGATTTGGTGGCTCGTAAAAGAGCCCTTAAGTCCTCTATGACTGCAATGTCTAACTCTACGATTAGACCTACAGGTATTTTCAATCTTTCAACTTCAATAAACCATTTAGCAGCTTTACACATATTACCTATCACGTCTTTACTACATTTACCTATCAAAGGCACCCAACTTTTCCAATTCTTGTTGTTGTTGTTGTTGTTGTTTATTAACCTTACATTCTCTCGCATTAACGAGATGGCTTTAAGAGCCCTTTGATTTAAATCATCCACTACCCACATGGACCCCACCCACTTATATGTTTCAGTTCCTAATTGTCTTAAATATTCAGTTTTATACCAAGTAGCTGAATTCAAAGACCATCCTAGCTTTTTATCGCTCTCTCTTAATATTATATTATCATTCCTGAGCATTTTCATGAGTTTGCTTAGCCTCCTATCATCATTTGTTTCCCTTAAAGAAAATTTTTGTTTCCCCCTTCTTCTCATTTTAATAATACTTCTATCCAAAACACCGCCAAAATATGTAAAATCTTACAAACATAATCTTTAGTTCTAAAGTCTAAATCAGGATGATTTAAATTATACCTTATTTTCGTTCGTAAATTAGCACCCCTCTTTTTGAGGTTCTCTTTACTTTTCCTGACCTTCCTTTGATAATTATTATTTCCTAGATTACAAATATGTAAATTGGATCGAGTTAAACAAGAAGTATACCTGAATACAGCCCTCTCTACAGACATTTCCAAAGTTCTAGCACATGTGTTACCATCAGTTTTTAGACGAGGAGAAGAATTAGTTACATATCCACCATTCTTTCTTAACATCTCATCTACTTCAGAATCCACTTGTATTGGAATAAAACTATGCACATTAGACGGTACTCTTTTCTTCTCATTACCAATTCTCGTCTCCTCTTGCTGCCTTAAAGATTTCATGCCAACCACCACTTGTTTCTTCATAATTACCTCCCTCCTTTCAATCAGTCGCACATAATTTTTCATAGTGTCTAATTTCGTAAACGTTCATATCATACGCTTTCTTCGCGTTACTGGTTAATTTCTTTCTGTTTCCTTTCCTTTTCAAGCGATTTCTTAAGATCGAAATCTCAGAGGTCAGTTTCTTTAGTCTTGCCGTTCTGACATCATTAATTTTCAACCTTATTTTCTCTGCCTCTTGTCTCATCTCATCCTTTTTCCTTTCCACCGTTTCTTGCTGCTCCTCATTTTTTTGTTCCATTTCTCCAGCCAAAGAAGCAAACTCCTCTCCAAAATTACTTTCTAAAACATACAGTTGAATCCTATTTTTAGCTATCAAATTAAAACAGTTGTCAATTTCACGCAGCTCCTTTCTCAATCTTACTGTAATTCCTCTTGCTCTCCGAAAACTCCGTTTCCATTCTTTTAAAGTTTCAAACTCTGTTTCTATCGCTTCCATCTTTCTTTTCAAAAATTAACTCTTAGGCCACATCAATCATTAGTACAAAACTATAAGTTCACAACAATGAATTATTACCACACAGCGAAGCCATGTTGAAACTCGTTATTTTGTTTACAACGTATTCTAGCCAAATTAACCGCTCCTGCGCGTGCAAAAACCGATCTTTTCTTTAACCAACCCCTTTTTTTCTTTCGTAATTCGAATTTTAATTTTCAAATTTCTGTCGTCAAAAATATCCTCGTAGTTCACCAGCGCAAGAATTTTACCGGTCAAACTTTCTTAGCATCTGTGAGAAATCAAGTTTTCAACCGGAGGCAAGATTACAAACTCGCATCCTTGAATCATACGACGATGGTAAGCTCAAGAGGTTTTTCACTCTCTGTTGCATTAGTTTATTATGTCATTGCAAACATCGCAAATTGTTCTGCTAAACAAACAATAATTTCGACTTGCCTGTTCACTCCAGTCATCCTCGGAGTCCGTACATGAAGACAGCTCCTTCATCCCAGACGACGTTCTGACCACAATTACATTACCAACAAACGCATCCAGTAAGACAGAGAAAATCCAAACTAAGGTATTGCTAGATCTATTTTTTAGTAACTTCCCGAATACAAACCCTGTCCTTCATCCGAAGCAAAATGCACGTAGGGTCCAGCCAGTTGGTGCCAAATGGCGTTGAAACGTGTTGGCAAAGGTTCCTCAGCTCATTTGTATAATTTACCCTCCCCACTCCACTCGGAATTCATTTTTTTCCCCCTCCCTCGATCCCTCTGCAACCTAACTGCCATGTCTTCCCTCTGGACTCCTGATGAGACAGGAAATACATATTTTGCTTTCTTATTGAAGGACATGGTTCAAATCTTATAATAGTGAGCTCACTACTAGATTCATTGTCCTAACATAGTCGTATATACGTGTATGTGTTAATGTTAAGTGTCTTCACTAAGAAAAAACCCTCACTCTATTTAGAACAACAAAACAAAAAGACAAAAAAAAGAGGAAAGGAAAAAGATGCACAATCAAAAAAAGGCGGAACTCCAAGAATAAGAACCCTGTTATACTGCAGGAAATGATCAAAGCCAAACAGCTGGCAGCACAAATGACCTGTAATTCAAGAAGATTTATTCAAATAATCAAAAATATTGAAAAGTTAATACAAAACTAATATTGGGTTTGCCTTTTGATGTTGTGTTTTAAAGAAATGTATGAGCAAAATAAAGCTACTCAGGTTTATTATTTATTTATTTATTTTTTATTTATTTATTTCTTTGTACAAATTAGATTCCTAAAAGGAGAATTTATTCTACGAGAGAAAATTGAAAGAAATAGAATACATGCATGCGGCTTACATATAAAAAAATTATTATTATTTTATTTATTTTTTTTGTTAATTTTGGTTTACTCAGGACAAAGTTCCACTAATATTGTAATTTACACCCCTTTCTTACTCACAGACAGTCAATAAAAAAAATGATCGCTTTGTCGCCATATCATCTTGCAGTTTCTTTCGGTTTCTATACTTTAAACCTATAAAGCTACTTTAAGTGGGTTTCATTAAAAGATGCTGGAAGGGTTAGTCAATTTTTTTTTTTAATTGCAGTCTGACTCCCAAAATCCCCTTTTTCTAAACTCCGCCTGTTGCGTGCTTTTCTTATACCCTGAAATGAAATTATCAAATATTCAATCTAATATTTCTTTTCAATTAATAACTCCTTTTATTTGATTGGCCTCTATTTTTTATTTTGGTTTATTATTGTTAATTTTTTTTCCCTTTTTCAAATCCACTTCTTGCATTTTTTCATGTCTCCCTGGTTGCATTTGGGTCCTCTGTCATGGGTTCTGCATCTGCGCATGCCTGGGGCTTTGAGGAACTGCATTGTTCTTGTATGCGGAGCTGTTGGGTGACGTTTTTGTGGGGCTTCTGTTTCATGGGGCTCTTTCTGTGACCTTGGGATCATGAATTGATGTTAATTTCCACTCTTTCCTCCCTTTTTTCCATGCACTGTATATCTCCCCGGTCCTTCAGCCTTATTGTCTTGCTGAGCTCTGTTTCCTCATCTCCACTGTTCACTAGACTGGTTCTGTTTATTAACAGATTATCCGGGACTTTGGTTTTGTGTGTCTTATCTTAGTTTGACTTGGACTGTGGTCTTGGGGACCTATATTTTGCATTTAGTCCCTATTACAAAAACCTATGCACGACGAATGCACGTCGGTTTTAAGTCGGTTTAAAGTCATTTACTTAAGCAAAACCTACAAACTGCATGGAACAAAAATAAGATTAGAAAAGTGGACTCGTTTGTTCATTACAATCAATATGTTACTACAGAACAGTTCATGTTAAACTTTTGCAAACTGGAACATGACTATAAAATAACAGTAAAAAAAACGCATTGTTCAAGCAGACGTTTACGGCTTCTAGTCTAAACCTTAACTGTGCACTTTGCAAACTGGAACAAAAAAGCACTTCCCAAGTGTCCGTTGACTGTTTGAAAGTTTTAGAGAGTTGTCCGTCTTATAGAGAGTTTGGTTACAGTAAAATGACTTAAAAACGGCAAGGCCAACACCAGGTGCGGGGCCGAACGTTTGCAAAGCTCGACATTGTTTTGCGATCGAATTATCATAGAATATTTGCCAAATTTGCCAATGTAGACATTGACCAAAGCAAAATGACGTTATGGAATTGTCACGCCACCATTTTCTACGCACTTTACACTTCCATCGCTGGTCACGAAATATATCTTATTAACCAAGCGCGAGGGCTGTACTTGGAGAATATCGGCCCGAGGTCTTGACACTACGGACCGAGCGCAGTGAGGTCAGTACAAAACAGACCGAGGGCCGATATTCTCACAGTACGGTCCCGAGCAAGCTTGGTTAATAAGAGATTTATTACATGACTGAAAAGTATTTAAATATCACATATTAATCATTTCACTAAACTGCGGCAAAAGTGAAGGATAAAGGACGCGATTCTGATTAAGTACCGTGTTTTTGTTGCATAAAAAAATATATGTGTTTAACCGAAAAAAAAAATAATAATAACGGTCGAGTTTAACCCTATTCGAAAAGCCCCCCCCCCCTCCAGTAAAATTGTGATAACTCTTACACCGAAATAGCTATGAGGCTGAAATTTTCTGACTTTTCCTAGAATTTATCTAGGGACATTTTGGTATCCATAACATGTCAGTGTTATTAACCATGTTGCCATGGCAACCGGTTTTTGACACATAGGTTTTCAAAATATTAAAATATGGTGAATTTTTCATTTTAAGATCTTGTTCTTTGACTTATAGTGCATTTTCTTGTTAGAATAGTTTTTTCTTGGGACTAGTTCTTGAAAGACATCAAAAATTTTTAACATCAAATATTTGGGGTGAGGGGTAGGTAAATTTTTGCTCTCTTTTACGTATAGACAAAAATTTTGTACTATTTATTAAATAACGCTTCTAAGTTCATTGTTTGGATAATAGACATTAGTTTGATACGTGTTTTATACATTTTGAGCCTTTTCTCTTTTTGATATTTTTTAAATTTTAATTTAAACTAAAAAAAAGGAAATCCAAGATGGCGGATCCAAGATGGCGGATCCAAGATGGCGGACAATAATTTCAAAATTATAGTTTTATCGCCTTTTTTTTGCTTTTTCTCGCTTTACAAGTGTGTCCTTGTTTGTATTTATTATGTTTTAATATTAAAGAGATGATTTTACAGTTATATTTGATATTTAAAGTATCTGGATGGAAAAATATCAAAGAAACGTCGGAAAAACAAAAAATGACGTCATTGTGACGTCATAATTAGGTGTGGCAGGTCAAAACTGGGTGTGAGGTTTCCTTGTATGGAGGTGAACATTGTGTAAACATTTCATGGTCCTAGCCTTACTGGTCCCAGAGATATGAAGGGGGGGGGGGGGGGGTCCGAGGAGCCCCCGCAGTCACAGATTGCCTAAAAAAGCCCAGTCTGAATAGGGTTAAAAACCAAATTAAAAACTAAACCAGGAACCACTATGAATAAAAATATATTGATCACACGACTAAACGAAAAAAGGCGCGAAAAAAATGTTGCCGTGTGTCGCTGTTCATCTTGGCAAAGCTGTTCAAACCGTTCGATTTGGAGAAAACGAACGAGCACAATTTCAGTTTCTGAAGATACCTTCTAGCAATTGGCTCCGGAATATGATTTATGTTTTATGCTTCGTTGAAAATGTTCCTACATGTAAATATTGTTTCAAGCGTTGTTGGAACCGAAAAATCTCACCAACTATTAAAAACGAGCAAGTTTGTAAGCTTTTCTGTTCGCACCGCGGGCCGTTATGAGTAAGTTTTGTCGAACTCAGCGAGAAACTTTTTATGAACTGGAACAGACTCTCTGAGCAGCTCAAAACCCGTTGTTAATTGAGGAAAGAACAGCTTAATATGCTTTCAGTATGGATCGACTTTAAACTTGATTTGCGTGGTCTAAAGATGCGGGCTCTTTAGTAAATGGTCGATGTCAAATATTCGACGTTTAAACTTGTAAACATGTTTTTATGGAAAGTATGGTGCTAAAAGAAGGGACTGAAAAGCAACATCGAGTGCAGGTAACGATTTCTTTAACGTTAATATGCGTCGACATGTTTTAATTTTTGTAAGACTGCATTGATTTTAGTTCTTTCAAATCGGACATTTTTTCGCTCCGTTCAGCCGCATGCTTATTCAATTTGTTCAATTCCGAATTGAACTCCACGATTTCTCTGTCATTTTTCTGCTGTATTTTCTGTTCTCCGTAAAAAAAAAAACTCGGTTTGTGGAATGCTACTATTGTCATTATTGAAGAAATTGTAGACACATCGCGCGGCAAAAATAAGAAACTTAAGCTTACATATTATTGATCCCAGACGTCCTTTCAAATTGCCTTGAAAATAAGTCCGCTTCACGCTCCGTTGGTTTCACTCCGCGGTTTGAAAAAGGTTCATCACGCGATCAAAATTCTGTTGACCGCAAATCGACAAAATGTTCGGTTATGTCACGAAGCGTTAAACTTACGATGAATGAATTTTAACTCGCAGTCGTCAAATGTGCTCAGATAACACTTTCCTAGAAAAACAGTTCTTCGTTCTCAATTACAAGTTACAGAAACTTAAGTTCAAGAAATATATTACCGTATTTGAAGGCATAATAGTTTAAATTCATTCTTCGCAAGTTAAGAGTGACCTTCCCTAAATACCAACCAGGCGGTGTTGGACACGGTCCACGTGACTTCATTCGTCCAATCACGCGTCACTTTAGTGATACTAATGGCGGCCGTCTTCACTCTTTCGTGTTGAGGTCTCCTCTCTGTTCTTGGATTGATTTCTCGTTTCATCGAACGTTTTAGTTTATCGTTTTCGGAGGGCCGAAAGAGAAATACCGTGGCAAGCTATAACCCAACTTGTAGCTTCAGGTGAGCATTTGTATAAAATTTGTTCAATCAAAACCATGTTGTCTTCAAAATCTTTGTTTATCACTAATGTGTGACACGGGTATTTAGTTTGCCCTTTCTTTGCATCGTTCGGTCAGTATTTGGATTTATTTTTGCACAGAATTAAAGTTTAATAGTTAAACTTTGAGAAAAGGTCGGGGGGGGGGGGGGGCCCTCTGGGGCCCCGCCGTTTTAGTGGTGAAAATTCGACTTGAAGTTGTAGCTTTTTTTCGCGTTTGTCACGTAGTATCTTGATTTCACGGGAGGTGATAATAATAACAATCTTTTATTAGGAAACTCCATCACAAACTGTGGTTTTCATAGAGGTCCTAAATATAAATCATTATTACAAGATACAATTAAAATATAAAAATTTTAAAAATTTAAACTAAAATCAAGATATTAAAATATGTACAAAATACACAAAGTATAACAATTAATCATAAAAAAAAATTAATTATAGAAAGCAGAAAGAAGATGCTTCTTAAAAATTGAAAGACTTGCTGATTTTCTTATGGTTCTATCTAACTCGTTAAAATCTCTGTAACAGTGATAATGGGAACGGTGTTTTCCCCAATTAAACTTAATTCTGGGTAGCTTGATGGTATCGTTATTCCGCGTATTGTAAGAGTGCAAATCACTCTTTTTGACAATGTTCAAGGAATGATTAAGTTGGCCATTAATACACTTGTATGCATATATACATCGATGACATTTCCTACGTTCTTGAAGATTCGGCCATCTTAAGACTGTTAATGCATCAGTAGATGATGAGTAAGGTGTTCTATCCAATATTAACTTGGCAGCTTTGTTTTGCAGAATTTGCAATTCATTCATGAGTGAAACATTGTCCTTGTCTCCCCAGACTAAATCAGCATAATCAAAAATAGGTAACACTAAGCTATTATAAAAAAGTAACCGGGCACTATGAGGTAAATAACACTTAATCCTACGTAAAAGGCCAAGGTTCTTATTAACCTTACATGAAATATACTCAACATGGTCGGACCATGTAAACGTTGAGGACAATATAACTCCTAAATACTTAAAACTTGTTACAGAATTTATATCAGTGTCAAAAATTGATAATAAGAAAGAGGAAACACCGAGAAGTTTCCTATTACTGCCTATGATCATTGATTTCGTCTTGGTAAGATTCAAAGTTAGCTTATTTCCATGCAACCATTGGGCAACTTGCAAGAGATCATCATTCAGTGCCTCCTCTAACAGGTGTGGTTCCTTAGCAAAGTAGTACAGGACCGTATCATCAGCATACAAAGTCACCTCGCAATTCTTTATAGCTAGCGGAAGGTCATTAATATAAACCAAGAAGAGAAGCGGTCCTAGAATACTCCCCTGTGGCACCCCGAAGGTCACCGGGAGAGGGTCAGACACAGCATCACTACAGGCAGTCCGCTGTTTGCGATGACTCAGGTAAGACTCGAACCAATTTAGGCTACTGGGCGAGACACCGAAAGCTGACAATTTAGATAGCATGATCGTATGGTCAACTGTATCGAATGCTTTAGTCAGATCTAAGAATACTGCACCGCACAGTTCTCCACTTTCCATATGCAATAGGACTTCATCTGCAAAACTGGTGAGAGCTGATGTTGTAGACAGTTTGGGACGGAAGCCAAATTGTTTGCTTGAAATGAGGTTTTCTGAATTCAAAAAGTCATAAAATTGGGAATGGACGACTTTTTCCAGAATTTTACTCATTGTTGGCAGAATAGATATTGGACGATAATTTGACGCATCTGTCCTATCTCCAGTTTTGAAAAGTGCAGCCACTTTCGAGCATTTCCATATTTCAGGAAAATTGCCAGTACGGATAGAGAGATTCAGTAACTTGGTAATCGAGGGACAAATGGAACGCGCGCCACACTTTAAAAGTCTCGCACTGATGTTGTCCAAGCCAATAGCTTTATTTGTCTTTAGAGAAAGCAGATACTTGAGTACTGTTTTCTCATCAACTTCATATAGTGAGAAAGACTGTGATTTCTCTGCCGATCTGACTGGGAACGTAGCAGCGGCTGAGATTTTATTTGCAAGACTTCTGCCAATGGATGAAAAATAGCAGTTAAGCACGGATGCAATTGAGGCCGGAGTGTTGTGTTCAACGCCATCGACTACGATGCATTGTGGGCTCGAGGATTTAGTTTTGCGTGAAGACACCTCATTCACCGCCTTCCAGATCTTCCCTGAGTCTCCTTTTGCCTCTTGAATCAAGTCACAGTAATACTTGGATTTTGCTGCCATGACTTCGCGATTAACCTTATTTCTTAGCTTCCTATAGCAAGCCCAGTGAAAAGCAGAATTTGTTTTCACAGCTTTACGATGATGAAAATCACGATCCTTCATTTGCTCGTTGATTTTATCATTCAACCACGGGAGCGGAACACCTCGTATTCTTCGTCTTTTTACAGGCGCATGCAGGTCAGCTATCTCAGAGAACAATTGATTCCAAACAAACACAGCGTCGTCGATGTCCTCCTCGTTTTCAATGATATGCCATGGGACGTTATTCAAGTCCGCTAGGAAGGTGTTTGCATCAAAGTTTTTATAAGAGCGATATTCAATTGATTTTGGTGGCGCCCTTATTACACCTACTTTTAGAACACAATAGACGAGATGATGATCACTCAGTGAAACAGGAACAACACCGGAATCAGTGATGCGGTGATCATTGTTCACTAAAATCACGTCAAGCAAAGTTTGACAGGTTTCCGTCACTCGGGTAGCCTCAGTAATGAGTGATTGATGCACGCAAACTTGCTTTATCAGGATAAGAACAAACTTTTTGGAACTCAGAATACTATTTTTTACTGATTCCTTTTATCTAAAATACATATATTTTTCTTCTAGGTATTTCAGGTTCTAAACACCCTATGTACAAATATATTGTTTTGATTACTGAGTCAGCTTCCATGGAATGTTCCTGCTTTCTTTTCCTGCATAGCTTTATTCAGGGAAAAAATATATAATAAATTTTTAAGTTGTGATCTCTCTGAATCTCTTACAGGAGTCATGATCTGGAGATGTTGCATGATTTTGTTCAGTATTTTAGTAATTTGCTGAAGGAGTTTTGGTAATGGTCTGGGGATGCCTGTTGACATTTTTATGGTTAGATTACATCTCGGTATGTTAGGAAGGAGCTTGATTCTAACATAGCGTTCAAGCATTTTCAAGTGCTTTTAAAACTGTAAATTCATGTCCAGGGCCTCAAAATAAAATGTTTTGTTGGATTTTCTTTGACACATTAGCACATACAATAGGCCCCTTTTTGCACTGGTCCCTTCAAGTATTCCCTGACTCCTTAATCATGAGGTCTATTTGCAGTTTGGAAAAGAACTTGTAATACATTTCTCATGAAGGTCCTGAGAATATTCTGTACCAAATTTTGTTTTAAGTAAAAAATATTTCTTATGTTCACTACACTGATAAAATTCAAGAAGCTAAAGTTTTTTGGGTTTGTGAAAACCCACTTTACATCAATAATAATTGAAACTTTGAAAAGTTTGAATTATTGGGCCCAAATTGTTTTCAGGAATCTATATTTCAAGAAATGTAACAACCACAATAAGCAGTGTATACTGGAGGGACTCAATCATATAGACTACAAAGTAGTGTCTCTTATTTCTCTCAGGGATTATTTGGTGGGATAGTCAAGCAAGGGAAACATGCAAGCCAGTCAGTGCAAGAATATTGGCTACCTGAGCCAATTTTCCGGCATAGACGAGAGATACTAATGACCGAGTTACGAGTTGAGTTGAGTTTGAGTTGAGTTTGAGTTAAGTTTGAGTTAAGTTTGAGTTACCGTTGCTTTCATTTTTTTTAACTTAAAAGTGGTTAATGGAGGATCCAGATCTTTTCTACAGAAAATAGACCGTCTTTTCTCTTTTCACGGGTGAAAAAGTGTTAATTTTACATTCCCAAGCGTGAAGCGTTGCATTGTTCTCATTTCACAGCCACAACAATTGTTTACTCCCCGTAACTGGTTTTTCATGCTCTTGTTGGACGAGAGAATAACGATCAATTTGAAGTTCCCAGCTGGCTAACTTATAATTTGTTTTCTGTAATTAAAGTAATCAAAGGCTCCTAAGAGCCAACCCGTGAATAAGAAATGCTAACGCGGTAAGCTTATGTTATGTTTTCACACTGACACGGTTTAATATTTTTTTTTTAAATTAAACGTAAGGTTTTTTGACAAACGCAAAAAGAAAAAAGAAAAATACAGCAGATCACTTTCATAATGTTCAGTGTGAAGAAAAAAGGAAAAAAAGAAAAGAAAGAAAAGAAATGGACGGCACGAGCGAGCTTTGAACCTTGGGCCTTTCGGGTGTCATTCCGCGCTCTACACCATTCGGACACCGTGACGGGATAAGTTTACGCAGGGCTATCGTACGGCACCCGTAGGCGGACTTCGATTTGCTATTCATACGGGAGTCCAAAACGTTCGACAATTTTTTGATGTTATTCTTCGCTTTTGTTGGTCCACAATATTAAATGTTCGTTTAGTTTTACGAAGCGTTTCTGGTAAGCCTTGTTGATTTGGCTCAGGAGACTCGTATACTACGCGAGCGACTCATTTCGTGACACTTAGAAATTTTTTGCGTCAAAGAATACTCCCGTACGGCCAACTTCGCCGGATTTGTTATTCGTACGGGAGTCCAAAACTTTCGACAACTTGCGATGTTATTCTTCACTTTTGTTGGTCCACAATATTAAATGTTCGTTTAGTTTTACGAAGCGCTTCTGGTAAGCGATGTTGATTTGGCTTAGACTAATTTGCCGAGTCTGTATACAACGCGAGCGACTCATTTCGTGACACGTAGCTGAACAAACATCGCCACAAGAAGCGCTTTGTGAATGTAAACAAACGTACAATATTATGGATTGGCAAAAGTGAAGAATAACATCGAAAATTTTCGAAAGATTTAGACTCCCGTACGAATAGCAAATCCGGCGAAGTTGGCCGTAGGCCCGGGGAGGGGGGGGGATACTCTCATAAATGAGCTAATCAGAGATTTTTGGTCTAGAATAGGGTATCATTTTCCTCGAAACTGATCAGTTGCGTGAAGAATTCAGTCTAGACAAGATTTACTGGCAAATGGCATTTAAAAATCGGTATGGCGGGCAGTACGGCATTTTTACTGACCGCTGTTAACCCGGGGGGGGGGGGGGGTACTCAACAAAGTTTTGTACGGGGATGCTCCGCCACGAGGTCCGAACCCTTACCCTTTCATATACCGTTTTTGACAGAAAAGGTACCCCTTTCATATACTTTTCATTGAAAATGGTACCCCTTTCATATACCGTTCATTGAAAATGGTACCCCTTTCATATAGCCTTTACGGACGTGCATCTGTATGATATATTTTGAAAGGCGCTTTTTATAATACTTAAATGGCAGTTTTCCCTACACTTTTTATACTTCAACTCGTGTTTTCCCTACCCTTTCCTATTCTTCGTGAAATCCCTACCGTTTCATATACCTCCAGCCTAAAAAAAGTACCCCTTCCGGGCGAGCATCCCCGTATAGTCCATTATAGGGGGTACCTTCACGGGCCTGTTAACTATAACTGTTAGTGAACGGGTTTCTGGAAAATAGCGAGTATGGAATAGGTCTAGGATATGGTAGGGTTTTTCGGTGTTTAGTCTAGTATAGGGTTTCAAAATGCAGAGTCCCAGCGGCACACCCCCACCCAAAAATTTGCAAAGTACCCCCTCCGCCGGGATTTATCTTCCCCGGTTCATCGCTGTCAATCAAACAGGGAAAAACTAACAGCAGGTCTGAGATCTCCAGTCTGAGTTTTCCAGTCTGAGATCTGATCTGAGTTTTCCAGGTCTGAGTTTTCCGGGTCTGAGGTCTGAAGTCTGAGTGAGTTTTCGGGACACCCCCTTAGGACCACCCAGTTAAGCGCTCATTCAGCCCTGATTCTGAGAAATCTTGTTTAACCCGACCACCCCGTTAATACACGACTTTCATAATGGCGGACTGCTCGGGCGGAATGGTAACTACTGGCATCAGAGCAAGGCTAGTAGGGCCACTATGAATGGCGATCGTATGGTAAATACTTGCAAATGTGTGCCAAATCTTTATAATATGTAGCCTGTGTTTTGATTTATCGTTGAACACTACAAGTTGAAGCTTAGTAGAGTCGTTGTGTACAGTTGGAAGCAAAAGTTCCGAAAATTGTCTTCAATAGCGCAAAAAAATGCCGATGAACTGCTGCGTACCCGAGTGCACCAAGAAAGGTTATCGCGACGAGAATGGCATGAAAGTTTCCTTTTTCAAGTTTCCCGATGAAGTGAATCGCCGGAAAAAGTGGAAGCACGCCATTAGAAGAGATGAAGGGGAGTATTTTAAAATAAAAGAAACAACAAAGGTTTGTTCCAGGCATTTCAGGGAGAACGATTTCAAAAAGACTCTCGCTGGTAAAAGGGAGCTGCGAACTGATGCTATTCCTTCAGTGTTTGCGTGGACTCGAACCTCTCCTCGAAAGCGTAAACCACCGACCCTCCGTGAAAGTGTAGCAGGAACAAGCCGAATTATTTTTGAAGAAACTGAAACGGAAGAGGAGCTGAATGAATCGGAAAATTTTGTAAACGAAGGAGAAAGCACCCAGTGTGAAAACATGACAACTGACGCAGAGACCCAAACGGAGCCATCAGAAGACATCGAGACTGCCCTGAAACAACAAATTGCAGACCTTAAATGTACCCTGGAAAAGGCCAATCGACGAATTGAATCTCTCGAAAATCAACTGTTCACTGTTGAAAAATTTCAAAACAATAATACCGCCATACATTTTTACACAGGATTTCCAAACTGGGATATTTTTATGGCGGTTTTTTGATTTTTTAATCCTGGTGAAATGGGTGAAAACATCACGTATTGGCTTTCTTCTAAACCAAATGTATCAGTAGATGTTTACGAGGAGGCAAGACTTAGCGAAAACAAAAAGGGCAGAAGTAGACTATTAAGGCCTATTGATGAATATTTTCTTGTGATGTGTAGATTGCGACAAGGCTTTCCTGAGGAGCACCTAGGCCACTTGTTTCAAATATCTACATTGACAGTAAGTCGAATTTTCATTAGCTGGATAAACTTTATGTACTTGAAACTGGGTCAGATAAACATTTGGCCAACAAAGAAGGCTATTAAGGAAACAATGCCTGAAGATTTCAAGCAGAAATATAGCTCGACCCGGGTTATTATAGATTGTACGGAGGTAAGATGCCAAATGCCCAGCAGTTTGCATTTAAATGGGGAGTTGTTCAGCAACTATTAACATCACACCACCTTGAAGGGATTAATTGGTATATCTCCAGGAGGAGCAATCACCTTTGTCAGCCAATTGTACACTGGCAGCATCTCTGACAGAGAGATAGTTGTCAGAAGTGGACTGTTGGATGTGCCTTATCAGGATGGAGACTCTGTCATGGCTGACAAAGGCTTTACCATAGAGGACCTGCTACTTTTAGGAGTATCCCTAAACATTCCTCCCATTCTTGGCAGCTCTAATCAAATGCCAGCGCAAGATGTTATTCGCACCCAGGAGATTGCAAGCCTGCGAATACATGTTGAGCGCGCAATCAACAAAATAAAAAACTTTCGCATTTGGGATGGAGTAGTGCCCCTCACCAATTTGGAGTTGTCAATCAAATGTGGGCAGTTTGTGCAATTTTATGCAATGCTCAATCAAATATTATATCTATTTGAATTTTCTTCAGTTGTATTTAGTGAGAAAAACAGTGTAGATAAATTTATATCATTTACTTAATCTGTTAGTTTTTGTACAATCTTAATTCACTAGTAAAATTATGACAATTTTAAAAAAATATATACACTTTTTATGGATTGAATAATGCTCTAGCAACTTCAGGCTAGTTTTGACAAAATGTCACCCCTGACTTTAAATATTAAAGCTGTCAAATTTATAGAAAATTGAAACATATTAGGGACATCAGAGTACACTTCCAAGTGAAGTTGAAAATCTTATCACTGTGAGTGTTGCCAACAGCATTAATATTCTGGTATAAAAAACTGAAACTGTTATGCTACACCTGTACATAGTAATAATTACTTGTGGTTAACTCAAACTTCTCTTTGACTTCAAACCAACTGCAGGCTTGAGGTTTCAAAAGGTTGATTCTTTGATAAGTTTTGATTGATAATTGAATTATCCCCAAAATGTCTTATTTGATGATATTAAATATTTTATAATCACACTGAGCCTTCTAAAAGTTCATAGAACCACAATAAACAATGTGTAGTTCCAGAAAAAATCCATTCCCACCCCATGGAAGGTCATTGGAATTTCCTAGGGAGAGGGGGTCTTAAAAGCCAACATTTTAGAAGCAAAGTATGAAGCTAAACTGGAATTTCCTGGGGGGACGGGCGGTGCTAAACAAAAAACCTTCCGTGGGGGGAGTACGGATATTTTCTGGAACTGCACAATTCCATTAAAATATCAACATGCCAGGATCATGTAAGCTGAACCAAACTTGTAACTATAACCTAATAACAATGAAATATTTAGTATTAAATTCAGAGGAAGACATCCCCTGAGATAAGGAATTTATACAGTGTCACATGATTAAATGGCATATTGCTCAGCAGCAAATCGAATGAATTGTGTAAAATAATAATTTACTAGTTCAGTTCTCAAGTTCTGCCAATAAACAGGATCAAAGGGAATCCGCTCCACATATAGTCCCTTGCTGGTGTAGACAATGAAGTCGCACCACTTGGCTCCGGTCACACCCATTTGTCCTTGCACCTGTGCATAATATCCATGATCTCGTTTGAGTCTGCACTTGTTGTCACTCACTTTCTCCATAAAAAAATTGGGGTCAGAGCATGCTTCCAGGGGTGTGACATGGAACTTGGTGTAGGGGCACTTCACCTCTCCCAAACCAAAACAAATAGAACATCCTTTGTCAATAATCCTTGCATCAGGGGAGGCACCAAGCACAGGGAAACTTTTAGAAATCACAAATCCGCTCCTGAAAACAGACACTGGGGTTCTGTTATTAAACATGAATTTCTGATACTCTTGAAGGGCAATGGGTTCATATTTGATGCCATGTGCCACATACTTTGAAGAAAAGGGCTTTGGGTGCATAATAGTTTGTGCAAAGGAGTCGTGATTTCTTTGCCTCTTTGTGATAGCTTGGAAATTGGAGGCGGTAAACCGATATGTGCGCTCTTTTTTCCATGTGTCTGATGTCGATTGCTTTCTTGTGCTGCTTTCAATTAAGTGAATGCTTTCCTCATCCACAATCAAAGCTGACAGCATGTTCTGCTCAGCATCTGTCAAAACCCGAGGTATGACCATTTCTTGTTCATTTGTCAGAGGAAATCGTGGGTAATGGGTGAGGTCAGGGGTGGCTCCGTTTATTCGTGGAATGGAGGTAAGATCCACTCGAGCAGAAAAATTGGATTCAGTTAAAGCAGTTTGGTAACTTAAGACAGATCCAACAGGACTTTTTCCATATTTTGTCTCCATCAGTTCAGTATTAGGGCTTTTCGCTCTATTCATGTGAACAAAACCCAAGTTTGGGTCAATTTTCTCTAATTCGGACAGAAACTCACTTTCCCTGTCAGCATCATATTTTGGTTGTTTCCGGGCTTCATAAAGGAGACATTTCACACCTCCACCATTACCACGTGAGGGGCTAGGCTCATCGAGTTTGGTCTTCTTGACGACAACCTGCATAACAGGTTGAGGGACAATATTTTCCCCACCTCCTTTTTTGTTCCATTGCATGAGCTGGGAAGTGCAAGCCATTTGGGGATTTTCATCCTCCTCTTTTTGCAAGTCCTTCGTTGTTTTGGCGTTGTACAGGCTGAATTTGCAGACTTTCAGCATAAGTGCTGAAATATGGTTACAAAATCCCACTTTTCCAGCGACACAGGTACAGCTGCTATCCAGTACATCTCCCTGGAAGATACACAACGCCAATTTTAACTGGTGCGGCGGGTCGTTCTTTCTGTAGCTGTGACAGCACTTTGCCCTAAAATAAAAACATTGCTGATCACAGGTTGCCGAAATTTCATGAAGATATTCATCTTCAAGAAAAGTCTTCGCCTTTCGAAGTGTTGTTGGGACGGAATGGTGATCTTTGTTTCCAATATTTTTTCCAGATTTTGCAATATGTTTGTCCATTTCACCCCTAGTAAACATGGGCATTTTCGCCCGTGAATTCCCCCATCCAGTTTCAGGGTACTTCACATGCACTTTTGACACTGGATCAGAGCTGGCAGCCGGATCGGTAGTCACAGGATCTTGGCTCGATGAAACTCCACCACGTGCGCGTTGTTGCTTTCTTTTCGTATACAGTCCATTTGGATCGGGATCGACAATATCTTTGTCCTTTCCGAAAGTGATGTACTCCTCGACCCTGAAAATAAACGTACATATACCATCAGCGACAAAAAATATTAGAAACATCGAGAAAAGAAGCAATCTTTGAGTGTGACATCGATATATAAACAAACGATCGCAGCGTAAACAAACCAATGTCTCACCTTTTAACAAGCTCCGCTTTCGTTTTGAGGCCTTTTGCTGGGTCACCTCTACACCGTAACCAGAATTTTAACTCTTGGTTTTTAAGTTCCGAAGGTTTTCGTCCAGATAAAGCAGCACCGGGAATATCTTCTTCAGTAAGATACGAGTTGCGTGTTGCCGTAGCGGTTGCCATGTTGAATTGACCGTGGCCCTACTGGCCTCGCTCTGATGCGAGTAGTTACCATTCCGTCCGAGCAGTCCGCCATTATGAAAGTCGTGTATACGACCACATTTTTATGGGCCTTCAGAAAAAGTTGTATATGCAGATTGGCAGAACAAGCACTGCCCTGCTGTCACGTCTCTGTGTATTCCAGTGAATCTGATCAAATCGTCAATGAACAACAACAACAACAATAGAACTCTAGCTTTAGCTTGTTCGTTTTGTTTTCTTCGATTGCCAAAATAATTTTTTTGTAGAAATATGGCTTAAATTTGTTCCCGACACAAAAATTGTGCGAACCGGCCAACGGCCGTAAACTGGATTGTGCGCGAGGTGTGGCTGAGGTGCCTCTTTCGACTAATTTTAGTGAAATCAGCAACTATTTACCTTCTTCTTCAGTCATAGTTGTAATTGTGAAATTGGCAATCTAAACGGCATTTTGGCTTCCTATAGAACGAAGATGATGTTACATAACCCCGGTATACGACTGTTCCCTAATTGACTGTACCTTGCTCATTTTGATGGCCTTCTGCAGTGCGTCTTCTTCGTTCAGTTCCTGCTAATACTTCCTCAGCCAGCTTTGCTCAGAAGAACTACTTGGGCCACCTGAGGAGGCCTCTTTCAGGCGACCCGATACAACATCTAAATATATTTTCTTTTTGACATTCCCCCGAAACGTAAAAGTTCCCGCGCACTGCACACTAGAGTGGTCGATCATCAAGTGATGTAATGATCGTTTTAATTAATCACAACTGCAAGTGTCAAGTAATGTGATACAACTCAACAATTTCGGGAATGACAGCGAATTTTATTTTTTCTCATTTTTGTTTTTCATTTTTTTCCGAACCACTGGTTGTTTGCCTGAACAAACAAGTGAATTTAAAGACTTTTTAGTTTATTTTCACAGTTTCTAAACGTGAATGATGAAATTTCCCGCTACTCGTGCTGATATATAAAGCCCGCGGGGATTAAGGCAAAATCTGTTCACTTCTCTACCCCAAGAGGTCCCAAGAGACCTTTTTTCGTGACCCTGAATAAGAGTGCGGCCCAAATATAACACCCTGTTGAAGATTAAGAACATCAGGATCTCCTTTTTAAATCGACGGCACTCTAAAGAACTTTAAGAGAACTAAATTCACACGTGGAGAAGCAAAACTGCGTTTGTTTGTGGGTTATCTGCATTGTTTTTCGTTTCCGATTCAGAATTTTTTTATATAAACATCATAGAATTAGATTAAAAAGTTGTTGGTACCACATTGTAGACTTCGCACAGCCAACGTTCACACCCTGTTCATGGCTCCCGGTACGGTTCAGAAAGACACCCTGTTAAAGACGCTAAATAGTGAAATTACTGTAAACCATACCCTGTTGGGCGGCACATACCCGTCTAGGCCAAATAAGGGAGTGCAAACGGGTGTAAAATGGTCTATCCAATCACAGTAGTGTCTGTTACTGACACAAAAAATTGCACGCGACAAAGACGCGACAAAGACGTGTGTTTGCCTGAAATGCACTGAAATGCACGTGAGACCATCTTGTTATAAGCCTGAATCAACATATCCTATTATTCCTTGATCCATCGGCATTCGGTCACAGCTTTTTAAAGCAAACTTTGATTTTTGTTTTTCGATCAGTTACCTGTTTTTATTTTACACAAAAAATTCCATCCGATCCTTAAAGTTTTCGCCGGGTCTTTCATGGTCTATGTTTGAAGCCCAGAACCCTACGGCAAAACAATTTTCGAATTTTAGAGCTAAGGAATCGTAAATAAATAAATAAAAGCCTGAATAAATCAGTCCTATTTTAGAAAGCGCGATGGAAGGAAAGAAAATTAAGATTTTATTTATTCATTATCTTTAATTTTTGACTTTTTATTTTGAACTGCTTTCTTGATCCTTATCATTGATCCGTGTTCCTCGATCCTTGGTCCCCAATCCTCCTCTTCCAGGCACGTCTTCCCTTTTATAGCTAATTCGATACTATATTCCCACGTCGTGTGGTGGTGGTTGCTAATTTACAGGGATTCTGACAGGATGCGGGAAAAAATTAAAATTGTGCGGGAGTTTTGGGGCAAATTGTGCGGGAATTTAACGTCGACTGTGCGGGAAATTGTGCTGGATTGCGCAATCCTGTGACCAACCAAATATCCGGGTGGTACTCCCATATATGAGCTATATCAGGAGCTCCTGGCTATATAGGTATGTGCCGCTGTGAAGGGTATGGTTTTTAGGCGGTTTAGTCTAGGATAGGGTATGGTAATCAGAGATTTTTGGTCTAGAATAGGGTGGCAAAATGCAGCTAAAATGGTCTAGTATAGGTTAAGGGTCTCAGAGCCCAGCGGCACACCCCCACCCAAAAATTTGCAGAGTACCCACCCAACCCCCCCCCCAACCCCCCCCCGGGCCAGAAAAATATGACAGGGAGGGAATTCTGCATAAATGAAAAATACAAAAAGATGTTTTACCTTGAGGATTAAAATGTACCCAGCAATCGTCAATTTGCGGCTATTTTTCTTCACCAAAGTTTATTTGTCTCAACAAAATCACATTGCGTGACACGATGAACTCGATCGGGTAAAACCGAAATACAATACCACCTCAAAATAAAACATTTCCGATCTGAGCGAGTTCCTTTATGAAAAATCCGTACATTTTATGTAGTGTGAATAATTTCCAGTAAAGGTTCACACAATTTCTTCGAAAGTTTGCTGCAAAAACACAACCCCGAGGTGTATGCAAATTGCGTGCGAAATGTAATTCGAACGAATAGCATGTTTGTTTGCATTCTCCTGAATGAAAACGTCTTTCACTTGATTGAAAAAATTAAATCCAGTATTCTGATCAGAACTTAATAATTTTCTCCTATCAATCCGAAGTTCCAGCGCTTTAATAGTTTGTTTGTCGATTCGCAAACTTGATTGATCAGTTCTTTGCGGAAATAATTCACACAGAGTGACATTCATTTCGGCGCGACGGTACATTTTCTTCGGTGTTTCTTCTTCGGTCCCCGACATATTAAACTGAAAGAGGAAGCGAAAGCGCTCGAAAAAATATCAACAAGCTGCTAAGAAAAACGACATGATGTCTGGAAAACGACAACTAAAAAGCTACGCGAAAAATTCGGTAGGAAGTCGGATAGAGACAATACAGTGCATTAGAATGTAAAATTTTCACTTTATCATCCCTGAAATGCAAAAAGACGGTTTTATTGTCCAACATACTATCTTTTATCTGTTTTCTTTATATAAAAAAGATCTTGTTCTACCATTAACGACGTTTTAAGTAAAAACGGTAACTCAAACTTAACTCAAACTTAACTCAAACTTAACTCAAACTCAACTCAAACTCAACTCAACTCTTAACTCGGTAAATAGTCTATCCCGGCATAGACACTCACATGTTTACCTCACTTGACTATCCACAAATAGGAAATAGGAGATTTCTTGCAATATAAGACTGGAAAGTAGCACTTTTAAAAAGTGTTGAATTTAAGTAACATAAAGGCAAGCAGTGACTGCGTTGAGTAAATTATTGAACATAGGAGGACTTGAATGATAAAAGAATGATGGTATCTGAGTCACTTGCTTTGTACATGTCATACCACTAAATCAATGTGAAGCCTGAGGGGTTTGCAGGAGGAACTGGCAACAGATGTGGGGAATTTGAATTGTTTTGCCATTCCTTATAACACCATCATACAAGAGTCTTATTGTATAAAATATTCATAATAATAATAATAATTCCATTGAAAAAATGAAAAGGAGATAAGAGGTTATCCCTTGCTAGTTTAACTCCTAATTCTTTCTAGTTTATCTCCTAATCAACCGCTAATTCAACCACTGTCGATTTAAAGGAAGCACTGGCATACTAGTTTTTATAACAGTTTTAAACATACAGCCATGGAATCCAGGAAACTTTCATTTCAGCTTCCTTGAAAATTTTAATTGACGTTTTTTGTAGTTGAATTATTTAGTTGGCAAGTTCTTTCAGTTCCATTTTCACTGTACATGCATGTAGATCTTTGCCGGGAAAGAAGAGGGTGAATGCTGGTATTGAGTCATTATTGGTGTCTGCCACAATGGAAGATACCGGGTAATATGTGATGTCATGTTCTATTTGCTCATTTTGTGTTGCAAATGAGAGGTGCAACCAAGTAAAAGTCTTGATTGTTTTGGTCTTTCTCCTCTCTATCCCAAGATGCACCTATGCAGGAGGCTGGTCAGTTTGGCAGAATCAATTTCATAAATAAAGAAATAAAAGTTAATTTATGAAATTTAGAACTGACTGGCCAAAAAATACATTATTTTATAAAAAAATAGTATACAATAATGCTGACACAAACAATTAAATTTGTTGTAGCAGCAACATACTGTTCCCAAAATATTAAAGTAAAGGCTTTCCAGCTTTTCAAAAATGCCAACCATACAATAATTTTGCAAGATGGACTTTCAGTGGTGCAAGTAGAGCATTTTATTTCCAAATCTTTTTAGAAATTACCAGTGGCAGTAAGCTGCTGTAATTCGTACGTATAAACGGCTCGCAAGGTATTCATTACACTCTGCCCTAAAGAATAAAATGCAATATAAGGCCTTCTACAAAACCATGCAGCAGTTCATTTTTCTTGCCTTGGCGCTTCTGAAACATCCCGTGTAAACAAGAGCAAACGATTCTTCAGATTCACGCCAGTTTTTAAAATCCTTGCACGAATTCACTAAACAAAGACGAGAAATACGTGACGGTTGTAAACTTCGGTAAAAGATAGTAGCAAAAGCATCGACTGACGGACGGTAATGTCGCCTTTCTCGTTACTATTAACCTGCGATCAGGCAGATCAAGCGATCTTTCAGCCGGCGATCGCATGTTGCGATTGGGACTTTCATCACTAAATTCGGTCCTTTATAGATGTTCTAAGCATCCATAATGCACATTTACAATAGCCAGTAGGTTAGAGAAATATTTAAAACGAAGAAGCGGAGTAATTTCTCCAAGAAAGCGAAGAAATCTACCTCTAATCGTCTTTGAATCACGGAGAGCAGAGATGTTGACTGGTTGGAGTCAAGATGCAAATAACGTAAAGATAAAATTTCTCCCAGCATGCAGCGCGAAGCGTGTCCAACACCGCCTGAATACCAACTGTAACCGTGCAAGATAGAAAAGTCGAAATCACCCAAACTTTGCCACAATAAAGACCTTAGAAAACGATTTTAGAAAATATAGGTTTCAGCTGTTTTGGATTTATATATTCCAAGCGGGACAATACTTTAATATTTACCCTTGCCAGAGGCCTCAGACAGGCGAAAAATGCCCTTCTTAGTTGGCCTCGTGTGCAAAAGTTAAAAGAGGCTGGATCACTATTTCACTACTTTAGGATCTAATGATCTTATCTTTACCTTTTGCCATTATTAGAATGTAATAATATTTCAACTACAATTTTTGGGAATTTTTTAAAGTTACCGTTAGAAACGGTGTTTTTAAAAGTTTCAAAATTGGCTAACTTTAAAAACAAAAATCACTGCCTGGTACATGGATTTCGAACTCAAGTTAAAATTTTAATAAAACAACAACTCTAGTTCTATTGAAATATGAAATAAAATTTTGGGGCAATTAAAACTGCGAAGTTTGACAACCGAAAACATTCACGCTACTTGATCGAAATTGGGGAATGTTGACCATCAACAACAGTCGCATCGCCTGCCGATAAAATTGAATTGCCCTAGTGTTTTTTACATTTTCTTCAAGGAGACCTTTCTCTTACCACTTTATGGCCATATTTATGTTTTGCTGGTAAAATGCATCCTCTGTGGCTTCGAAAAAGTTCTATTCCTTTAGTCGTTTGTCATGCAAATTAACACAAATCGCTTTATACTTTGTTTACAACAAGAATTAAACCCTTGTGAATCTGTTCATCTTCACTACTTTCTTAGGGTCTCTTCTTATATGGTAACATAAGACACAAAATAAAACAAAAAGAAAGTAAAGCGGGACTCACCCTTGATTTCTATGGGTCAAGAAATACAAGAACATCGAGAAAACAAAGTTCCGTTCATCGCCGGCGCCGTGCCGAGCGTGAAAGCATTGCGAGGCGCCGTGACAAGTTTTACTAAATCCCAAGTCACCAGCTCTGTCACGTCAACATTTCGTACATCGAAGGTGGAAAACGAGTAGTCTCCTGAGTTACTATCTAAACATTTATTAGTAAAATTCTTGGCAACGTAATTTTGTTTAAAGCACGTAACATTAAATTCATTGCAATGACTGTGAGTCATTCTTACAACTGTGAGTTTTGTGCTGCTGCACTTGTCTTACAATTCGTTTCTGGTATTGTACCCTACAAGTTTAGGAACATCTTAGTTTCGGAATTTCGTCTGCAGCCAGGGTTCTCAATATTAAAAAAAGTTGATGGGGAACCTTTACTCCAGAACAATAATCTAGCTAATACTTCCATGGTATTTGTTTACTTTGTTGAACATTAACTTTAAAGAGAAATGTGTGATCAGAATAAGAATTCGCAGCCAAAATATGCCTGGTATGTTCTTCCAACCTTACTGTACAAATTGGACAATTTCTGTTTCTAAAACACGCCTGATTAAAATCGCGAAATTTCGTTCTTTTCCCTTTTCGAGAGGGGGGCAATTCTTGAAAGGGGACAAAAAAGAATTGCAGGCTTAATTGGCTTTTGAATATTCCGTGCCCAAAGAATAAAATCCTAAGCCCGATCCCCCTCACAACAGTTGCATGCTTTTATAAGGTCTTCTAACAAAGAAAGATGTGTGCTATTTCCACGTCAAAACAGTGCGAAGCATTGATAAACTGAGTTGTTGCAGTTTACGTGACTCGAACATGTCACATAAGTTAAACATGTCATACACAATTGGGTGCGACAAGGCCACTTCTTTCAGATCAGTTGAATGGTACGGACATGTTCATTTGCCGCTTTCTCTTCAGTTGCTATTGTGTCTTTGTCCTGTTCTTCGTGGTCGGATTCTCGTTATATGTATCGCTGTTTTGACGCTCTTCTTGAAAACAAGGACTGCACTTGCTGGTCGATCAAGAATTCCTTTACAGTGAACAGTTTTTGTCCATCCGTATTTCGGGCGTACCGCATATCTCAGGAAACTTTAGCTGTATCAATTTTAAGGCCAGTTTCCTCACCAACCTTAAAGGCCCACTATCACCCAAACTGCATTTCGAATTTAACGCAGTCGAAAATTCCCGAAAGAGCCAATCACGAGCAAGCTCGTCATTTGAAAACAAAAACAAACGACCGCAAAGCCGAATGGGTGATAGTGGGCCATTAAAATTGCTCTCGAGGTAATTCTTTTGGGCTACGGTAAACCGTCTGGTTTTCTTGCTAGATCTTAGGGCCCATCCTTCCGGTAGTGCTTCAGTTGTTGTTGTTAGACTTGGAAGCGGGATACCTTCCAGAGTTGAGGGAGGAGCACTTGCATCACCTTGCACCTTTTCGTAATACATGTACGTGGCTTTTGCCTTGTCCATAAGTGTCTCTTTAACAGGGCGCAATTCTCGTAGAACAAATGATTTTCTAAAGCCGAGTGACGCGTGTATGCTGTTATGCAACCATCCTTTGGACAGGAAAATAGTGGATTTGCCGCAGAATCCAATTCGGCACTTACAGAAACTTCTTCGTCGACCTCTGCATTATTCACAACCACCTCGTTTTGAGAGCCAGTTTTCTTGGGACTTCTCGGTGTTATCTCCATTGCCAGTTTCAAAGGGAAGAAAGAATGTAGAGGTCGACGAAGAAGTTTATGTAAAAACGGAACTGGATTCTCCCGTCCCCCGGCAGCAAATCCACTATTTTTTTAAGGTTGGGAGCTTTATTATTCTGGAGTAAAGGTTCCCCATCAACTTTTTTTGATAATGAGAACCCTGGCTGCAGACGAAATTCCAAAACTAAGATGTTCCTAAACTTGTAGGGGTACAATACCAGACACGAATTGTAGGACAAGTGCAGCAGCACAAAACTCACAGATGTAAGAATGACCCACAGTTATTGCAATGAATTCAATGTAACGTGCTTTAAACAAAATTCCGTTGCCAAGAATTTTACTAATAAATGTTTAGACAGTAGCTCAGGGGACTACTTGTTTCCACCTGTTGACGTGACAGAGCTTGTGACCTAGGACTTAGTAAAACTTGTCACGGCGCCTCGCAATGCTGTCACGCTCGGCACAGCGATGAACGGAACTTTGTTTTCTCGACGTTCTTGTATTTCTTGACCCAAAGAAATCAAAGGTAAGTCCCCCTTTACTTTCTTTTTGTTTTATTTTATGTCTTATGTTACCATATAAGAAGATACCCTAAGAAAGTAGTGAAGATGAACAGATTCACAAGGGTTTAATTCTTGTTGTAAACAAAGTATAAAGCGATTTGTCTTAATTTGCATGACAAACGACCAAAGGAATAGAACTTTGTCGAAGCCACAGAGGATGCATTTTACCAGCAAAACCTAAATATGGCCATAAAGTGGTAAGAGAAAGGTCTCCTTGAAGAAAATGTAAAAACACTAGGGCAATTCAATTTTATCGGCAGGCGTTGCGACTGTTGTTGATGGTCAACATTCCCCAATCTCGATCAAGTAGCGTAAATGTTTTCGGCTGTCAAACTTCGCAGATTTAATTGCCACAAAATTTTATTTTATATTTCAATAGAACTAGAGTTGCTGTTTTATTAGAATGTTAACTTGAGTTCGAAATCCATGTACCAGGCAGTGATTTTTGTTTCTAAAGTTAGCCAATTTTGACACTTTTAAAAACACCGTTTCTTACGGTAAATTAAAAAAAAATCCCAAAAATTGTAGTTGAAATATTATTACATTATAATAACGGCAAAAGGTAAAGATAGGATCGCTGGATTCTAAAGTAGTGAAATAGTGATCCAGCCTCTTTTAAATTTTGCACACGAGGCCAACTAAAAAGGGCATTTTTCGCCTGTCTGAGGCCTCTGGCAAGGGTAAATATTATAACATTCTCCTGTTTGGAATATATAAATCCAAAACAGCTGAAACCTATATTTTCTAAAATAGTTTTCTAAGGTCTTTATTGTAGCAAAGTTTGGGCGATTTCGATTTTTCTATCTTGCACGGCTATAGTTGTTATTTAGGGAAAGTCAGTCTTAAGCGTTACCGATCTTGTGGTCCACTTACGGTAACAAAATTTGATCACGTGATGAACTTTTCAAACCGCGGACATTCTCGACCCCAGAGCTCTTCTCTTTTGCGCATGACCGAGGGAGAGAAGAGCTCTGGGGAAGCCTGTGTCAGAGTTAGCTGCGATTGGTTTTCGGGTGAAACAATGCAAATGCATCCGATTGGTTTATTTTTGTACGTGCCAAAACTGAAACAAACGGCGCAATTTTTCCTGGGCACACGGGACCTGACGGGCAAGTTCTGGCTCGGCGCAAAAAGTTAGCAAAACAAACATGAACGAATCGAGCGAAACCTCGAAAAAGCCGTGCAAGTTGCAAATTTTAAAATCTGTCGCTGTAATTCACGTCTTCTAAACTATTATGATCGAAGCGATCTTTTCGGGAAGACATCGGAAAGAGAAAATCTTCTGCAAGCGCTAAACGAAATCGGGAAGATCAAGATCGAAGTATCAAGACGGAAGACGTCCTTCCGACCGCGACCAAGATACGAAGGAAATACTTCAGAAAAATAACTGGACTGGCAAAGGGCATATGTGATTTCAGAAACCTTTGTTCTAAATCAAGGGAAAATCGTGACGTCGCACTGTTGTATCGGTGTTAATCAGTCCCCTAGCCAATGTTAACTGCGTTTATAATTTTTGCTAAAGTGTTCTGACTATTTATCATGAGTATGTCGTCAATAGATCGTCAACGTTTGTCATCAAGAAAACTGCAAATGAAGTTGGCTAACGGTTACTTGAGGACGCCGAAGACCAATAGCAATAGCCCCAAATTAAATGACGAAGACGAAAGAAGAGGACGACTGTCCTGTAACTCCCACCCCTACTAAAAGAGAATGCGATTTAGTTGCCTATTAGCTCATTTGCATAAACATAGCTTTTTGCATCTGAAACAGTGAGAATTCAAGGAAATCTCTTGAAAACTCCCAGAAAGCAGGCTGAGTATGTGCACATGCAGGAAACCACAGGGGAAGTTTGTGTGTGTCACCTTTTGAGACTTTAGATGTGAAAACACAATATGACATTTAATAGTCAGACCTTTATACGGATTGGGACACACAGATTTTTAAACCTCATTAGCCAGGAATTAAAACAAACGACTTGAAATCTTGCATGGCACACTCTGAGTATGTCTTGATATAGGAAAATGAAAGAAGAGGTTGTATCTGTTGCTGTTCGCAATTCAGGGCTGAAAAGAGAATGACAATTTGACCTATTGCTTGTTAGCTCATTTGCATATAAACATAGCTTTTTGGACCTGAAACAGTGTAAATTCAAGGAAATCACTTAAAATCTTCAAGACAGTAGCCTGAGCATGTGCACATGTAGGAAACCACAGGGAAAGTTTGTGTGTGTCACCTTTGAGACTTAAAGATGTAAAAACACAATGACATTTTTAGTCAGACCTTTATACGGGTTGTGGGATCAACACACAGACCTTTTTGGACCTCATAAGCCAGAAATTAAAGCAAATAACTTGAAATCTTGCATGGAACACTCTGAGTATGTCTAGTTAATGGAAATGAAAGGGGATATCTGTATCTGTTGCCATTCGCAATTTTGGTCTGAAAAGAGAATGATGATTTGACCTATTGCTTGTTAGCTCATTTGCATAAACATAGCTTTTTGGACCCGAAACAGTGTAAATTCAAGGAAATCACTTAGAAACTTCAAGACAGTAACCTGAGCATGTGCACATGTAGGAAACCACAGGGAAATTTGTGTGTGTCACCTTTGAGACTTAAAGATGTGAAAACACAATGACATTTTTAGTCAGACCTTTATATGGGTTGGGATCAATACACAGACCTTTTTGGACCTCATAAGCCAGGAATTAAAGCAAATAACTTGAAATCTTGCATGGAACACTCTGAGTATGTCTAGTTAATGGAAATGAAAGGGGATGTCTGTATCTGTTGCTATTCGCAATTTTGGTCTGAGAAGAGAATGACATTTTGACTAATTTTCTTGTTACCTCTTTTGTATAAACAGCTTTTTGGACCTGAAACAGTGCGAATTCAAGGAAATCACTTGAAAACTTCCAGAAAGCAGACTAAGCATGTGCACATGTAGGAAACCACAGGGGAAGTTTGTGTGTGTCACCTTTGTGACTTTAGATGTGAAACACACAATAACATTTTTAGTCAGACCTTTTAATACCGGTTGGGATCGACACACAGACCTTTTTGGACCTCATAAGCCAGGAATTAAAGCAAAGGACTTGACATCTTGCATAGAACACTCTGAGTATGTCTAGATGATGGAATCGAAAGGGCAAATCTGTTTGGAATTCAGAGCTTAAAAGAGAATGACGTTTTGGTGTCTTCCTCACTGTCTTCCTTCTTGGCCAATTTGCATAAACATAGATTTTTGGACCTGAAACACTAGGAATTTAACAATTAATCACTTGAAATCTTGCAGATAACACTATATGTGCAGGTAATCAATCAGTCAATCAATCAGTCCCTATTTGCCTTGTTTCAATACTTATTACAAGAGTTACATAACAGATACTTTACACGATCAAAGATATATCTAAAACTGCATAGGGATTTTGTATCATGATTTTTTATTGATGTTTTGTCCATTTCAATTTTATTATATAATGTACAGTTATTATTTCTTTGAGGAGAATATGAATTTTAATCTTAGATTTTGTATGTCATTCTATATTGCCTTGTATATTAACGAGTATTTAATACAATCGGTATGTAATTGGGGTTTGTGTATGTTTGAGGATAAGATAAGATAATTTATTTAACGTCGATAAAACAGTGGTAACATATTATTGAAGAAACGAAACATAAACAGTGCAAATGATGGCTTCATTGTTTTAATTATATGCCACTAGAGGTAAATTATATTGACCACTCGTTAAAAAGTGGAAACGAAACCATAAGTCTGTGTCGGTCACCGTTCTGAATTGAGGTCTGAATTGCAGAGGATGAGACTTTCACCTGTATAAATTAACCGCGCTTCGACGTCTGGCTTACTCGTAACACAGGAGGTCCGTTTCAGTGAATCAACAAAGTCGAAAACATCACTAGCTGATAAAAGATTAAGGACTTGCCAAATCCTGTGGGTAAAACACCTAAAACATCCTTTTTTTACATACCACGGCTTCAATAATTGGTTTCTGTTCATTTTTTGAAAGAAAATTGTAGTCTTTCCTAGCTTTTCATGGCTCGCCGCCATTTTGTTTTTCGACTACCGGGCATGCGCCCTGTAGACCATATAGCCAGATTTTGGCTACGCGTGCGCGGGGTTTCCCAGAGCTCTTCGGTCGCGCGGCCCAAAAAAAAAAGACCGAGAGCTCTGGGGTCGAGAATGAACCGCGGACTGAAACCAACGGTGCGTGAAGCGGGCTAATTTTTAAGGCATTTGAAAGGACGTCTGGGATCAATAGTAAATAAGCTTAGGTTTTTGGCATTCATTCACACTTTTTTCCTTATTGAAAACTTTCTTTCAGGATTCATCAACCAATCAGTAAAGCATGTATAATCAATAAGTAATCATACGGTTTAAAGTTCAATTTGTAATTAATTTATTACCCCTTCTCCTTAATTTGTATATATATTTTTTTTTTCATATTTATTTTTATTTCTATTATTAATTGATTTATTTGTTGTTGTTACAGTAACTAATCATAAATTATCCATTCCTTATTTTCGTATTTATTGTTATCTGTCAATTATTTTATAGTGAGCTCCTGTAATTGTTTAGTGTGCAGCAACTCGCCACGATTAACTTTAGTTATTTGCGGGTTGCTAATATAATTTGTTTTATTATTTGTAAATAAATTGTTGTTGTTGTTTGTTGTTGTTGTTGTTGTTTCACAAGTGAGTTTTTCAGAAAGCTCAAATCGCACGAGCCGCTTTGGCCAATTTCCTGCCGGCGGGAGGATCGCGGGATCATTCGGGACAATGCCCGGTCCAATACTCAGAGAATATTGATCGGTAATAGAGCATTCTGAGCGGCTGATTTTAATTATTGGCACTCTGACTGTATTAGTCGTGTAACAAAGACATTTATTAATGAAAAACGAGTCGGTTGTTTTCTTGCGACAGCCTTCATTATAGCGGAGCTCTCGCGGGCGGATGGCCCTCTCGCGGACTTCCATACTCATAGAACCTATATCCGTCATTTTTCAAGGTCATGACTAGCGGAATTTTTCGCGGGTGCGAACCCTTGCAGGATTACATCGCAATCGCGTCCGTCGCGCAGGGTTAGCTCGCGGGCGCGTCCGTCGCCCAACATGCAAACACATGCACGTACGACGTCGAAAGTGGTTGGTTTTCGTCGTATCGGAGTAATAACACACATTTAAAATATTTAAAATGGAAAGAGAAATCTTTAATGAATACTCAGAAGCCGCTATAGTGAAAAAAAAAGAGCTTAAAGGGATAAAAACTTGCTTCGAGGAAATTCATACGTTTGTATCAATGCGGGGCAATATTTCTTCTTCGGAAGTCAAAACCGAAGGAGCGGAGTTTTAAAGAATTTCCAAGCTGCCGAGGGACTAAAAGGTTAAAGAAATTACTTTTTTGATGGGAATTTATGTTGATATCAATTTGTGATTTACTTTTTCTTTATGTTCTCATTAATATATATATATATATATATATATATATATATATATATATATATATATATATATATATATAAAGTGTAGAAGAACTGGATATTCGTAAAACAGTGCTCAATACATTAATGTAGAGCGAAGTATATGTTTATGGAGGAAAGAAACAAATAAACTACGCTTTCATCCCGACAAGCCTGTTTCGTGGTTGCCCACTGATCAGGGGATTCAATAAGAATATTCCTTACCGTCGCTTCTTATATACAAAATAATTTACATAATAACAATAACAAATCTATGCGGCGCGAAGTTTAACAGTTCAGCTGTTGCGTAGAAGGGCTTTGTTTCTATGGCGGCAAGAAGACACGAGTTCATTACGTTTGTTAAGTGTAGAAAGTTTCGGTCGGCAAATGATTAGAAATTTTTCCTTTAGGCAGAGGTTGCATCTTTTGCTTGAGCTGTTGTACGGTGAATGCGAAGACAGGATGCGCCATGAAATATAGTGTTCGATGTTGTTGTCTTTGAGAGTCCAGATGTACTTGCTTAGTTCAGTTGAGTTTCTGTGTTTAGAGTGGCGGAATGATGCGGTGTGGTTTCGGTATCTTGTTTTGAAGTCGTTTACCGTGAGTCCGATGTATGTTTCTGTTGTGTTGTTGTCGTTGCGCGTGACTGTAGCTTGGTAGATGACTGATGATTGTAGGCAGTTTCCGTCGAGTGGGCATGTGTTCTTTTGTCGGCAGTTGCATGTCTTCTTGTTTTGAGTGGTATTAGAGTTAGCTGTGGCGGCGTCGTTGGCTTGCGTGGATGACTTTAGAATCTGCTTATTATGGTTATCAATTATCTGTTTGGCGTTATTCATGCAGCTGTAACTTATTTTTATGGTGTTGCGGTTGAAGATTTTTCGGAGCTTGTGATCTTTAGGGAAGTGCTTGTCTATTAGGGCGAGGAACTTGTATCCGATGTTGGTGCTGGTGTTTTTGCTAAATGGAGGGTTATACCAGATGATGTTGTTGCGTTGTCTGTTTTTCCGTCTGTTTGTTGTTGGAGGTTCATACTGTAGCGTGTATTTGTAGCCGCTTTCGTCGAGTGCTTTCTGGTATAGAGGGACGGCTTTGTCAAAGGATGCTTTGTCGGAAGATAGGGATGAAAGGCGTTTGTTGATGCCGGCGGGAATGTTCTTTGCAGTGATGGGCGGGTGATTGCTCTCGCGGTGGACGTATTGAAGTTTAGTGTTCGGTTTAGTGAAGGGCTGATAGGTGCTTTGGTTGAGGTTAAATGTGACGTCTAGGAAGGAGGCCGACATTTAATCTTCAGGCACCTAAAATTTATTATACAGATTGGTACAGCCTGAGTAGCATCTATTATTGTCTAAACATGACGCCACAAAAATCAGATGATGTTACATAATCTTTGTTTGTGTGAAGTCTAAACATGTAATTACTCTCATAACGTGATAAATTATCTCTACAAACTAATGATGTCTTAATTACTTCTAGAGATTTGTCATCAAATAGACTTGAGCAATTGCCTTCAGGGATATTCCCTAATCAGCAAAAATTGCAATACTTGTAAGTGTTTAACATTTCCTTTGTCATTGTTAGTGACTAAAAACAGACCAACGGCGTGATCGTTTACATAAGTACGTTTTTAAAAGATCTCTCCCTTGATACTTAGTGTTTTTGTAATTGTTCGAATATATCGTTTGTTATTATGTTACGTTTCAAACCCTTTATTTCTTCCAACAAATAAAAGCGACTTTTATGTTTTCACAGATACAACTGTAATTCCAATTCGACCTGAAATTCGTGGGACACATGTTTGTCAGTCACATGACTGTTAAGTGTCACCTTCGTTAAACAAAGTTGATTGATTGATTGATTGATTTATACCCAATGACAGAACAAGTAAAAGTTACATTTGCCTTATTATACGATACGAATACTGAAGATTATTCATATTCTTACATCATCGGCACAGTCATAACGAAGTAATATTATATTACATTAAAGTTCCTAATAGTTGTGCCTACACGAAATAGAGTAATATCTCATTACCTTTCTGAATACAGCACTGAAATTGTTCTGCAACGACAAAACTTTAATACAGTTGAAACACCTGTAACCTAAAACTGAACCCAGAAATTTAGTTGCATTTATTTTAAGGTAGGTGGTTTAACGATCTTTAGTTTTCGTTTCCGCGTGCGAATTAACACAACGTCACAATTAAAATCGGGTATGTTTCATCACATGTTGTCCTCAAAAAAAGTATATGCGTTTTGTAGAATGTGTCTCATTTTTTTTCTATCCTTCCTGATCTTAGCGTGGGCGCATCGGTCTATAAAAGAATCATACAGTCAACTTTCTCTGACAGACACCGTCGGGACCGGCCCCAGCTGTCCGTCTAAGAAAGAAGGGATGTCCGGCTTATAGAGAGTCGACGTAAAGTGACACCAGCAATTCTGAGATAATAAAAGTCTAACCTATGCACAATGAATGCATATCTGTTTTAAGTCGGTTTAAAGTTATTTACTTAAGCAAAACCTACAAACTGCATGGAACAAAAATAGTATTAGAAAAGTGGACTCGTTTGTACATTACGATCAATATGTTACTGCTTCTGAAAAGTGAGCAGCTCATGTTAAACTTTTGCAAACTGGAACATGTCTATAAAACAACGTATTGTTCAAGCAAACGTTAACGGCTTCTAGTCTAAACCTTAACTGTACACTTTGCAAACTGGAACAAGTTGTCCGTTGTCCGTCTTATGGAGAGTTTAAGGTGGCTCGACTGGGTTTTTGAGCGACGATACCGTTTAGCTTTGAAAAACTTGTGTACCACCACAAACGAGCCAACGGAAAATCGATTGCCACAGCTGTACTAGAGAAAGATTAAAGTTTCAGATGAGATTAGTTTTATGGAAATCGGAGTTGCCAAAGCAACGTTATGATGTCACTTCCTGTTTTACATAATACCGAATTACTTGTCATCAAGAGATAATTTTGGAAAACGCTCTCTGGATCTTCGACCTGACGTACTTGTCCCTAGGTCTACAAAATTTTACAAATTTCTATGGAAGCGTTTTCGAGAAAATTTCGAGTGAAGTTTTAAGGTGTTTAAATACAACAAAAACAAAACAATTTTGAAATGTTATTAAAACTTATGTCTACAAGGCTTGATGAAATAATGTTTTGGTCTGACATGAATTTTATACTATCCAAATACCTTAGGTGAGAATCTCAAGGAAATCGCTCTGTTTGGATTTCAGAAATATTACCTTGAATATGAACTGGCCTGGAGTGTTATTTCGCTTTTACATCAAAAATTGACCCTACACTTATTAAAATTGTCATGAATTAAAAAGCGAATGATGAATTTTTTTAATACTTAGTCCTCATAAAGATTAATTAATATTCAATACAACTGCCAAGTTTCAAATTCATTGAAAGGTTCTAAGGCTGTCAATTTATAGCCTCAACGTAGGAAAATATTGAGCTGCTTTTCATGAAAGTGATTTATTGATCTCATTATGCGTCTCCATTGTCTCGAATCGCCATGCAATTGTAAATTTCATTACATAATGAATTCATAAACACTTCATTGCTTTGTTTTTAGTGTTTCATGAATTCATGATGTACTGAAGCTACAATTCCACGGCGATTTGATACAATGGAGATGCATAATGAAACAAGCCACAAGCGCGAAAATCAGCTCAATATTTTCCTGAGTTGCCGCTAAATATTGACAGCCTTAGAATGTTTCAATGAATTTGAAACTTGGCAGTTGTATTAAACATTAATTAGTCTTCATGATGACTAAGTTTTAAAAGAATTCATTATTCGCTTTTTAATTCATGACAATTTTAATAAGTGTAGGGTCAACTTTTGATGTAAAAGCGAAATAACACTCCAGGCCAGTTCCTATTCAAGGTAATATTTCTGAAATCCAAACAGAGCGATTTCCTTGAGATTTTTACCTAAGGTATTTGGATGGTATAAAATTCATGTAAGACCAAAACATTATTTCATCAAGCCCTGTAGACATAAGTTTTAATAACATTTCAAAATTGTTTTGTTTTTGTTGTATTTTAACACCTTAAAACTTTACTCGAAATTTTTTCGAAAACGCTTCCATAGAAATTTGTAAAATTTTGTAGACCTAAGGACAAGTACGTCAGGTCGAAGATCCAGAGAGCGTTTTCCAAAATTATCTCTTGATGACAAGTAATTCGGTATTATGTAAAACAGGAAGTGACATCACAACGTTGTTTTGGCAACTCCGATTTCCATAAAACTAATCTCATCTGAAACTTTAATCTTTCTCTAGTACAGCTGTGGCAATCGATTTTCCGTTGGATCGTTTGTGGTGGTACACAAGTTTCTCAAAGCTAAACGGTATCGTCGCTCAAAAACCCAGTCGAGCCACCTTAAGGAGGCTCGTACCCATTTCTCAAGTCCACACCCTTTCAATTTTAATGGGCCATATCTTTTGTTGTAGTGCATAAAAAGACAAGCCACTTTGCATGCAAACACACAATACATTGAACTTTTTGGGAGTATAGGATTTGTTTACATCGGTGCTTCCATGGCACATTCACAAGTTGCGGAGTTTCTCTAGATCAAGAGAAATTTTTGTAAAACCCGCTAGTGGACTAATTGATTAGACCATGGGCTTCAACTGGACAAAGTTTGAAAGAAATGTATGAGAGCGTTTTCGAAATTTTTTAGGGATGAAGTTTTGGGGATTATAAGTACAGTGAAAAACATACTATCGACATAATTGGCTAATATCTAAAGAAAATGATGCGCGATGGGGATGCAGTTTCATCTCATAGTAGTTTGATTCCATTTGAAATGGTGTGTGAAAAAGTGAGGGGGTTGCTTTGGCCGATTGCGAGAAAGAATACATTTCTTTCAAACTTTGTCCAGTTGAAGCCCATGGTCTAATCAATTAGTCCACTAGCGGGTTTTACAAAAATTTCTCTTGATCTAGAGAAACTCCGCAACTTGTGAATTTCAGATGATCACCATTCCGTTGCCATGGAAGCACCGATGTAAACAAATCCTATACTCCCATAAAGTTCAATGTATTGTGTGTTTGCATGCAAAGTGGCTTGTCTTTTTATACACTACAACAAAAGATATGGCCCATTAAAATTGAAAGGGTGTGGACTTGAGAAATGGGTACGAGCCTCCTTAATTACAGTAAAATGACTGAAAAACGGCAGGGACCAACACCAGGTGTCCGTCTTATAGAGGTATTCATTAAGAGGGAGTTGACTGTAACTTTGAAACGGAGCCGAACGTTTGCAAAGCTCGACATTGTTTTGCAATCGAATTATCATAGAATATTTGTCAAATTTGCTAATGTAGATATTGACCAAAGCAAAATGACGTTATGGAATTGTCACGTCACCATGCATCTCCTACGCACTTTACACTTCCATCGCTTGTCACGAAATATATCTTATTGACCAAGCGCGAGGTCAAATAATTGAAAGTGCCAAGTGAAATGATTGATCTGTGATATTGAAATATTTTTCAGTCGTGTAATAAATCTCTTACTAACCAAGCTTGCTCGGGACCGTACTGTGAGAATATCGGCCCTCGGTCTGTTTTCTACGGACCTCACTACGCTCGGTCCGTAGTGTCAAGACCTCGGGCCGATATTCTCCCAGTACGGTCCCGAGTAAGCTTGGTTAATAAGAGATTTATTACACGACTGAAAAATATTTAAATATCATAGGTCAATCATTTCACTAAACTGCGGCAAAAGTGAAGGATAAAGGACGCGATTCTGATATAGGGGGTACCGTGTTTTTGTTGCATAAAAAAATATATACGTTTAACCGAAAAAAAAATTCACGGTCGAGATAAACTTTTCGCGTTTAAAAATGAAATTAAAAACCAAATTAAAAGCTAAACCAGGAACCACTATGAATAAAAATATATTGATCACCGACTGAACGAAAAAATGCGCGAAATAATGTTTCCGTGTGTCGCTGTTTATCTTGGCAAAGCTGTTCAAACCGTTCGATCTGGAGAAAACGAACGAGCAAGATTTTAGTTTCTGAAGATGCCTTCTAACAATTGGCTTTGGAATATGGTATATGCTTTATGCTTCCTTGAAAATGTTCCTACATGTGAATATTGTTTGAAACGTTGTTGGAAGCGAAAAATCTCACCAACTACTAAAAACGAGAAAGCTTATCTTTTCGCACTGCGGGCTGTTATGTGTAAGTTTTGTCGAACTAAGTGGAGAAACTCTTAATTTATTGAACTGGAACAGAAACTCTCTGAGCAGCTCAATAGCCGTTGTTAATTGAGGAGAGAACAGCTTAATATGCTTTCAGTATGGATTGATGTTAAACTTGATTTGCGTGGTCAGATGCGCGCTCTTTAGCAAATGGTCGATGTCAAAACAACAAGAACAATTCAACGTTTAAACTTGTAAACATGTTTTTTTTTGGAAAGTTTGGTGCTAGAAAAAGGACTGAAAAGCAACATCGAGTGCAGGTAACGATTTCTTTAACGTTCATTTGTGTCCAAATGTTTTAATTTTTGTCAGATTGCGTTGATTTTAGTTCTTTCAAATCGGACATTTATTCGCTCCGTTCAGCCGCATGCTTATTCAGTTTGTTCAATTCTGAATTGAACTCCACGATTTATCTGTCATTTTTCTGCTGTATTTTCTGTTCTCCGTAAAGAAACCTCGGTTTGTGAAATGCTATTATTCTCATTATTCAAGAAATTGTAAACACATAGCGCGGCAAAGATAAGAAACTTAAGCTTACATTAATAACCTTACTAATAGCGGAGCACTTGCCAGGCCGAAGGCCTGGCTGCGCAGCCCCATACTCATAGAACCAGAACCTATGCCCTTCATTTTTCATGGTCATGGCTAGCGGAATGTTCCGCGGGCGCGCGTGTGCCCTCCGTCCGCGTGTGCCCTCCGTCCGCTGTCGCACAGGACCGGACTACTGCGCAGGACTAGCTCGCGGGCGCGTATGACGTCGCAAAACATGCGCGTACGACGTCATGTTGAAACCAAAGCGAGGCTTTGTTTTTCGCGCGGTTACACGGCCGAATGTCACGTCAGCTAGAAAAACACTTTGATGTTTTGCTGTGAATTTACTAAGCGGAGAAAACCGTTTAAATTAAAGGCGTTATTTCCCTGAATATTTCGCGGTTTGCTACTCAAGACAAGGATACTAATTAAGGGATACTCAGAAGCCGCTTTAGTGGAAAAAGACGAGCTTTCATGGATAAAATCTTGCTTCGAGGAACTTCATGTATTACGTTTTTATCAAATGCGGGAGATGTTTGTTTTGTACGGATTTCAGAACCAGAAGCGGAGATTTGAATTTCCAAGCAAGCGAGGGACATAAAGGTAAAACAGATTACAGTTTTCGATGAGAATTTATGTTGATATCAATCTGTGTGTGACTTTTTATTGGTGTTATTGTTAGTTTTGGAGAATTGATTTTAAAACGTGCTTAAATTCAGTTGTATCGATCCCTTGAATTTCATCGAAGAAAGCTTGAACTCGATGAGCTATAATTAAATGGTACGCGTTTTGCTTTTAAACGTAAACTAATGGAGATTTGAATAAATTTTTTCGAAAGAAGATTGTGTTGTCCATTTTTATGTGTTTGTTCATTCATTAGATAGTTTGAAAAGCGATTTTATGTAAACAAAACAAGACTTTGATTTTATAGTACAGTTCTATCTTCACTCGCATCCCCATATGCAAATATGTTTGTGTATTTTTGCAATTTTTGATTTTCAAACAAAAACTGTATTTCATTCGGAAACTAGTGGTACTAGTTATTCTAGAAAGAGAAAAGTTGTTTTTGTGAACTTTTGTACGGTCTATAAAAATGTACTGTGCAGACGGTCGCGTAATACTGTTTTTGAGAATTGCTAAAATTGAAAATAGCCCGTTCGTCAATCTTAATTCTTGTGCTTCCAACCTTTCACCTTAGTTAAGTTTCACCTCAGTTAAGCTTGTTCAAAGTGCGACGCTGTTAGGCTTGGGCTATCTATATATATTAGAACCTATGCTCGTCATTTTTCATGGTCATGGCTAGCGGAATGTTTCGCGGGCGCAAACTCGAGCAGGGTTAGATCGCGACGCGTCCGTCGTTCAGGGTTAGGTCGCGGGCGTGTCCAACGCCCAACATGCTATCACATACGCGTACGACGTCGCAAGTGCTTGTTTTTCGTCTTATCAGAGTAATAACACACATTTAAAATATTCAAAATGGAAAGAGAAAGCTTTAAAGAATCCTCAGAAATAGTTATAGTGGAAAAAGAAGAGCTTTAAGGCATGAAATATTGCTTCGAGGAACTTCATACGTATTTATCAATACGGGGCGATATTCCTTATTCGGAAGTCAGAACTCAAGAAGCGGAGTTTTAACCCTATTCAGCCTGGGCTTTTTTTGAGTTCCTAAGCCTGGGGGGTCAAGTCAAGTTTTTGCCTTCCCAAAAATTCCTTACACTGTTTGTACTATAGTCTAATTTATCCTTACTTAATATATTGTGTTTCAGTGTGGGGATCGACATATCAGAGTAACTTAAACCGCGTTATTATTTTGCAAAAGAAGTTAATAAGAATAATTTCTAAAGTTTCTTTCGATTCTGACACTGATACTCTTTTCAAAGAACAGGAAATTTTGAAATTTTCTGACATTTATTTATATCAGATAGGTAAATTTATGTATTTATTTAAAAGAGGTTTACTTCCTAATTATTTTCGTAATATGTTTACTCTTGCAAGCCAGTTACATTCTCATTATACTAGAAATTGCAACCTTTTTTACATACCTCCCTGTAGAACTAATATTCGAAACTTCTCAATTCGGTTTCAAGGACCTAAGTTTTTCAACTCGTTAAGTCATGAAATTCAAAACAGTGAAAGCATCCGTTTGTTTTGCAAAAGACAAAAAATTCCTTCTTTCTTAGTTCTTAGTCAAAAATACTCTTTGTTGAGCTACATACTTCTTCTTTGCTTTTCTTTTCTTTTCTTTTCTTTTTAAAATAATACATTTTATATTTCATGCTGTCCTCATAATTCGTATGATTATTCTATATTGTCAGGAAGCCTATAGTGCATAAGCCCCCGGCTTCTATATAGGCTTCCTTGTCACTACCGCATTAAACATTTTGTAGTCTATCGTCTTTTAAGTTATTATAAATTTCTAGTGTGTTGTATTATTATTATAATTGTTATTATTATTATTATTATTATTATTATTATTATATATACATACATATATATATTTTTTAATGTGGTTAATGGCAAAATAAATAAAATGGAAATGGAAAATGGAAATGGAGCACATTGTGCCCCCACCCTCGTAACTTCAAGAACATTAAGGCTATGACAATGAAACCTTGAGGGTACATAGTACGTCCAAAACTGCCTCCTTTGCGGTCCGCACAATGGAACGATGACGTCATATGACGTAGTTATTAGGAATTTAGTTATACGGCGGCCATCTTGGATTTCTGAAATTTTTAAAACCTCTTACAAACCGTCCAAATTGTCTCAAAATTAATCAAAACCAACAAATAAACGCTAAATGACGTAAAATATAAAAGTTATACCAATAAACATTGTTTTTCTTCATTCAAAGGTATAAATATGCAAATTTCAAAAACATGGCTGTCAAAATCTTGTTGCCATGGCAACATCATTTCACGTGAATAATAAATTGTCATATGAAATTGTTGCCAGATAAATGTTTGGAAAGGTCACAAAGTTTGATGGCGTTTGAATACATATTAAAGACGTTATGAATGTTGAAAGTTGCCGCGGGCACTTTGTGCCCCCCCCCCCCCCCCCAGGCTGAATAGGGTTAAATAATTTCCAAGTAGCCGAGGGACTTAAAGGTAAAATAAATTACATTTTTTTAATGGGAATTTATGTTGATATCTATTTGTGATTGACTTTTTCTTTGTGTTCTCGTTAGTTTGTGAGAAATGTTTATAAAACGTGCCCAAATTCAGTCGTATTGATATCTTGAATTTCGCCATGTGCTTAGCCAAATTTGCTTGCGTGGATAGTTCAAAGTGGTTATGGTATGCGTTTTGCTTTTAAAGATAAACTAATGGATATTTGAATAAAATTTTTCAAAAGAAGATTTTGTTGTCCATTTATTTTTGATGTGTTTGTTCATTCATTACATAGGTTGAAAAGCGATTTTATGTAAACAAAACAAGACTTGGATTTTACAGTTCTAACTTCACACGCGTCACCTTATGCAAAGATGTCTGCGTTTTTTTGCAATTTAATTTCCAAGAGGATTTAATGCTTCAGCACCCTTTTTTACATTTCTTTGACGGGGAACTATAGTTTTATCGACTACAATTTCTTGTTCTTCTTCTGCGGTTTTGGGCCCTCTAAACCTAAACGCTCATGCTCCGAAAATGGTAACACTGACTGCCGACTGAATGCGACAAACCATACATGCAATGCCATTTTAAAGAAAATATGGACAAATTTTACACTCCAATATTCAGTATCGGGTTTTATCAGAGTTTCCGAACACCTCGAAACAATAAAAGCACTCGTCCGACTTCGTAAGTTTCTCGTGTTTCCAACCACTGATAAAACCCTCGAACTCGTTGTTGGTATATTACTTCAAGACCTGGGGTCATATTCATGAAATTCTACCTAAGATACATCTTAAGGTATAACTTAGGAGAAAATTTAGGACCTTCCTATGATATGTGCTATGTGTTTTTAATGAAAGGTATCTAATGCTCATCCTAAGGTAATATGACACGCGGCCGGTGTATACAGCTGCTAGGATAAGTAATGTCGAGAGCGTCATCATGTTTGGTGACAAATAAAGAAAGATGGTAAATTTTAAGCTCTTAATGAAATGAGAAAGATTTGGTGTTTATCGTGTTACGAGCATGGAATAAAGTCCCCGACAGGAATCGACAGGAATCGAACCTATGACAATAATAATAATGGTTACTTTTATTGTCGTGTGGGTAGCTCTTCTCTGTTAAATTAATAAGCTAAAAAATAATCGTGAAGATAACTTAATGCGCCAAAACAATTCAACAATAACATACTTAAAAAAATAGTTTGACTTTGGTACTCGCAGGGTCTGCAGAACGCTCAAAGCTTTAAATGTTATATTTTAATTCGCTCCTCGCTCAAGCGAATATAAAACATTTATCAAGTAAAAAGCAACCACATATTGAGGTGTGTCCATACGAGCCCTTTTTATTGATCCATCACAATCAAGATACATGAATATTGTAGTTAATTTCCAAAAATAACTCAAAATACAAGGTGGACAGAAAGCTTATTACAGAACCCTAGGTAAACCAGCTATAACTAGCTAATGAGCAAAAAACTTCAACGCGTGATCATACAATATTCATTGAATCAATCACCTGAATCGTAAAATAATTTGAAAATACGAATAGGGAAATAGCTGTATTCCTAATCATTGGGTATTTAATTTTAAGGGCGAAGAACAACCTACGCTTCAATCTTCGCTGTTTATATACTAAAACGCCAGCGCTAATGAACCAATTATGTATATTTACCATGTAACACCCTGAATGAAGGGTTACGTTACAAATAATAAATACATTTAAAGTACTGCTATGATAAAAATTTTGCATTTTCTTTTCTTCTCAGTTTTGGAAAGTATAAGTGCTGAATACTTACCATGCCAAATTTTAAGTTCAAATTCCAACGGGAGGACCATTGTTTTTTCAAACGTAAATTCCAGCTTCGGCTTGCCGCCATTTCTCGATCCAAAAATGGCTGAGACAAACATAGAATGCTGGATCAAGTTGGGTCGAGAGGAAGATGATGTTATAATTCGCAACACACCAATGGCCTCTTCGTTGTGTAGAAAGGCTGATCTCGCATAAACAAGACCTCTATTTTTATCTTTGTCGTTTATAGGGCCTGCTTTACCCCGAGGATGTTTCATTCATTCGAGAAGATACCTCCTGGTAATTTTTTGCAGAACACGGGCACCGAAACATCCTCAAAAGGCAGAATTTCTTGTAAAGAAATCGACGGCCAGGTTTTTTGATTTTTGACACACGTTAAACTTGTCCCTTTTTTGAAATAATAAGCCATAATCTAGTACTATTAAGCTTTCAAACAAATGTACGGTTTATAGGAATTTTTTTTTAAACATAAGACGCTAGAGCGATCGCGCGCAGAAGGTAATGAAGGGTGGCTGATATAGAGACGCCGTCAAGGAGATTTTGCTCTTTTTACATGCAAAACTGTACTAAATATTTGACTTAGTACCCTTCCTCTTACACAAAATGCCTTTAGAGCATGCGCACTGAGAGGAAAATATCAAGTGATTCCTCAAAAGAGAGAATGAATCATAACAGAATTTCGATGATTTTCCAAGACACAAACGAGAGGCATTGTTTTTAAGTTGCAACCCATTTCCATCCAGGTCATCCGCAGTCAAACATGCATCGTAGTTTCAGTGCACCAGTATATAATATAATATTCAACAACTATTCACTGAAGTGGAGCGAAGTGGCAAGGTAAATATCTGACACTGGCCACCGACAATGAGCAGTGAGATAATATAGCACGAAAATGACGAGTTTTAAGTCATTCATTCCTGTCAACGATCACAATTTTCGAATTTGCTTGGAGAGGAATAGCCCTTGCTATTCCGAGTTTCAGTAGCCAATCAGAGCGCGTCAACAACGCTATCCACTGTTTTAGTATATAATATACTATACTAGCTATACTATACTATACCATACCATACTATAATATATAATATATAATATATAATATATAATATATAATATATAATATATAATATATAATATATAATATATAATATATAATATATAATATATAATATATATAATATATAATATATAATATATAATATATAATATATAATATATAATATATAATATATAATATATAATATATAATATATAATATATAATATATAATATATAATATATAATATATAATATATAATATATAATATATAATATATAATATATAATATATAATATATAATATATAATATATAATATATAATATATAATATATAATATACAGTCGAACCTCTCCACAACGGCCATCTTGGGGACAGAGGGAAGTGGCTGTTGTAGAGAGGTGGCCATTATGGGGAGGTAGGGGTGTAATATGGTACCAATTTTTTTCGAGGGGTCACAACACTTTTACTTTTAAAAAATGCTTATTGTAGCATAGAAATACCTAACACAATACCTAACAATGCAATTTAAACACAGATGAATGATATGAAAAATATTAATCAGGAAAGCTATCAGAACCTTATCAGTCTTATCAGCTGTACGCGATTTATGAAAATACAAATACAGTACTGTATCTCACTCCTCTGCAGAGGCCTCCTAGCCACGCTCCACGCTTGGCAAAAAATGCGCGGAGGCTTGGTAGAGGTAAAAAGTAAAGCGCGCGGGGAACTGTGGGAACGAAAAAGAAGGAAGGGAGACGCTCCCGCTCTTTCGCTCTTCCCATCGTTCCCCGCGCTCCCATTTTCTCTTTTACTGTTCTTTACTGATAGGAGCCTCTGCGGAGGAGAGAGGTACTGTATGTAATGACTCTTTCTGTGGTGGCTTTAATTGAATGTCGTGATCCCATCCTAAACACGTGCCGCAACTAATTAGATAAAATTATTGTACGGATCAACGACGCGCGGTACGGATCATGTTTCGTGACCTTTGGGGTTTTGTATACACCGTTCGTCAGTTGTTGTTGATTAAGTGGCCATTGTCAAGAGGTTATTTTGGCATGCAGTTCGGACGCAATTTAGTGGCCGTTGCCGTTGTGGACAGGTGGCCGTTGTAGAGAAGTTAAAATAAGAGTGAATGTATGGACCGTCCGCCGGGACCGAAAGAAGTGGCCGTTGTGGAGAGGTGGCCGTTGTTGGAGGTGGCCGTTAGCGGAGGTTCGACTGTATACCTTTTATCCATACATGTTTGGTTTTAACACAAAAATCTATTCAAAGAATGAAATTGTGAGGCAATATCTCCCAAGGTGGCCAATTCCAATCACTTAGAGTGTGTGCGATCTCAGCACCGTTGGATGACTAGTCACTCTTATTTGTTTTGTTTGCAAAGCCTCCTTTTATTTACTTCCCTTTCAATGGAGAATCAGAGCCATTATGTTCTCTTATCGTGTATGATAAAAACAAAGAGTATTCTCTGTTAAAGCATGTGACATACCAGAGAACTACTGACATGCCAAACCATCATACTTTATCAAACAGGTACAAATATATTTTATACGAACACTGTTGGGACGGTAATTTTAGAGAAAACATATGGGATGTAATTCCGACGGGACAGAGTAAACTGTCCGCAATAATGAGTTGCCTGTATTAAGCGGCTGTCCATAAAGCAGAGGAACATAAATAAGCCGGATATTTTTTGTTTCTAGCGGAGCTCTCGCGGGCCGAAGGTCCGCTGCGGAGCCCCATACTCATAGAACCTATGCCCGTCATTTTTCATGGTCATGTCTAGCGGAATGTTTCGCGGGCGCGTATCCGTAACATGTGTGTACTTCCGAGCGTCCGAGTGTTGGGCAGGACTAGCTCGCGAGCGCGAATGACGTCACGCAACATCCGGGATCTTAGCAATTTTGAAACCAAAGCGAGGCTTTGTTTTTGGCGCGGCTACACGGCCTTATGTCACGTCAGCTCGGTAAACACTTTCATTGATGTTTTGCTGTGTTTACTAAGCGGAGAAAGCCGTTTAAATTAAAGTCGTTATTTTCCTGCATTTTTTCGCGGTTTGCTACTCAAGACAGGGATACTAGTTGAGGGATACTCAGAAGCCGTAGCCTGGGTGGTAGGCGTTCTAAGGGGAAGGGGGAGGGGGAGGGGAATTCGGGCACGCGAGAAAGCGAAGGGCACGCGAGGGTGGGTGAAGGGAACGCCCGCAATGACGCCATTGTTTTACCCGTCTTTTCCGGTCAGCTTCTGAGCGTATTAAAACGCGATAGGTTACAATTTGATATGTGTCAATCGTCTACTTAATACCTTGTTCCGATTGGTTGAAATCAACATCACGCTATTTGAGTAACTTGATCGATCTTTGAAGCATACATACTCCGCTAAATATAAATCTGGCTGAAGAAGTGGGAAGAGATTCCGAGTTTGTTTTACAGGAATTATTGTTAGAATTGGAAACTAAAGGCCTCATGTTCAACTTGAAAGAAGAACAAAAGACAGCAGTGAAACAACTGTAAGTAGGAAAAGACCTGGTGGCGGTTGTGCTGACTGGTTTCGGCAAAAGTCTCATCTTCCATAGATAGTAAGACAGGCTAAACACGACTCCACTCGTCGCAGAAAAGTATTTTTAAAGCCTATAGTATAATTTAAGCTTTCCCAGTAAGACTTCAGAGAGAATTGCGCCTTAATAACAACATACTTACTTGCATGTTGTCATGCACAGTCTCACTGCAATTATCATCACTTCATGTATCTTCTACAGTGTACCCTGTTGTTCTGTTTTGTAATCAGAAAAAAATATTGTTAGAAGAATGCCATTTGTTCATTATTTACGTGTAGATTAATTTGATCAACTGAATTGTTGATAAAGTAAATTAAGGCTGAAGTGTTTTAGGGCTAGCACTAAAACATTACCTTTTTAGTCCTTTTATGGTGGCAAAAGTTCTCATAGGCATCAACATGGCTGATAGCACTAACATTATTTTTGTTTCACTCCCCCACCAATTCATTATCACAGTTTCATTTGAAACCAACTGCGTTATATTCATGTGTCTATCGTAATTATACATGCAAGACAAGACCAGTGCAAATTATGCTCCTGTGCATGTATAAACACAACACAGAGTCACGCAACTCCAATAGTTTAAAGTCTACTCTGGGTTAAAAGGGAATTGTGTGCTAATGAGACCATGACTACAGAATATATCCTCAAAGAGACAGGTGGAGTCCATAAGCAGAGGTTAGTAATATTGATGTCTATGATGCCCACATGCACTCTTACAGTACATGCATGGGAATATTAGAAATCAAGAGGAATTCCCATGGTGATGCAATGCACTGTAACTTGCAATACAGTGTATCAGGCTGGGGGTTAGACAAAATAAAATTAATCAACAAGTTCCATTGCTGCAAGATGAAAGATACAGTAGTATACATGTACCTCTGGCTCCGACCATTCTACATCTTTTTCATTACTGCATGTTACAGTGTATATGTACAACAGTACTGTAGTTTTGTCAGCTTTCTAAGAAATAAAGGAAATAGTCACCATTTACATGTAGATTAAAAAAACTACAAAATTTGACTACATACCTGTACATGCATGTATTAGACAACCAAGGCTGTGCTCTAAGAAAAATAGTTGGGAGCCCAAAATTTCCAAACAATTGAAATCTGGGGTGCTTAGCATATAAATTTGGTGCAAAAACAAAGATTTCCTGGTTGCCCAGAGGTAAAATTTTCCAATGTTGGGCTGTGTTCTAGCAACACACAGTTGCCCATAGCATGTCACTTTTGACCTTAGGTGATCAGAAAGTGTACAAACATGTAGCTTTTGACAAAACTTATAACCTGGCACCAATAATGTAGATTTATAGCACAGCCTTACAGCCTTGACAAGGTTGTACAGTCCATTGTGAAGTAAAAATAACGTAATGATGTTACATGTATTTACACACACAATGGCTACAGCTGTACATGTACATGAATGTTGTGCTTAAAACTATCCTTCATTCTATTTTGTTTTATCCTCGTTAGCAAACATTACATGTACATATACAGCTGTATCTCACACAGACTAAAGAAAAAAATAAGTGAAGTGCAACAGCTACCTACATGATCAATCAACATACTGATACATGTACCTATAACAACAAATTAAAATTGCCTTCTTTTCTGGTGGGCCTTTTTCGTTACAAAGAGCTATCCAATATGATGTTTGTGAACTACATGCATTATAATCATACATGTACATGCAGTAAAAATACACTGAACCGAGGACGTTTACAAAACATGGACCCGGGTCCATGGACCACCCCTACTTTTTTTCAATTTTATTTTTTTCCCAAATTTTTATGTCAGTCTAAAGGATGGACTGTGGGCTGAGGACCGGGTGTAAAATACAGTCTTAAGTTTAAATAAATATGGCATTCAACATCAATATTTAACTTCCTACTATTTTATGCTTTTGTCAACATTGTATTTTATACAATGTATGCAGTCCGATTCCTGGCTGGTACTGTTGGGGCAGGAGCATATGAAGTTTTAGTGCTCTCCCCGCATATTTTGTTTGACGATGTAGAACAAGAAGGACTGGGCCAAGTCCCAAGCTACGGTATGCTATTACATGTATTATGGGATGCAGACAATCCCATGTGCTTTTCGTTTGGGTTTGGATAAAACAAAGTCTAGTGGAGTATAAACAAACACATGCCAAAGCCACCATACTAATATTGTTTTCATTGTTTCTAGGTTCTTTGTGGACACTTGCGAGAGTAACTAATGTGCGAGCCTGCGAGCCGGAGCCATTTTTTGCGAGCCTCGAGCCTCTTCTTGCGAGCCACTGTTTTTTTTTTTTGCCATATGTGACCTCTCACACGAAACGATACTAACGGCTATCTGTTAGAGCCGTTCAAGCCGTTCGTTTGCCGTTTATCAGCCGTAATTTGGCGAGCGAAACTACAAGGATAACAGGAAATTCTTGGAAGCGCATGGTCTGTATTCAGGTTTCAAATTACCCTTTTGACATATGCAAATTTGGTACCTACAACTAAGTACACTGACAAACTTAAAAGGGCTAAATTTGTTTTTCTGCCATATAACTTTCCCTGCAGTCTTTGAATTAGATTATTATCTTTAGTTTCATTCAAGATTTATTTTAACAATTAGTAAACATAGTTCAGAAAGAATTTTACACATGAATTTTGCGTGACTAATCATAAATGCACTTGGGTCTTGTGGCCGCTTGTTTACATAAAAGAAAGCATGTTCATCATTCTCGACAAACAGATGGTTTCATCGTCCTTTCAATGTAATAAAGTACTCAGTAAAGGTAAACAATTAGCGTGCAAATTACTTCATTTAGCGCGTTCACAGCCAGCCGTTTGAAACTTTTCTTCAGCCGTTATGTCGTTCACAGCCAGCCGTTCGAAATAATTTTTTCGCTGTGGCTATATGGTCAGTAACCGGTGAAGGTTTTCAAAACACTAAATGACCGGCAGTTCTATAGTCTCAGTAAATTTCACAAAATCGAATTAGATAGCTTGAATTTTTCGATTTTGTGAAATTTACTGAGAATATAGAACTGCCGGCCATTTAGCGTTATGAAAACCATGACCGGTTACCGGCCATATAGCCACAGCGTAATTTTCTAGCCGTTGCCAGCTGTTCGAAATAATTATTTTGTCGTTCAGGCGTTCACATTCAGCCGTTCGAAATTTTTCTTCTGCCGTTCAGCCGTTCATGGTAACCGTTTTAAAATCCTGGTTTTCATGTCGGTAAAATGCCAGACAATCGCGGATTTCGCTGTTTTCTGACCATCCCAGATTATATTTGGCTGACATATGAAAACACTCAGACATCTATGGTGACCATCTGGGATGGTGGGGGACAAATTTCTCGACGCGTCCCAGATTTCTGCGATGATCGGCGATTTTCCTGACATATCGGCAAAATCTAGGACGATTATATTGCGAACAGCAAAATCCTCGATCGTCTGGGATTTTTCCGACATATGTAAACAACGGCTCGGTCACCCGTTTTTCATCCGTTTAGTAGCCGTGCCGGTTTTGCCGTTCGAACGGGATATCCGTTATATAAGTATCGTTTTCGCGTTAGATTAAAATCACATATCTTTCCATTTTCTTTCATTTTACATTTTTAAAAGAAAAATTTCGTGGCTCGCAAGAAGAGGCTCGAGGCTCGCAAAAAATGGCTCGGGCTCGCAGGCTCGCACATTAGCCACCCCCGACACTTGCGAAGAGCAGTGTTTTCATTTTGAGTTCTCGGTGAGGGAATGGGGGGAAGGCAAGGCTACATTCGAACGTTAAACACTGCCTTCGCAAGTATCCACAAAACATCTAGAAATAATAAACAAAACCAATCTTTATCTTGTTCCGACATTCATCAGTATGGTTGATTGTGCATGTGTTTGTTTATACTCCACCAGGCCTATCAGTACAAGCACATGCACAACGAATCCAAAAGAAAAGCACATGGGATTGTCTGCATCCCATAATTATAGTAGCTTGGGACTTGGTCCAATCCTTCTTGTTCTACATGTACTTGTGTCTTGACGTTGCTACTTGATATTGAATGCCATATGTTTTTCAACTGAAGACTGCGTTTTAAAATGTACATGTACCCTGTACCTATTCCGCATATACTGACAGAAAAATTTAGAATAAAAAATATTAAAACTGACAAAAATTAAATGTGGTCCATCAGGTGGTCCATGTACTCCTGGGTCCATGTTTTGTATATGTCCCTGAACTGACTATTGTCATTTTTGGTACTGATTAACTGAGCAATGTTCACCTTTTCCAAAGGTTTTACCTCCAATAATTTAGCATGTGTACATAACAAGTCAGTGGTCTTATGGCTTACAGTTTGGTTTCCTAAGCATGGACGGCAAAGTCCCCAGCAAATGAGAAGTAGATAATACTGTACATGTACAAGTACTTCATGTTAAAAATCAACATCACTTGAACAGAATTGCAAGATTGAAAGAAATATTAAAATTAAAGTTTTAGTTTCTTATAAGCTTATTTATTTATTTATTATTTGGCCTTTGTCAGTTTCTAAGTTTTACTACTTTTTTGCAAATGAGAACCTGGTTCATTTGTTAGGCTTAAGTGCTTTGCCAAATTTAAGTTTGCATTTTAATCTACAGGTTCTTATATGTAGATTTTGTATTTAAGGGGACTGGGTCATACCACCTCCAAAAAAATTACTTTACTTTAATATTAGTACTTTACATTTTCCTGTATTTTACCTTCTAACTTCCATTTTAAGTTTGAAAAGAATGGTTGGGGTCCAAGAAGGCCTGGATGCAATCACAATATTTCTATCTGCCCAGAAGAAGCTATAAAGCATGCCAGTTGAATAGTCTTCTGTTAAGGAGCACTGGCCAAATCACAGTCAATGAACTCTCCCAGAAATATTGTTGAGAGTAGAGTCTGAGGAGTTGAGCTCCACTGTATTTCTTTTATATTTTAATTAAAGAAGAGAAATGATATTGTTTCCAAGAATTAAATTTGAAGACAGGGGTTGGGGGTCATAAGTTTTCTTTATTCTGTGATAGTAGGCAATAAATGCTTCATAAAATTGAAAAGAAATGAAAGCAATTTAATAACTGTATGTTTCAATTGTTTTCATTAAAGACCCAGTTTTCATTAAAGACCCAGTATTGTCCATTACGCTTCACGTGCCTCTGTTATTGTTTTGGGTTGCACAAGTGTGAGGCATCTATTGTTCAGAGGTGCGTGAAGCATAGGACAATACTGGGTCTTTAATGAAAGCCAGAACTCATTCAAGTATGTGATATGTTGCAGTAGGGATGGAAATTATCACTCGCCCACTTGTCCAAGTGAGTGTCAAGTCTTCATTGGCGAGTACAAATTGTACATTACACACACGCCCAAACTGCCAGTGCTGTCAAAATTAAGGTTTCCAACCCTTTGTTATGAGCTATTATGTATATACTGCCTAAACAAGAAATCTCCATTGTCTGTGTCATTGGACACCACTTGGAACTGGGGTTTTCCAGCAGCGACATGGTGCTAAGAAAACTAGCATGCATTGTAAATGAACTCGGTCACTATTGCATTTGACAACATCCCCTAGCATCTGATTAGCTCTGTTGTGGAGTCATTGTTCATGTAATCAAAATAATTTTATAAATGATCAGTTTTTAAACTTTATCAATAACTTGTACTCCTACCTTATTATGATAGGAAATCAACATTCAAAATTAACATGGCTTAAATTTATGGCAAATTAGAGGAAAAATTCATGCAAAAGAGAGGGTTAATTACCTATAATAAATTAAACCATGCTGATCACTTTTTTGTTGATCTATGACAATCTTGAAAAGTGTTTCATTTCACAAGATTCCATGCTTGAAAGTGACAGTTAACACTGCGCATAGTTCTCTGATAAAACAAGGCATTATAAGTGCTACATTATAAGTACATGATAATGAAAATTTAATATACACTTTAAGACCCAGCGAATGGATGAAAAATATCAAAATAAACGTTTCAAAACCTTGAAGATACAATCGTAATGATCGATAGTGGGAAATTGCAATGACGCAGCATTTCCTTTTAACAATTAACTATTTGCAGACATCCTGATTAACTTAAGGCTATTACAGTAAATTTTGACCAAATACACTTGTCATGCACAGAGGAAACCTTAAGTTTTGTCAGCATAAGTAAAATAATTCCTAACTCGATCGATTGGCTCAATGGCTGAATATCTGAACCATAAGATGTCTTGTAATGACACAAAAAACCGTCATATTTAAAGAATATTGCTATTCAGCTGTAATTAATATTTATCCACACGTGCCATTTTACACTTTATTTACCTAGCCATGAAACACACCCTTAGAGAGCACTTGTTGCTATTTTTGTACTTTTTTGTCTTCAAGAAGGTGTTGAAACATAAGTGCAATATGCTATCATTCATGAAGTCAAATCAGTGCATGGATGATCCAGACAACATCATGGGGATGGGGGTGGGGGGAATGGGGTAGGGGGTGGGGTGGGGGAGAAGGAAAGTAAAAATGTTATAGACTGGGCCTTATCATCAACATTATTTTTTTTGCAAAAGAGGGGGAACCCATGCCCCTCTGCTAACAACTTTGCGATAAGGCTTATAGGTTTTTACCCTAAAAAGCTTTGCCATTGGATTTAGTAGTGTTCAGTACAGCATTGGGCTGTTGTTTGTACTCCAACAATAGACAAAATTAATATTCTCAGTATTGAACTGGAGGCTCATGTGGTACAATGTTTTCACATGCAAATATTTTTACTGATATCCCACTGCATGAGCCTCCATTGCAAGCTAGTTCCCGTTCAATACTGAAAATACATTGTTGTCTATTCACACAAAGAAAATTAATCATTCCAATATAGTGGTTTCTCTTCAAAATGATTTGTTATTTTATGTTTGATATTGTCACTAGTAGTTCAAGTTTTCTTTGCCGGGCCAAATCTTTGACAAATCAATTTTGTCTCTGGTAGGCGACAGATGAAAATCAACGACTATTTTTTGTTCCTTAGCATTCAATGCCATAACCTATTTAGTATTGATTGATATTCGGCAATCTCTGAACAAAATATAGCCAGTTTACATTCATTCAATATCAATCAGTGCTATAAGTTGCACAGCCCAGGCATCAATTCATAAAAAAAAACAGTTGTTAGAAATACACTTGGGTTAGCCAGTCACTCCGGGGGGGGGGGGTACTTCCTAGTGATAAGAATGGCAATGTGTGGCTCGATGGGGTCGTTCTTTTTGGGGGGGAGGGACGGGGTAGTTTTGTTTTAGGGGGGATTTGTGGTTTTAAAAATAGCACATCACCAAGTTGGGATTGCAAAATTTACATTTTCACAAAAGTGATTAAGGTGGGGTCTATAATTTGGTCACAGAATAGACTATAAAGGGGTCAGTGCTCTGAGAGGCCAGTGCCACATACCCAGCAAAAGTTGATTGCAGTACCCCCCTCGGGGCCAGTCACTTAACAGAAAACCCTGAGAGGCCAGTGGACCCAGCAAAAGTTGATTGCAGTACCTCGGGGCCAGTCATTTAACAGAAAACCAAGAATGCTTGTTAGTGGCAAATACTCTTATTCAGGCCTGTAATCCATATACACCACAGTGTGTAAAGGATAAAGCTTTCTTATAGTCTTGACAATGCATGATGAGCACATGTTTCTATTTCCCTTCCCCAAGTTGCCATCCATATCAGTCCAAGATAAATTGACGATAGGCTGCCTTCCTAAAGGCCCTTGTATTATTGTCATCTCTGTCTTTACGAATAACTGCTTGATTTCTTATGCAGAGTTGCAGAACATCCGGATCTATAAAACAGTTTTTAAATCTGGTAAAACTTGTTACGCATCTCCCCTGGCCACAGCATTTGTTTTCTATTTCCTGCGGCATATAAATTACACAAACATTTCACTTGCACCATGGGAGTGACACTCAGGAACTGGGGGCTGGGGCTGCTGTTCCTACCAATGTTTGGTAGATCAGTTTCAGGGACAACCTGGGTATCCTGATCACTACTTTCATCATCATCGTGGTCATTGTCTTCCATAATGAGTAACCCATGAATGTAGTCCATACTGCCCACCCCATGCTGAAGACTTCTCACACACAGGTTTTTGATCATTCAATTGATTATCTAGTGTTGTATGAAATCCTGCAACAAATGATATTTCTTTTAAAAATTGAACTTATAACAAATTTTATGAGCCAAGCCTTAATAAACAAACTCTAAACTATATTTCCATAATTTCATCTGCTGTCTTTATATTGGGAGAAGTGTCTGCTAAATAAATTAAATTTTGTACCATGGATGACAATAACAGTAATAAAACGTGTATTACACAGACTTCTCACACACAGGTTTTTGATCATTCAATTGATTATCTAGTGTTGTATGAAATCCTGCAACAAATGATATTTCTTTTAAAAATTGAACTTATAACAAATTTTATGAGCCAAGCCTTAATAAACAAACTCTAAACTATATTTCCATAATTTCATCTGCTGTCTTTATATTGGGAGAGGTGTCTGCTAAATAAATTAAATTTTGTACCATGGATGACAATAACAGTAATAAAACGTGTATTACACAGAATCTTTAGTGCATATAATAGCAAAATATCCCATAATATATATCAAGGAAAGTACGGTATGAGATTTATATTTCATCCACCCGAATTCATTTGTGAAACATACATATAAGAATAGAAATAAACACGAACTTGAAATTATTCCAATAGCAGTTATCAACACGAGTTTACTTGTCAAGTTTCTACCAAAAAAAATCAATTTCATCTTACATGTAACTTAATTATAATAAACAGAAAAGGCAAAACAGCGATTTGGTTTGAAATTGTAAAATTAATACGGTGCAATTTCGATAACTCAAATTGTTATTGTATAACATAGAATAATCGAAGGTTTCATTCAAGTGGAAACCATTCATTTGGCTGTGGCAACAAATCCGTTACTACCGAAATTACTGCACGAGCTTTGAACTAACATACACATTTTCTAATATTGGAGATAGATGCGCGTAAATTACGTAAGCTTACCTTGTTTCGCCATGGTTTTGATAATTATATTGCGAACCACACTTCCACTGTTCCGAGAAAATCACACCTTGCGCTTTGCAAGGCAACCACGATTTGTGTTTGTTGCTGTCCGAATCATAGAACAGGTACATTGCTATAAGATGCAAAGATAGAAGTATTTTGGCGACATGATTTTAGTCACTGCTAGCTCAAACAATATAAGCTTAATGTAAATCGACAAACCTCTGATTTTGTCACCTCACAATACATGTGTAAGTCTTAGACTTTAATAACACGATCGACGAGAAATAAGAACTTTAATACCTCTCTTTAACACTCGGCTCTTGTGCTTCCATGCCTTCAAACCACTTGAATAAGTTTCAAAGGGGTTTAAAAAAGTTTTACAAACACTTAAGCACGTGAAAATGTCCAATATCCGCGCTTCCCAGCACAAAATTGCCCCAGTCCCGGAATATGGTCAATCGAACGCACCCTAAATATCAATCAAAGGGCTCTTAAAGCCATCTCGTTAATGCGAGAGAACGTGAGGTTAATAAAAAAAAACAACAACAAGAATTGGAAAAGTTGGGTGCCGTTGATAGGTAAATGTAGTAAAGACGTGATAGGTAATATGTGTAAAGCTGCTTAATGGTTTATTGAAGTTGAAAGATTGAAAATACATGTAGGTCTAATCTTAGAGTTAGACATTGCAGTCATAGAGGACTTTTAGGAGCTTTTAGGAGCTTTTAGGAGCTTTTAGGAGCCACTAAATCAATAAAAGTCTTGAGCAACAAAAGAATCACGAATGTGAATGTAAATAATTTTCATGTTAATCTAGCGTATTTGTTCAAAATAGTCTTCATTTTACTGAGGGGAAACTTCAACTTGATTATATTAAGCGAATGAGGAGGCGAATTTGGTTGCTACGGGGGAAATTGTGAGGAGGGATGGGGGTGGCAAAACTACTTATATTCAATCCGTCTTGCCTAGAGAGCCCTTTTACTTAGTTAATTTTTCTATTTTTGGTATTCACAGTATTTTAGTAGCAATGCCTTGTATAGCATTACAATAGCGATTTTCTTATCAATCGTAATTTGGGAAAGATGTACGAAGGTTAAAAATATTTACTACATTTATTTATTGATATTTAAACAGAACTAAAATATATTGCAACGATTTTCATTTGGGATTAAAATTGATTTACTGGCAATGTTTTTAAACAGCCAATTTATATGTGCAGTGTATATGTGGATGTAAAGTATGAGAAACAACAACAGCTTTGTGCATGTCAATAAGTTCAGTAAAAAGGTAGACTATTGCAAAAAGGCAAATGAAAATATTTTGTCGCTTTTTCCGTTGACTAAAAAATTGTGTACCTTCGGGCAGAATGGTGTCTCTTGTAGGAATAGAGCTAGTGATTAGGTTTCGTTTTCTTTTATAGCCAATTAAAAATGCGAAGCTTTTACAAAACATCTCGGCTTACGTTTAGTAGCCCGAAGGAACATGGAAATTTCCATGTTCCTTTGTATTCTGTAGCGCGAAGGAACATGGAAATTTCCATGTTCCTTTACATTTCTGAGTCACTGAAAAGGAAAGGACATCAGCATGTTCTATGTACCTCAACTGCTGATAAATGCTGATAAAAGAAGCATCATCTGATGCCTTTAAAAGCATAGTAATTCTAACTTTTGTGTTTAATTTTCTCGATGATATGTTTGAATAGCCCTGATATATATAAAAAGGTGCGTTTTTTGAAACATTAAAAGAATCATTAACAACATAACTGACAACACTAAGATGTTTTCAGCCTCTCCGGCAAAACAAATATTGCAGTTACTATATTTCTGTACTTCTACTACTGTTCGTCGAATTGACCTATGCTTATCATCGTCGCTTTCGGCAATTAAGCAATGAAATTCTCTTGTTCCCGCCCAAGCAGTTGCAGCTCAACCTGGGAAAGCAAATAAATAAATAAATAAATAAATAAAAATAACATGTGATTCTCATAATTGTTAATTATACATAAATTAGACATATTGTATCATCTTTATATCGCATTCATTCTAAAGCAAGTTAAAAAAGAAAGTAAAATCTTTAGTCACATGTTAACAAGTTAAGCCTAAATACTGTAGCTGAAGGCTTAGGGACCTTAAGGGAATAAAAGAATAGCCGGAAATTAATTATCCACCCGTGAACCTCGACGTCATTACTTTTCTTTTATTCCACTAAACCTGAAAGGCAGGTAGGAATTTTAATATATCGAAATAGGTCTATTGAAAACATTTTGAGATCGAAGTGTAAAACATAACCTTTTTGGCGGGCTTTTTCGTCACAAATAGTAAACGGTTATTACAATATGTCTGATGTCACTTGATAAGATTACTAATGCATTTAAATTTCGGCCCTCATATTATTCCTCCTTCCACGAATGATGAATCTTATCAATAACTGTTATATCTTTAATTCAGTTTTCCACACATTACAGGTCCAGCAGGCTTTGAGCAAACAGACGTTATTCTGGCCGAAGAAGTGTTAGATTATGCGTCTTGTTTTCCCCTCACGGCACCAAAGCAAAAGATCACAAGTTACCGCAAAAGAATTCGCATTGTAACAAGTATCCAAATATGGAAATTATATCTGTCTGTTTTCATACCATGAGTTAGGTGTACATAATTCACTCGGACAAAATTGGAAAGGTTTAGCCCATACCGATGCATTTATTTTTAGATGATCATGCGGTTCTCCTGATTGTTGCGAAAAGATCGATAAGAGCTAATCGCGTGAAAAGTTCGAACAACGTTCTTATTTTAATTATCTCTTTTGTACTGGCATGTCAGAAGAAAAGATAAGACGCTTCCGACACTTCTTAATTCGGTCTGCATACGTGTGTTTGTTCATGGAACTATTTCCTTTTTCCAAAGATTCCGAAAAGGAAAAATTGAAATGCACGTTGAACTTCCCTTTTGAGATAAACTGAATGTGGGTTGATTTCCATACCTACACACGGTTGCCTAACACTGAGATGCCATACAAATAAATCGGAGCCCACCAGATTAGGAGTCTTTAGTCAGCTCCATACCCATAGCCTTTCCCGAATTTTTCGAAGGTAGCAACCTAGTAGTTGGTGGGGAGGGAGTCAAATGCGGTTTTTCAGAGCCCTAAATAAGCCGCCAAACGCCCGAGTTACCGGGCCCCCAGGCCTCATTGCATTCGACCTGGGGGCCCGGTAACTCGGGCGTTTGGCGGCTTATTAAGGGCTCTGAAAAACCGCATTTGACGTCCCTCCCCACCAACTACTCTGATACCCCCTCCCCTCCACAACGGCAAGCTAGCTATAACCAATTGAAGAAAGGTAAAACCTTTGTATATGCGCAATGGCACACAGTAAAGCAATGACTGCTGTTGAATTTTTGAAAATGCGGGGAATTGAGTTGAAAGAAGGTGATGACTTGTATGCAAAGAACAAAGGGACGTTCGAATACAACCCTTGTAGACATTGCGGCTTGAACTTTACACAAGGTCATTCGCTTGTTGAGCATCAAAAATATGCTTGTAAGAAGCTGCGAACAGAACCACGGCCGAAAGAGCTTTGTCCCGGCTGCAATCGAAGATTGTCTAAGACAACGGTTTACAATCATATAAAAAATGGCTGTCCGACTTCGTGCATTGATTACTGATTAAGTAGAGTGTAATTTTGATCCGGGGTAAATGCATTTTTGCCCGAGCCCGCAACGGCAAGCTAGACATAACTCGGTGTTATCACCAATTGAAAAAAAACACTTTCCTTCGTATATCAATGATGACGACAACACAAGTGTTCTTGAACTTTCTCAAATCGAGGAACACTGGTCTGAAACAAAAGAGCGCCGACTGGGTGAGTTATCGACAAAATACTCTTGGGGCATCCGAAATTGCAGCCTTGATCGGAGTTTCGCCGTTTGAAACACCAAATAGCTTGCTTTTAAATAAATTACAGCCAGCCGACATGCACAGCAATACGGCTTGTACCTGGGGCAATCTGTTCGAACCGATCGCTCGCAAATGCTTTGAACAGAAGCATCGTGTTCGAGTTTTTGCCAACAGTATATCCCTCAATCTGGCAACAGATCACCCATTGTTTCGAAAGATTATATGCAGTCCTGACGGCTATTATCTTGACAAAGATAATAATTTAATTCTTTTGGAGTTCAAATGCCCTTTCAAGCGGAAAATAGCTATGACTCGAGTGCCTAGTTATTATACACCCCAGATACAAACTGGGCTTGTGTTTAGTGGGGAAATGGTCAACAAAGGCCTTTTTGTCGATTCTTACTTCAGAATGTGTTCTCTAAACCATATAGAGCCAAGTTCGAATCATAATAATCTTTTAAACGGCGGAAATATTTACCAGACAAAAGGTCACACAGCGCTTGCCTGGGGCATCTGTTATCTGTTTTCAAAACAAAAGTTTACACGCAATCAAAGTAAACTTATTGACATTGGTGCTCTTAAACAAACTCAGACATTTGAGCAAATAATGGCTTCAATAGCCGAGAAAGACCTATGGTGTTCTTACGGTGCGGTCAGAATGTCGTTCAGCAAAGAATACGTAGATGAAGAGTTTTTGCGTTACATCAGAATGAAAAAGGCTCTCCTTGCTCCAGATGAGGGGCCGAAGCCGGTTGCTTTGTTTTCATGGAAATTGTTGAATGTAACAGAGCTTCAAATTGTCAAGCATGAGGGATTTTTGAACAGTATTCAACCGAAGGTCGAACGATTTCACGAGAACTTGGCAAGGCTTCGCAGAAAAATACATGAAAATTTATCAAATCAAAAACACCTTGAGAAAACCATACCTGGTGAAACTTTTGAAGACAACATCGGCGATGACAGTGCCATGTTAGAAGCCTTTCTTATTGAGAAAGCGGCAACTTTTACTCCAGATCTTTGAAAGCGTTGCTCCATAAACGGTCGTTTTTAATTATCATATTGTTTGACATCTGTTGCCTTAGGTAATTTACAATCGCTCGTTTCGGGTCTTCAAGCGGTGTTGTAATGTCCAGGATTTTGTAGAGCACAAACGTATAAGAGATTCTCGGAAGCCGAGCTTGTATATGTTTGAAAATACGTTTCACCTCATTTATTTGGTCGATAGTCAATCCAATCCTTTTGTTAATTCGTGTTAAAGCGTACCCAAACGCATAACACCGTGCCGACTGCCTTTGTCTTGGTTTGTACAAAATGTTTTGATCCGTATATGCCGGAGCATAATCCTCTAGCACTTCCACACGACCGCATTTTTTGCAATAAAGTTCACAAGAATCGCTTGATTGTAAAAATGGGCCGTCGCAAGAATAACAAGACAGAAATCTTCGGGCCCAACGTTCACGCTGCAAGTCGTTATAATGTTCTTGTAGATATTGTTTCCCCATCTCTGCCAACCCCATATCTTCGTAGATATGGCAAAGTTTTTCCGGCAGGCGCAAGCGGTGTATTTCTTTCCTATAATCACCACCATATAGCGAGCGAAGGATGGCAAAATTGTGTTGTTTGTCAAGTTCATTGAGCCGTGCGGTGAAGTCAGTCATGCTTAAACATTATAATTATTTTTTCAATTTGGCGATCTCGTGACTTCCGGTATTTATTATGTAAAGCCCATATTTAGAAAAATACAACTTTTCGGCTATATTTGCGCATGCGTAGTTCTTTATGAGTTACCACATGTGAAAGCACGGCAATTCGCTCCAATATAAAAGACCTGTTCGCACCATATATTATAGTAAGTCTGTAATTCGGTATAGCTCAGGGAGGTGTGGCTGGCCCCCACTGAATCCTGCTTACGGCTAATGCGATGTCAGACCAGGGGTAGTGGGGTTGCTGCGTCAGTTAGTGACCCCCTGGTGAACCAGCCCCGGCCCAACTGGCCGGAGAACTCGACCTCGCTCCCAGAGGCTAAATGGGAAACGACAACTCCCTTGTCCGGAGTTAAGTCCTAGCCTAGGCTAGGCAAAAACGAAACAGCCACCAGAGCACCCCCTGACTAGGGTTTTGTCCCTTTTCGTTATGTGTCACGCAATGTCACGCGTGACAGTCACGCACAATGTCACGTCATGTGTCACGCTTTGTCACGCAATTGCGTTCTTTTGTTAGATAAAGCGAGAAACCCGAATTTAGTCTTTCAAATCTGACTTGGACACAGCGGTAAGACGATTGAGTTTTTTTTTAATCTTTTCTTGTTCTTCCTTGCGGATTTCTTTTCTGATCTTGTCAAGATCTGGCGTTTGAGTTTGAGTTTGTTTGTTTTGTGAGGGTTTGCTTCACCAGAGCGTATTTCGTTCTTAAGTTCATAATAGCTCTCAACTTCACGAAGGATTATTTTGAATTCTGAATCGCTGATACGCTTGTCAGTTAGAGCTTTTGAAACCAGCTCAATGACAGAGTTTCGTTTTGCAAGGGCGAGTGTGTATATTTTCTCGTGTTTAGTAATTTTTCTCTGAAGCCGCCTACTAAACAAAGTGATGCCGGCTGCTGAAAAACCTATAATAGCTGCCACGCCGGCAATAACCGGGCTGGCGATGAGCCCGGCTCCTGTCAGGGCTGTGGCGATTGTGGCTGTAGACAAGCCTGTAGAAATGAAACCAAAACTTACTGCTGTTCCGTGAACAATTGTATGTGTTCGCTTGTATTTCTTAGCAACTTGTCTGTAATGATTAGCCTCCGACTCAAGCTCCTTTTGCAAGTCAGAGATTTTTTTGAGTCTGAAGCCTTCACCGTTGGATAAGTCTCTCAGGAGCTGATGGCAACACGTTAGCCGAGCTCATCATCAGGGGTATATATATATAATATATTTTTTAATTGATCTCAAGTTCAAATTCAAGGAGCATGTTATTGAAGTCAAAAAGGGCATTGTGTTCATCCCTTACAGACAGTGTAATGCTGTTTACATAATCACCAGACGAGACGTCACGCAAGATGTTCTGCTGTGTTGATTCATAGAAAACTTTCTCATATGGCTCACCTCGAAGATCAAATTTAGCCAAGACAGTCGAAGGCTTACCGTTGAACAGGTTCTGTCCTTTATCAACCAGATCGCAGTGGATAAAGTAAGTGCTTGGTGATGTTAATCTTTTGACGTATGTTACTAGAAACAATACAGCTCTTATGCCAAGTAAATTTGCCAGATTGTCACTAAACTTTACATTACTTCCATTGTGAATGACCATCGAGCCGACTGGTGTATTTATAGTAGTTGATAATTGTAATTTTATTCTATGTTTGGTGGCTAAGTCGTTAAATTGTTTCGCTAGACTATCAATGGTGTAATGCCCTTGAAGTAATGTCACGTTTGGAGTTGATCCATTGGAGCCATTTATTGTTGTTGAAATAGTTGCACTTTCTTTCAAATTATGCCACGAGTTGTAAAATGAACAAGAGACAAGTCTTATGTAACTCGGTTTCTGAAGCGGGTGGTCGAAGTAGATGGTGTGAGGGTTCGAAGGTGCGACGATTGTTAACACAACCATGATTGTATATATATATTTAAATTTAAATATATATATTCAATCATGTTTGGCAGACACGGTTCAAATCTCGGTCTGAACATTGGCGGTCACGATTACGGACCCCCACCCCCGTTTTTTCCTCGTCCCCAAAATCCCCTTTATCCAGAACAAAGGTATATTCGAAAAAAACAGCCAACACCACCCACAGTAAATCCGCAACTTGCTTGGCTTAGTTCTCCGGAGGCTGAAAAACTTTCTACAGCCGCCAAGGCTAAGGCTATCTCAGACTTCAAAAGGCGTTTCCCGCACGCTGACATGTCAAGATTTACAACAGAAGTTTCTTTCGACGAAAATCACAAAGCCACAGGAGAAGTGCTTTTCATAAAGGGCCCAGGCTCCTGGGCTATGCCTTCAGGCATACCGCACAAGAATTGGACACAAGCCCTGAAAGACGCCCTTGGCTTAGAGTATATTGGTGGTTTCCCTTATCAGTTGACGTTAAACCGAAACACACAAAAACCAATCCCGGCTGTTGATTTCTCCACCTCAATCGATAAAGACATGATGATCGGCTCTGTCTTGAACGATGAAGCGCAAAAGATCTATGTCACGCCAACTGATTATTTCACAACGAAATACAGAAACATTTTCAGAGACACACAGATTTCGTTCACAACCGCAAAATATGGGAGAAAGTGGCTCGGCGGCCCGCATATGAGTTTCTGGCCACAACAACTAAACTTTGCTCTGTGGTGTGCAACAACCGGCTGCGGGATCTCGCGTGACCTTCTGTTTGATAAGAACTCGACTCTCTCCCTAACCCCGCAGCTCCGATCATTTTACAGGTTTCACGTCTATTTCACAACAAGACGAATACTCTACAAGCTGGGTGGGGAACAGAGCGTGAGTGCTTTGCCAGACGACCCCACATTCAACCAGAAAGACAACAAGTTCAACATCGACGCATACAAGAGGATTTGCCAAGAGTTCGGTGTAGACCCAAATTCTGACTTCCGTTTCACATACGGCAAAAATCACGGGCTTGGCAATGTGTACATTTGGGTTACTGGCGATGGTCCCTACTCTACTGATTATGACTATCCTGATTCCGATCTAGCTCTGTTTGATGATGAGCGCGTCACAGACAGAAAAGACCCAAACTATCGCGCAAACGGCATATACTTCGTTCGTAACGACCAGGGCGCTGTTAGTCAGTTCGAGCACTTTGTGCCGAATTATGCACAAGGGCTAACACAGCCAGGGCTCGCGCGTATGAATCAGTCAATCGAGGCCTTTGTGTATTGCATTCTTGGTGCACAAGCAAACACTCGCAGCAGCATTCTTGGGAATGGAGGCCGAGCATTCCAAACGCAGCGAGTATTCCTCACACTCTTAGAGGACGCTATAAGACTGAACGACATATCTAAGAGCGTACAGCATTATCAGCAGGCCATCCAAGCAACGAAAGTGTGGCTTAACTTTGTAGTTGCCCCTGGTAGCTGGCTGATGCCGTCACGCATGGTTATCAACACAGAGAGCGTGGTGGGGTACAACAACAATCTTATGCAGGCAACGCAAGGGATGAAGCTGGGTGTTAACAATGATGTCAATCTTACCACAAAAAAAGCCTCCCTTCGCCCCATGGACGGAGGGCCGACAAAGATTAATCCACCAAACAGCCACCCATCGAACCCGATTCACAAACAGGCGACACAGGCACAGGGCATAGCGCCAAAACCAAAGGTCACACCCACACCACAACCAGCCCCCACACCAGCCACAACACCAGCCCCAACACAAGAGACTAAGATCGAGCCGCATCACGTAAACAAGGCGCTCATTGGTGTGGGTGCGCTTGCTTTAGCAGGCTTGTTTGTCTGGATGAGATAATTATCTCCTGCGCTTGGTGATCCTTTCAATCATAAAACCTACAACGGCAAGGATCAGCAGCCAGGCGTGCTCGCCAAGGAATGAGATAACCTGACCGGCTGTTTTGAAGATAAAGCTCACGATCGAACCGATCAAGCCTGGCAAGATGGAGGCAACCTTATTTCCTAGGGCTTTGAGCCCATTGCCAATAGCCTTGGTTCCGGCCTTTAAACCATTCATTGCGGCAATCGTCACAGCTCCTATGACTAGACCTGCAGCCAGAACAACTGCTTGAAGGGTCCAGCCATATTTCTTGAAGATATTTTTGACCCTTTCTCTCAAAGGCAAGGCTTCTTCTCTTTCCTGAACTTGTGTTCTTAGTCTTGCCTGTTCTTCTTCTCGCTCAGCAACTCGGGCTTCTGCAGCTTCTTTGTCAGAGGGAGAAGTATTCTCATCCTCTATCACGCGTCGGTCTTCCTCGTTTTGTCGTTCAAGCTCGGCCACTTGTTCGTTTAACTCATCCAGCGGCTTGGTGGAGTTCAGTCTTGCCTCGCTAGTGTTTGTTTTTTGTTTTTCATCAGCGAGTTTTCTCTGTAAGCGTTCAACTTCTCTTGTAGCTTTTTCTTGATCTATATTAGTTTTTGCATACTCTTTGCTTTTTTTCTTTTCCTCTTCTATGTCTCTTTCAATTTTTGCTTTTTCTCGGTTTAGTCTGTCTGTTTCGTTTTGTCTTTCTATTACTGTACCTCCTTCCTTTTCCATATTTGCAATGCGATGGTTGATTTGTTCAAGTTGATCTTCTTTTGCTTGTTTTTCTTGAGCCACTTGCTGTTGTTTTGCAGCTGTTTCGTTTAATGTTTTTTCTAGTCGTTGAGCTTCTTTCAGTGCTTGGTCTGTTTCCCTAATTTCTTGCCGTTGTTGAACTATTTTTTCTTCTGCAGACTGACCAAGAGCAAATCTGATTTCTTGTGAAAGGTTTGGGTTTAACCTTTGACGCTTAGTTAACCTTTCCACTGTAAAAAGAGGGTATGCTTTTTTGCCAGTGCCAGCCTTTTTTATCATGAGTCTTTTCGATCTTGGATCATAGTATGCTTCAAGATCTGTTGCACTAGCATCTGGAAATAGTGATGTGGTTGTATTCCAGGCCTTTTCTCTGTCAGCCTCTGCAAGAAGAGGGGTTTCATCAAAACCACTCTGTTCGCGAGGCATTGTGTGCATTTCATGCTCTTCACCACCATGATATGGGGTTGATGTGCCGCCCGGTTGAAAGGGGGCTGTTGTGTCAACTTCTTCTTCTTCGTCGTCGTCGTCGTGGTCAATCCCCCAGTCTTCCCAAGGATTCTCGTTCTCGCCAGGTATATCAGAGTCATATCCACCTTCTGCCATGATGTATATAAATATAAATATAAATTTATATATATACTCTGGCTATGGCCGTGCAACCCGTGCAACCCAACCTCCTCCCAACTAATGCCGAGAAGATTCTTGGTGCTATGAAAGCAGAGCGCACCGTAAAGCGCATCACCTTTGAACGCACTTCAGCCAATCCCGGCGAGGCCCTGTACGTTACGGTGCCCAAGCTCAACGAACATGAGGTTATCGTGTCGGGCTCGCTTGCCTTGCTCTTTAACATCGACCTTGCCGGCGGCCACGCAAACAACTATCTTGTACAAAATGTCTCCAGAGCACTAGTTGACAGGCTTGTTGTGAAGTTTGCCGCCACCACTGTCCAGGACACCGTTGGGTACGATATTTACAAAATCTTCGAGGATCTATTCCTCTCTGTTGATAAGAGAGACAACATGCTCCCTGAGGGCATCCAGAGTGTAGACTTGAGTAAGATTCGCTCTAGTGCCGGCGACAAGAAGACCTCTGGCGTGGATGTGGAAAACAAACTGGAGACCATTTACAAAAACAAATACCGCATCAACCTTGACCACCAGATTATAACAGACCACGGCGTCATGTACCCACAGGCACTCTACAACGATTTGACATTCGAGATAACGCTCGCCCAGGCTTCTCAAGTTGTCAGGGGTTCGGATACAAGCAAGCTTGTCTACAAGTTGACAAATATCCAGCTTGAGTACGAGACAATCCGAAGTCAGCAGCTGGCTGACGCTGCAACAAGTGTATACTCTAGCGGAAAGGAGTTTGCCTACGACCATATCATGCGAGAGGAAGTGGTCCCCTTCTCGAAGGGTTCAGACGCACGGCTGAATCTCAGGGTGAATCCGCAGCGCAGGTCACTGAAAGCCATACTTCTGCTATTCATCGAACCCTACACGGCAGGAGCCAGGGACTCAGAAAAATACTTCAACCCAGACATCACCAAAGTTAATGTCACCATAAACGGCTCCCCCAACAGGATTTACAACGAAGGCATCAACGGGACCGACATGTGGAGGGAAGTCAGTCGCCTCTTCAAAAAGAGGGGTGATGGCAGGCCCAACATGAATCTAACAAAATATCTCACGGGCAACAAGTTCGGGCTCCTTATCGACCTTAGATCAATGGCTGATACAACCCTACATGGCAACGGCCAACGCCTCGTCAACACAAAGGACGGCGTACATCTTGAGCTCGAAAGGACAACCTCCGGCTCGGGAAACGTGCACTGCCACATCTACACCATCAGCGACTCACAGATGAACATCATTGATAGACAGCTGCAGGCGGTTCAGTACTAAACACATATATACACATAAAAATATATAGAGAATGGACCCACGAAAGCTGCCATTCAATGCCCTAATTATCGGCCCGACTAATTCTGGCAAAACACAATATCTTCTGAATCAGCTGCGTGGCCCCTTCAGGGGCAAGTTTGACTATATTGTTCTCTTCTGCCCAACATTTGTCCACAACAAGACCTACGACGGTTTCGTGAACCAGGAGCCACGCATTTTCGTGATAGACTGTCAGCAGCATGAGATTGAAGCATGGTTAACTTTAGCCAGTTATTTCTTCGACGGGACAAACACGCTCTTTGTGCTGGATGACTGTGCTGCTTCGAAGGATGTGAAAGGTCGCACGAGTCAACTTGTGAAACTAGGGTTCAGTGCTCGCCACAGCGGCTTGTCAGTGTGGGTGCTAACCCAACAGTTAACCAGCATTGCGAAACCCTTTAGGGAAAACGTTGCAGCGATTGTGCTTTTTTACACCCCATCAAGCAAAACAACGAAGGCCATCTTCGACGACTATGCCGGTGAGCTCTCACACGAGGAGTACAAAGATGTGATTGCAAAATTAAAGGGGCACAAGTTTTCTCACCTAGTCTTCTCTCTGCGACATCCCTATGGGGTTGAAGTGAAAATGTGAAAACATATATATACGCTGAACCATGAACACCTCAACCAGTAACCACAAGCTCACGGTATTTTCACAACTTCTGGGTGAATTACAGAGTCATGCGGAGGAGATGCAAATACAGATAATCAAAACCGCTGGCGAGGACGATCTGCGCCTCATGCTTATTAGTCGATATCCTTTGAAAGTCACTGTGTGCCCAGCCACCATGACGGGGCTTATACGTGAGGTTGAAAGTCTTTTGCCTGACATCAAGAGAATAATTGAAAAATAAATACATAATAATATACGCAATGGCAACAAACCTCCAAGAAGACATGGCCGCATTTGATAATGAAATCATGCAGCTGCTAGAGGCAACCCCTGATAGCTCCTTGCCATCAGCGATTCCTGAAGTCTTAACAGGTCCAGACACTCCAGCTCAACGAGAGAAACTGGCAGTCCTTGTTTCAACCGGCAAATCAAAAGAGGCCATCGGTGCCCAGCTCACACACGAGCAGGTGAAACGCCTGACAGATAAACAGGTTGAAAAGTACTACAAAAGGTATGAAGCCTATGTCGGTAACAAGACGACCGAGTCTCTGATTGACAGCGTTATAATGTTCGCAACCAAAGGCGCCGGCATGGTTGTTAAGATTGACGATGTGGAGGCCCTGCAGAAAGAACTCAAAAATGACTACATGATTAACCAGGAACTTTCATCTCTTGCTGGAAACCTTGCACTGCGTTGTGGGCGCTTCTTGGCCTTGGCCAATGCTGTTTTGATCACTACAAAACACATCGACTTCAAAAAGGAGCCAGAAGAGTTGCCCCTTCAACCTGCTCCACCTGTACACCCAAGCAGAGACGGTGAAGGTTATCCACTCGAGGGTTTTGATGAAGTTGACACATGTTTTGATGAAATTTTTGACACATAATCTGACAGGAACCTGGCAGAAACCTGGCAGGAACCTGACAGAAAACTGGCAGAAACCTGACAGAAACCACGAAGGTTTGAAATAAAAAATATACATATATACATGATGGCTCAACCACTCGAGACGGTGCCTGAAGAAACAGTCGCGCCAGCAGCACACACAAACAACACGCACGTTACCTCTGATACCCCAAAGACTGCTCCAGCCAAAAACCCTGGTCGTGTTGCTTCTGGCAAAAGGCTTGCTGAGCGCAACCGCCTGGCAAGAGAGGTAAAAAAACAAGCACAAGCTGCTAAAGCAACAAATGAGCCTGCCCCAAACTCGGCACCCCAAAACTCGACAAATGAAGAAGCTAGCAGCAACTCTGGTTTCTGGATTATAACGGTTGTCGGCGTAATTATATCCGCTTGGGGCGTCTATTACCAACGCGAGGCCATTATGAATACACTTAGACGCAAAGCCCCGACCCCAGCCCCTGCGCCGGCAGTGGTGAATGAAGTTCAAACTCCCCCACAACCGAGACGAAGAATTCGCGAGATGGAGTAAAAAAATCTTATATATACAATGGTAAATCTCTTTCAAGGCTTCGTAAACGGGGCTGCAATCGGAGGTATTCTTTTTGTTATGCTTAAATTCAACATTGTCGCCCTAAAAACAGTTTGGCAATTAGCAACACAACAGATCAACGAGACAACGCATAATGAAGAGTCGACTGAAATTTAAAATCTTATATATACACCATGTCTGACAACAAGCTCGTGAAAGCTGTTCTTGATGCGGCCACAATAACTGGTCTTGTCGCAACTATTGGCTGGGTTGGCAAAAAGGTCGTCAAGGAAAATCTCACAGCCGACCCCAGCTCGAGTCTCATGAACTACGTGAAGTTCACTGCTGCCATGGCTGGGAGCATAGCTCTCAAGAAATACCTCGAGGACCAGAAGATCCTCCCTGCCTCAATGTAAATCATATATATATAGCAATGGCCTCAATCGCTATTATGGTTGGTGGAGCAATTTTGAATGCCGCTGCTTTCACTGGAGGCAACTATCTCGCAAAATATCTTTCCGGCGACAGTGGGAAAGCCGCTCTGGATGAGAAGATCAGACACGACAAGGCGTTAGAGGCCTATCAAGCGGCCTCCGCTAAATATCAGAAAGACCGCACAAAGCTCCTCGACTGGATTGCCAGCAATGATCGGATCAAAGATCAAGCGAAACACAACTTTCAAGACACTGACCAAACTCTAGTGCTCTACAACCAAACACATCGGGAGCAGCAAATAACACTCCCCAAAGAGCCCGAGTTCTCTGACTTCTATAAACCAGGCCCACAGCAGAAACAAGGCGAACTCTTGTTTATCGGCACTGGCGCGCTCGCCCTTGGATATGCAGCGTTTCGCTTTCTGTAAACACATATGTATATGGAAGCCAAACTCTCAAAGATCTATTACGGCCCCAAAGGCTATTGGAAAGGACTTGCCGCTGTCAAAAAGCTAGCTGCAGCAACCAAGGTATCTGAAGAGGCGGCAAAGAAATGGCTCGTAAAACAAGCTATTTGGCAAGTATATCTCCCCGCACCACGCCATATCCCTAGCCCTAAGTTTGATGTTCAAACTCCTAATGCGGTGCATCAAGCAGATCTACTTTTTTTGTCACACGACAAACTGCCTCATGGGAGGAAAATTTACAAATATGCTTTGACAGTTGTTGATGTGGCTAGCCGTTACAAAGCAGCAGAGCCCTTGACTTCGAAAGAGTCTGATGAAGTTTCTAAGGCGCTTACACGTATTTACAGACGCGGGCCTTTGAAATGGCCACAACTGTTGCAAGTTGACCCGGGAACAGAGTTTATGGGAGCTGTGACTAAAGAGACTGGGGCTCATAAAACAACCATTCGTCGTGGGCGTGTTGATATCCACAGAGACCAAGGGATTGTTGAAAGATTCAACAGAACCCTGGCTGAACGATTGTTTGGTTACCAGTACGCAGTTGAAATGAATCTGCCCTCTGGCCGTTCGACCGCTTGGGTTAAAAGATTGCCAGATGTTGTCTCTGCCTTGAACAATGAAGTAACTAGATTAACTGGCAAGAAGCCTGCACAAGCAATCAAAGAGAAGGCAACCTCGGCCAAGCCCGCAACCTCATATGCTAGGCCTGTTGGGGTGAGTGAAAAGAAGCTCCCTCCTAGGGTTAATTTGCGATATCTGTATTACCCCGGTGAGCTTGAGGGTGGTAGTCGACGAGCGACTGATCCAATCTGGTCTTTGAAAGTCTACAACATCGAGAAGGTTGTCACCAAGCCAGATACGCCTGTCGTGTATTATCTGTACGACGGCCCCAAGCGTGGTTTTGTACGTGAGGAGTTGATGGTTGTGCCGCCGGGTACTCAGTTGCCACCCGTTGGGCTGTGAAACTCGATTGGTTCTGTGTGGATACCGTCTGGCAGCACCCAACGCTTGTCGTAGTAGGCGCTGAGACCCAGCTTGTGCTGTTCGTACGTGTACATGGCCCCGTTGTGCATTCGAAAGCCTCTGTTTGTTGCCATGTCCCTACCCCCTTGCAGGGCTCTTTCGTACCTTTCCCAGCGAAGCTCGTTCTGATTCTTGTTGACTCCCTTGGAGGACATCTTGGCCCCTCCGCCAGCCTCGTTTTCTACGTAATAACACTTGCTGCACAGGGCGATGGCCCGTGTACCTTCCTTCTCAAGCTTGAATAAGCCCGGCTCTCTACCACTCCACTTGTCCCACGCCAACCAATTCTTCTTCTCCGCCTCGAACTGGGCGCTAAGTTCTGGGCGAACTGCTTCTTCGAGAGTGTCGTGAGCAAGAGCGAAGTACATGCTGTCTGTGTCCATCTGGATATGCTCGAAGTCGCGCCTGTCGATGAAGCAATCAAGGAAGTCGTAATAGAACTCCAGCATGCGGAGCTTGGCAAGTTGATACACAACAATGCCGACTTGAAAGGGGCGGTCGATTGTGATCTTTTGCTTGCGCAGCTCGATCTTGTAGGCCTCTCCGATCTCTTCGAGGTCTTCGAACAAAGGTGAGCGGAGATTCTTGTCGACCTCGTCCTCGTCAGTTGTGTACACCGTTCTTGTTTGGCGCTCCACGGCTTCGATGAACTTACCGTAAGCGCTGTTGCCAAGGAGCTTGAACACTTCGGCAAGCAGTGCCTTATCCTTGTCAGCGTCGCCTTTCCTTCGGTTTTCGGCGACCTCGCGAACGAACCAGTCGAAGAGTTTTTGGGGTCTATAATCGATCGTGCGATAGACTGCCGTGATCTTGAACCCACTGTCGAGGTACCATTTCAAGAGGGGTGCGTAGATAAGCATCTTTTTCGCTGACAACACACTCAGAAGCTTTTTCTGGTCGGGAAAGCGGGTTCGGCCACTTTCTTGGAGGTAATCGTGCATATGCTGAGGCACGCATTCGTTAGGCACTGCTTGGTTGATGAAGAACGGGGGAAACTCTTCGAACCGCTCCCACAACTTTCGAGGGACTTCGATGTCCACCTCCGCAAACCCGAACCACCTGCCTCTGAGAAGGAGAAAAGAAAGCTCTCTAGCCGCCTGAACCGGGTCATCGTAATGCACAACCTTCTCTTTGCCACAGGGCATCTCCTGCAGCATCGTGCTGGGGTAAAGAGAATTCGCATCGAACCCCACAATCCGTTTCGTGATGCGGGCTAAGTCGTATTTGTGAGAGCGGATACGGGTTTCACCGCGCACGTGTTTGCGGGTGAAGACCAGGCTTGGCCCTCCAACCACAGCCCCCTTCAGCATGGCGTATGCTTCTGGGCCTGGGGCGTATAGTTCTGGAGCCTTGCGGCCCCGCCACCCTCTCAATGAGCCTCGCAAGACGTATTGCATTGATACTACTGGCAAGGAGACCGCGTCTTTGAAGATGTCAACCCCTAGGCTCGTGTAAAAACCCTTCATCGTTTGAAGAGCTTCGAGGAAAGGAGACACGTCTAGATTGTTGTAATACTCCAGCCAGTCTCCGAATGTCTGCATACCTTTCTCGTGAAAGAGGCGATTGCATTCCTCGTGCTCCTTGGGAGAAAGAACGAAGGCTTTTTTGAGTTGTGAGTACCAGCACTCGTATGGGGGGAGCCCAAGGTAATCAAGCTTGTCAGCACTGTCAAACCACTCGTATGGGAGCCAGGACTTAGTCTGTGTCGCTCCATACATCTTGACCCACCTGTCGTATGTAACGCCTGGGGCCAAATAATTCACGATGTCCAAGAACTTGTAGCTGGGAGTGTTGATGAACATGATGCGTCCCTCTTTCTCCGCAGCGAAGACCTCGTTCTCTTGAGCAAAGTGAGAAACAAAGTACTTGCGGATAAGCTTAAGATCGTAATGACCTGAGTTGAATCCGACCACAGGAACTTGGTTGCACCATTTGTCGATGAGCTTGAGTTGCTTCTCAGGGAGATTCTCAAGGTCTGGGGGCATATATTGGTCAGCCACAGCCTCTCGGATGGCTGCGGATCGCGACTCAAGGGAGGCATAAAACAGAGCGATAAGCTCGTCAGGGTCTTTGGAGCAAATATACTCAGGCTCAGGATTCAACGTGTCGGCAATGGAGACTGAAATGGGCACATGCTCGCTTTCATAAGAGAGCCCGTATGTCGGGCGAGCTGCCTTGGTCTTATCCTGATACGCTTCGAAGTCGTAGACGATCGCGTGTGGATAAGTTTTGTTTCTTTTCTGTGGGCAACGGTCATTAAACCAGGGGTAAGGCCTTTCATGCTCCCACCTTTCAACCACGGTGTACCCGGCGTCTAGAAGAAACTGAGTTCGTTGCAGAGTCTTTTGGTAAGCAACCTTCCTTGTGATTGTGTTGCCTTTACGGTCAGTCGTGATCACTTCGTTTCTTTGTTCAGGTGCAGGAAAGCACTCTAAACAACCATGCCAGAAACAACCGTGAAACTGAAACACTGTCTTGCTTTCTGGATGATAGCCGTCGACTGGAGCCCCACAAATATACCTCTCACCGCCATGGCCGCATCTGTGATGGTGGATGTGCTTGTTGATCTGTTTCGCCACCCACTCGAGCCAACACACTGCCTTGACACCGAAACCGCCTTCTGGGTAAAAGGCTTTCTCAAAAGATGACTCTGGAGGAAGGACACGTTTCCCAGGGCAGTCGATTTTGGTTTGGCCTCGAGTACACGTCTTGGCGTGACGCTTCAAGTTATCAGCCCGTGTGAACCTCCCGCCGCACTCACCACAAGTGTAATTGTTTGTGACTTTATTGAGATTGGTGATCAAGAAGGCATGGCCTTCATAGATGCCGATGGTCATGGTTGAAGCGCCAACCTTGTCGTAATTCGCAGGGGTGTGAGATAAAATGAAATCACCATTAGCGAGAACAAGGTAAGCGGCAATGCCTTGCTTGAAATGCTTTTCGATTTTGGAGAAGTGCCGCAAAGTTAGCTTGTCTCGAAGCCCCGGATAAAAGGCGAAGAAGCTTTCCGCGAGTTCCCTGGTTCTGCGGGTGTTGTCTCTTTTATGGGCTCCTCGATGGACAGCCAAGCAACGAAAGAGACAAAGATTGTCTTTGAAGTTGTCAAGGGCAATGACTTCTCTTTTGTTGCGTATCCAATCAGGAAGCCGCCCGAGGCCTATTTGCAGTGGTTGTCGATCAAGCACGACTTTAAGATCAAGCAGGATAGTGCGTTCGTAAACCCATTTGGTGTCAGGCCTTTTGAGTCTTGCGTTTTGGAGACGAAGCTCTTCCTGAACTTGCAACCACTGTCGTGTCTCAGAGAGAGTAGCTAGCCAACGACTGTAATGGTTGTTTTGATAAAACTGTCTCAACTCCTCGGTTTCAGTGTTTCTTAACTCGACTGTGAACCGTAAATTGATTGCATGCCGTGTTTGAACATTTTGCTTGATTTTGTTCAAAATTCTGGCGACAAGGGGTTTTTCGAGATCGGTTGCAAAACGAAACCGGATTATTCGTCTGCCGTGTTCAACCCATCGGTCAACCTGATCATAGACTTGAACAAATTGTTCAAAATCTAAATCCTGTGGGTTGTTTTGAGGCTCGCCCTCAGCATTATTGTCGTCGGCAGGCTCGAACCGCTCAAGATTTCGTGCCTGTTCGTCCAGCCAGGCAATCAGCTCGCGTTGATCGTCATCACGCCGTCTTCGTTGTCGGGGTTGCGCCATTGCGTATATACAAGGATTTTACCTTTCTTCAATTGGTTGCCCCTCTCACACAGGGTTTGAGGGAGGGGTATCAGAGTAGTTGGTGGGGAGGGACGTCAAATGCGGTTTTTCAGAGCCCTAAATAAGCCGCCAAACGCCCGAGTTACCGGGCCCCCAGGTCGAATGCAATGAGGCCTGGGGGCCCGGTAACTCGGGCGTTTGGCGGCTTATTTAGGGCTCTGAAAAACCGCATTTGACTCCCTCCCCACCAACTACTACCTTACTATTAAATATATATAAATCAATATATAGACAGAAAAACTTGATGTAAGGCACTATTTTCGCACATTGCATGAACTTTTATACAGCGGATCAGGTTACCTTCTCAACTTGTCGTTGCTCACGTTTGATCTAGAAGGGGCGATTCTTAAAATTTATCCGTACTCCTGTACTTCGGGTGATTGCAGCCGTGGCCCTGATCTTTTAAAGGTTCTAACCTTTTCACCTTCGATTCCTTAACAAAATGCCACTTTATATCGGCACGAGGACCGGTCGCGCATCCGACGCATGATTTTCTTCTTGTAGCCTCGACGATTCTCTAATCTGTTTTAATGACGTTCCGTCTTCTATCCACTGAAATAGATATGCACGTTTTTGCGTGCTTGTATAAGTGCATCATTCTGAAACATCAAAAAAGTTGATTGACATATGTTTCATGTGTGCTGCGATCACGAATTGTTTTCGGTAGTCACGGGATGTTGTGGACTGTTGTATCTGTGCTCTTGGCTGCGGATTTCTAGGCGCCGCAACGACCTCAGAGCTAGAGGTTGACTTGTATATATATTTATGGCAACAAAGGGGATTTCAAGCGATACAATTTTAGATGAAATTGTTGAAAAATCGAAACGGGTTCTTACAATGTCTTATGTAGTAAACAGTCCTGTCACAAGTGACCCTTACGAACCAGATGAGACCGCGAATCCTGTCAGTTCTGAAATAGCCAGCAGTGACCTGTTTGAACCAAGTAGCAAGGGCGATGGCGATAATCCTGATAAAGCCATCACCGCAAGTTCAATTTCTAGCGAACTTTATGAGCCCCTGGAATCGAGCGAAGATGAATGTAGCCTAAGCTTTTTCAGCTGCAAGTAGAAGGTAAGTCTTCTAAAAACCTATTAAGAAAAATTGAATACAGTGCACCAAGGATATAAATAAGTACAGTTTTAAGGGGTTGCAACGGTTAAATTCCTCTTCATAAATATTTCAATACTATTTATCTTTTGAATTAAGAGTAAACTAAATAGGTATTGAGTCCATCCATTTGAATTAATGATTTCAACTGATTTTTTAAGGCCTTAATTATTATATTGTCTACGAACTTCTCATTGCGTTAAAACCACACGGCTAGGCCTTGCACGCTCAGCTTATTACAAGTGCACGACTTATCGTCGTACATTTTTATCCAGTTCAATTCCGGTTATGCAAAAATTGATTAAACTCGAACCCTTCGTAGAACTCGAAGTTTACGCTAACTGGAACAAAAATCGATTACATTGAAATGGCATTATTTGGCAAGAGAATAGACCAAAATCTTGTAAAATTTAAACTTTCCCGGAAATTTATTTCACAGTGTGGCGCGTATAAGCAACTGATCTTGAAAATCCACCGGCATAAAACCATCCGAGCCAAATGAACAAGCATTTGAGAATGCAATGAAATTCATCGGAACTTGAATATAAAATTTGAACTCATTCGAGTCAGAACAGCCAATTGATAATAATTATGTTTCGTTTCTTGATAGATCATGGCAGGTAGGTTCATACTTGCGTGAGAGCTCTAGAATATTTCAGGAAATTACGCTTTTCCGCTTATGCTGATAAGCGTTCATGTTTAAAATTCTAAGCCGCCACCTGCGTACTGTGATCAGTTTAATTTTTATCTGCAACGACAGTGAGCTTTACTGCCACTGTAATCACCTTGTGGTTGTCGAAGAATTGCAAATAGAAAAAGGCGAGAAACTCGTGATTTTGATGTTTTTGATCTAAATAAGTCATCGAAACGATCAACGCCATTTTTTATAAGACCTTGGTCTAAATATACGCGCATCGTTCAAGACGTGGAAAGAAAGTCTAAACTAGTTGAAGTTCAAGTTTTTCATCAGTTTTGTTTTCCATTCTCGATGTTCTCGAAAGCCGTGCGACAAGCAAGCAAGTCGTGAGAAAATGATGAGATCGAAACCACATGCTTTTCCCACGGTAACCGTGCTTATATGCAAGATTGACGTTCAATTTGCTGAGATTGTTTGGATACTGCGTTTGAATTTTACTTGAAAGTGTATTTCGGTCTTCGGCCCCTTTGGATATACAATACTTTATTTATTCATTATTATTTATTTTTTTTTTACAATATATGTTAACGACCACGGCTACAAAGTGGGCTACTTTTTTACTTTTTTTCAGCTCAAAAGCTGAAATTTATAGTAGATGAAATGAGACCTGCTCCGCACATTTTAATTATTTTAAAACTGGTTGAGGTCGCCACTTACTCATTTTGTAATTGATTTATTCAAAGCGCCGCCACGGAATCGCACTCGCTGACATTATTATCACACTATACAAGCATATTACTACTGAAAACAATCACCTTTTGGACTTCCCGTGTTATCAAACTGTTCAGATTAGGTTACTGCCGAACGATAATACCGCAGATACTAATGGAAGTGTTATGTCCTTGCTCAGGTGTATACTGGCCGAGGCATTGAAAGAAGGCGTCGCGTCCTCGTCGCCGTAAAAATTGAATGGTATAACTAAGAAAGTACAGGGATGCGTGAAGATAACATTATAACAGCATCGAGTTAGCGTATTGTTAAGGGTCGTGGATGCGTGAAATGGAACATTCTGGACTGAAAGAGTGCCACGAATGCAAAAAGCATTGACAAAAAAAAAACACTCTTTTTAACTTAAAATAGCCCACTTCTGAAAAAAATACGTAGGTGTATTGATTGTTTAAACCATGGTCTAAGTAAGACGGGGTTGAAATAACCAGTTACTATCACTGCAAAAATCAGCATTACAACAGTTTCGCATAATCCAGTCTTTCTGTAATTCAGTAATATCTTTCATTTTTTGTGTGTCAGTTTATTTTAGATATTTGTAAGTCTCAATACTGAGCTTGTTATTGCTATTCAATTTAAAATCTACTAAAAGAGTGTCAGCGGGAGTGTGATGATGATGATGATGATGATGATTTGTTTATTTATCACTCTCGCAGCCTATGGCTGAATTACAGTGTAGGTCGATAATAAATATATACTAACAAATAGATAGTTTCACAGTAAGTTACTCTATAATTTAATATGATTAATAAATTACTCTATAACACACACACACACACACACACACACACACACACATGAATGTATGAAGAAATAACCGAGGACTAGATGACGAGCGCTCTATGCGCATATTTTACGCTGACAAAACTGCCAGTCAGTACTGTCAGTACTGATACAACTTTACATTGTGCTGCCTAAAGAATCATGGAAATTTCCACGTTGCTTTGCATTGTGCTGCTCAAAAGAACATGGAAACATGCCATGAGAACTCAAAGCCATTCATTTCATAAATTGAACTTACTGATTATTGCTTCCCTAAAGAATCGCGACAAAATTATCAACAAAAACAAAGACACTTTAGATAACTTAGACGTCAGATGTGGGTGGGCTGAAATATCTATGTTTTCCGCTTAGTTGTCAATGCTTGTTAAGGAAAGATTTAACGCAGTTGTATTTTTTTTCAGAGTCAGATACTTTATTAATCTTTAAGTATGTTGTTAAGAAATTAAAGTAATTACAGGTGTGATATTAATTTTTATGATATTGTTACTTTTTTTAATTAATTTATTTATTTAAAGATCATACATTAGTTACAGGTACAACTTAATTTACATAGAAACAAAGGTAAATGAAAGTGAGAAAAAAAATTAAAAAACAAAGAGTGGCACACCCTTGCGCGGTAGAACATTTGTCGGAGTTTATGTGCAAAGTGTTGTCCATTTGGATTCAAATTTCTTTAAGGTATTATTTTTAAAAGCAATCGTTCGTTCAGAACTAATCTTATCATTTACTAAAAGACAGAACATTTCGAGGCATGGAAAAGTATTATTTAACCAGCACAAAAAAAATATAATATTTGGCAATAATTATAAAGTGGTTCAAAGCATAATAATGACTAGATCCTGGTTTATATCCATAGACGATGTCTTAAGTATTTAGGAAGACATTTTCTGATCGCTTATCATTCCACCAAGAAATAACCGACTGCCAGAAAGTTTGTATTACAGGACAGTCATGAAGTAGATGGAATAAGGTTTCATTGGGGAAGTTGCAACGGTCACAGTTAGGAGAATTTTTCAATTTCATTTTAAAGAGTCTATTATTCGTTGGGATAATATTATTTATTACCTTGAATTGGCAGCATCTAAGTTTGTTTTCTATGGTTACCTTAAAAGGCAGTTCGTAAATAGCTTTAGGAGACATATTTTCTTGCATTATTGTCATTTCTACGTTTGGAGATTCGACTGAATTGAGAACAAGCAATTTGCGTGCAACTTTAGCAGTAACGTTAGTAGGAGTAACGTCATTACTGTCGATCATAATACGGTTCTGTGTAGAATTTAAAATTGTTTTTTTTTCCAATCGTAAGGAATTGCGGCTAGGAGTCCATTATACATTAAAAAATGTACTGACAGTTCATATTTTAGTTGGAATTCTGAAATGGTAAGAAACGTTTTGTTCTCGATCTCTTTTAAAAGGTGACGTGTTTTAGTTATACCTTTTTTATACCATGAGGAATAGAAGACCGGTTTTCCATCAATTTTAATAAAGCGATTATTCCAGATGATTTCATTTTCGTAAATGAAATTGAGAAAATGAAATTGAGAAAAGAAATTGAGAAAAGAAATTAAAAAACAAAGAGTGGCACACCCTTGCGCGGTAGAACATTTGTCGGAGTTTATGTGCAAAGTGTTGTCCATTTGGATTCAAATTTCTTTTAAGGTATTATTTTTAAAAGCAATCGTTCGTTCAGAACTAATCTTATCATTTACTAAAAGACAGAACATTTCGAGGCATGGAAAAGTATTATTTAACCAGCACAAAAAATATAATATTTGGCAATAATTATAAAGTGGTTCAAGGCATAATAATGACTAGATCCTGTTTTATATCCATAGACGATGTCTAAAGTATTTAGGAAGACATTTTCTGATCGCTTATCATTCCACCAAGAAATAACCGACTGCCAGAAAGTTTGTATTACAGGAAAGTCATGAAGTAGATGGAATAAGGTTTCATTGGGGATGTTGCAACGGTCACAGTTGGGATAATTTTTCAATTTCATTTTAAAGAGTCTATTATTCGTTGGGATAATATTATTTATTACCTTGAATTGGAAGCATCTAAGTTTGTTTTCTATGGTTACCTAAAAGGCAGTTCTTGCATTATTTTCATTTCTACGTTTGGAGATTCGACTGAATTGAGAACAAGCAATTTGCGTGCAACTTTAGCAGTAACGTTAGTAGGAGTAACGTCATTACTGTCCATCATAATACGGTTCTGTGTAGAATTTAAAATTGTTTTTTTTTTCCAATCGTAAGGAATTGCGGCTAGGAGTCCATTATACATTAAAAAATGTACTGACAGTTCATATTTTAGTTGGAATTCTGAAATGGTAAGAAACGTTTTGTTCTCGATCTCTTTTAAAAGGTGACGTATTTTAGTTATACCTTTTTTATACCATGAGGAATAGAAGACTGGTTTTCCATCAATTTTAATAAAGCGATTATTCCAGATGATTTCATTTTCGTATTCGTAAGCAGTGGAAGGGGTTTTTGAATGTAACTCTTACCAAGCAGTAAGTAAGTACTTAAAACGTATTGATCTAAATTCAAATCTTTTGTATCAAAATTACAGTCAAAGAGGAAAGGGCCTCCATATCGAGATATGACAGATAAGAAGAGGGACAATTGACAATTCAGATTCTTCCAATGAGAGTTAAGTTCCTGGCTGTCCAGTGGTTTAAAATTTTTTCCAAGGTGACAAGCCTTTCCGTAAAGTTTATTTTGTTACTAATGAGAGGATCATAGGCAAGCGCAACGCCAAGCGCAACCACATATTTTTCAGGCCATGCAATGTTGAAAGGAAAGTATGTGCCAAGATTGCGTTTTAGACTGCCAAGCCACATTCCTTCTGTTTTACAGATGTTAATTTTAAGACCAGAGCAGTCTTTAAAATCGTTTAAAAGGTTAAACAAGTAGTTTGCGGACTTATCGTCTTTAATGAAGGCCGTGATATCATCTGCGTACAAACTAAGCTTTAATTCGGTTCCGTTTACTTTTAAGCCGTGAATATTTTTATTCGTTCTTATGGCTTGGGCTTCAATTGCTAAAACAAAAAGAAGCCCGGACAAGGGACACCCTTGTCTGACACCTCTTTGAAGAAGAAAGAATTCTGATGCATAACCATTATTAATTACACAACTAGATATATTAGAATAAAAGGTGTGAATCCATTGTTGAAACATTGCTCCGAAGTTCATTATCTCAAGGACTTTATATAAGTAAGTCCATTCAAGAGAATCGAAGGCTTTTTCAAAATCTAAAAATAATAACATACCAGGTAATTTTTTTTATCAAACATTTCAATTACATCAGATATTAATCGGATATTTTCACCAATGAATCGAGTTTTAATGTACCCGTTTGATCACTGTTTATCAGCATCGGCAGAACTTTCTCTAATCGTTTTGCAATACATTTCGTCGCAATTTTGTAGTCATTGTTTAAAAGGGAGATTGGTCGCCAGTTTTTAAGAAGAAGATTATCTTTATTTTTTTTTGGTATTAGTGAAATAATACCTCTTCGTTGTGAGATAGACATTTCACCGCATTGAAATGCGTCATTCAAACAGTCTACTAAAGGGGTAGCAACATTTTCTCAGAAGCACAGGTAGAATTCTGTAGTTAGACCATCTGAACCTGGAGTTTTATTTTTCGCAAATGTCTTGATAGCCGATAAACATTCTTCTGCAGTTAAAAGGCCTTCACAGATTTTTTGCTGTTCATCGTTAAGTTTGGGAAGTGCATTGTCAAAAAAGAATTTCAAGTTTGCTACAAATTCTTCATTTTCTAGCAAGGAGTTATTGAATTTCCAAAATCCTGGACCAGATTTCCTTTGTACATTTTTGTGTTTAATTTCTACATAAATTGGAGAGTGGTCTGAATCATAATACGACTTCACATCAGATTTGCACGAACGAGGGATTAAAAATTTTGAGATAAGCCAATAATCTAAACGGCATCTTGCCTTTCCTGAACTATTGCTCCAAGTGAAACGGACATCTGTAGGGTGATGAAACCTCCATATATCGACGGGATCTAAATTTTTACACATTTCATTTACACTGTATATTGTATTTTTTCTATAATTAATATCTTTTCCGCCTGTGTTATCAATACTTTCAAGTGGGCAATTGGAGTCGCCTCCTAAAATAATATTTTCATTGGAGTAAGGACGCAATGTGCTCATTAATGTGTTGTAGAAGGTAACTTGAGCGGTTTGATCATTAGTTGCATAGATGTTAACCAAACAGAAGTCTTCGTCGTGTAGCGAGAAACGAACTATGAGGAATCTGCCGTTTTTATCTTTTATTATGTTGAAATTTTCAATATTTAGTGTTGGCCGAATTAAGATCACGCCTCTACTATGCTTTGATCCATGGGAATAAAAAATGTCACCTCCCCATTCTGAACGCCAAACGTTTTCAATTATTTTGTCGCTATATATACGTTTCTTGTAAAAAAGTTATATCATATTTACCATTATGAAGCCATCGAAATAAATTTCTACGTTTTATCGATTTGTTAATGCCTCTAATGTTAAGAGAAACATATTTGAAACTCATCTGCGTAAAGATATGTTTTAAAAGACAACACTTGCGCAACTCCAAACAAAAACTTTTACCGTAAAAGGGTGTGCCAACGTACAAAATACAATAAAATACATAAAAACACAGAATACAACACCATTGTAGTTAATTAAGCCGTTAAGCGGCTCACAGTATAGAAGGGATATTGTTGGAACAAAATTGATTTGCATTGAGAAGTAAGGTCCCTTCTACAATTCCCAGCATGTTAATTTAATTTCATTGAAATGGAGGGCGTAATGTAAATAAAAACCCGAAAAGAAGACAAAAGAGGTGTAAATTGTTTCACGAAATGAGGTTATAAAGAGCATGCAAATTTTAGAATACCACTTCAAATAATATACATATGCGAAGCAAAATATATAATTCAGAGAACAAGTTAACAATCTTCTAGATCCTTAGCGCAATGGATTCGAATGGGGTGATCAACGGTTGATTTTCTAATAAAAATTTTACCATCTACCGTCCAGGCGCTGTTCCAGTGTTGTTGCTTTTTGCGTTTCCATACTTTGGAAAACAGTTCACGTCTCATCTTCGTTAAATTCTCATTGATGTAAATGATATCAACATCATCAAAGAACCGGTCTAAGTTCAAGTTCCTGAGATGCTTTCTAGCTTCATAAAGTTTCTTCTTTGCTTTGTAGGATTTGAACTTCACGATAATTGGCTTCGGTTGGTTGGAGTTTTTGTTAGGTAATCTATGGCAGATGTCAATATCATTGGCTTGAATGGTGACGTTTAGCGCATTTCCGAGCGTAATGATGTGGTTGACGATGTTTTCGTCGGTTTGTTCTGGAATGCCGTGAACTTCTAGGTTATGTTTACGAGAGTACTGTTCCAGATTGTCAATTTGGTCAATTGCAGTCGCTAAATCGTTGTAGGTTTCATCGAGATCTTTGTTAGTTTCAGTTAGAGATTCTTTGAGGGATTTTACTTCAAGCTTGAGAGTTTTGTTTTCTTTCACCAACTCGTCGAATTTAGCTACGTGAAAGTCCAGTGAGGTCTGAAGATCTTAATACTGTTGACGTAAAGCACGGTTCTCCTCTAGAAGTTTGTTGGTATTTTCTTGAATAGTATTCAAGGTTTCTCGAATGCTCGCCAATTCGGTCATGTCTTGATCTATAATTTTCACCGATTTTGCAGGCGGTTTGTCTGTATCTGGAGAGCTGCTGATACTTTTTTCTGTACGTTTACCTGGGATGTATGTTGTTATCTTTCTTTCTTTGGATTTATCTTTGTCGCCCATTGCTGGATGAACAACTTGCGGGAAAAAAAGGACGGACTACGCCGACATGCTGCCGTCCGCCATCAGACTCGCACCAGTCCCCTAACGCAGTTGTATGTTGTTATCGATATCGATGTGAAATGTTTTGGAAAGTGAAGCGGACATTGATTTTTCTTTTGTGGAGAGTTGAAAAAGAAATGGCTGCATAACGTAATGTTATATATGAATGGGTTATTTGGGAATATATATTAGTTCTGTCTTTTTTTATTCGAAAGTCGAGAGTTTTCTATTTCTGGTATCATGTGTTTAGTAACTATTAAGGATTAAATTGATGTTTTTGAGTTTAAGAAATCAAGTGGTTTGTATTTGATTGCTATTTGAAGTTAATTCTTGAAAAAAATTGTTGATATTTTTTGGTTTTAGGAGTGTATTGTAGTTGCGTGTTTTGTTATTTAACATATGTAGATTTTATCTGTGGTTGAAACCACATCAACAATAAATCCTAGATAAGGGACGGACCATTTAATTTGTGGAGGGGGGGGGGGTGTTTGGGTAACTTCTTCTTCTGAGTATGAATTTCTTTTTTCAGCATCACTGTTTGCAAGAATTTGTTTTACCAAAATGCTTGAAATTTTTTTCACGTGCTTTCTTGTGCACGAATTTTTTTCTCTTAAATTTCTTCTGCAGGAATTTTTTTTGGTAATTGCCCACCCCCCCCCCCCACAAAAATTAAATGGTCCGTCCCTAAGAAACAATCTGTCAGGCGATGAGGTCATAGCTCTAAAAGCGTTGAAAAACAACTCTGCTATAAACCTCAAAAAAGCGGGCAAAGATACTACAACAGTCATGATGAATAAGACAGAAACAATAAAAGACGCTCAAGTGCAACTCGACAGGAAGCAAAAAGCATAATACGGAAATAGCGTAGAATGTCTCGGACACATCCACTTAGAAGCAAATTTGAAAGATTATTGATACCGTAGGTAACGTGAGATATCTACCTTAACATCAAATGAGGTGTGTTATCTGGACACGAGAATCAAGAATGGTGACAGCAACACGCCTTTCCATCTCAGTGTCTACGACAAGAGGGATGACTTCTCATTTCGGATTGTCAATTTCCCTCATATGGACAGCAACATTCCAGCCAATCCGGCTTATGGTGTTTATATATCTCAATTGGTAAGATATGCTAGAATTTGCACATCGAAGTTGGATTTTATGCATAGACTTCGCCGACTTTCATCACGTCTCCTTCACCAAGGGTTCAAATCTTCACTCCTTCGTAAATCATTTACTAAATTCTTCAAACGCCACAGTGCTATCATTGAGAAATATGGCACTACACTACGAGAAATTAAACTAGCAATCCAAAATTGAGAAACACCGCCGTATCCTTTGTTATTTCAGATCCTTTATATTATTCTAGCGCCCCTATTAAATTTCTATATTGCTTCTATTCAGGTTAATGCTAGTGCGCGCGCGCAATTTTCCTTGAGTCGTGCGCGTGCTTAGCTTGTTTAGTTGACGTGTGTGCTTAGTTCGTTATTTAACGTACTACATTTATTTTGCGTTGTTTTCCTAACTGATATGTCTTGTCAGTAACTGTGCTCACACTGTGGGTGGCTCCTCCTAAAATGTTCTGCAATTGGTATAGGATTTAATGGAGCCGAAACCAATTGTGGAATTGCACGCATTTTGGGCATCCTACTGATGAACAGTTACGAAATTCAGATATATTTAGTAGCCACATTTATTTGCGGTCTGTCCCCTTTGAATCGAAACTAAATAAGAACTTTAATACCTTTGTGGTGACGTAGCGTGAGATAATTATGACAAGTTCATGACATCCCAATACCCTAGGGAAATTAACAATAGGTCCGGGGGTGCACCCAAAAAATTTTAGTGGCGGTATGTGACGGCCTTCTTGAAATCCTAACCGGTTTAACCAACCATATCCTCAATGCCCTAATATAGCTTCTATAAAGAAGAAGGAAGAAACCACCGGACAAAAGTCCACAAATTTAACAAAGAAACCTTTGATAACAACTTTTGTCCCTTTTTTTCGTACTGATTCCGAAATCTCGTTTAATGCGCATGCGCATTAACGAGATAAAAAAGGAGAAATATTTGGATTGAAAGAAGCATTTTTTTGCCATCATTTGTTTGGGCAAGGTTCCTAATAGTAGGATATGAGCAGATCTCGTTACCTTCCAATTGAATGTGCAGTGTTTTTTTTTTCATGTAAATCTCACAGCCATTGCTTGCGATAACAACAAGAAGTTATCTGTTGACAATTTTAATAAGTAAGAAGAAATGGTTGTTAGTAAGAAGAAATAGTGTTTAGTGAATGATGTTAAACTATGAACAAATGCTTTGTTACAAAATATTCTTCTCTACTTTCATTGAGTTTCACATTCACTCGGAATATTTGTTGCTTGAGTATACAGGCACTTGAAGAACCAGCTCATCCTCGGTGTAAAAACCTGCCAAACTCACGAGTGACGTAAAAGAAAGAAAACAAAAGGTATAAAACAATAGAGTCAACTGGGAATGCAAGACCACAAAGGTGAAAAACAAAGAAAAAAGTCACAGGTTTTTATACCGAGACAAACCCGAAGAACCTCAAAGAATAACATCTCAAGTAGATTAAGGCCTGGTTCCTTTACAGATTTTCAAATTATATAAAAGGGGGTGGTCTATTGTATAGTGTTTTCAAGGTATCCTAGGACTAATAGTTTAAGGCTAATTATAACCAAGAGTGCTTCAAAGTTTCGGTAGGAAATTGTTTATAACTGCCCTGTTTTATCAAACATTTCTTTGACTCGAAATTCCCACCAGTTAGAGAGCAAAAATCGTTCCATCTATAGATCCAAACAATGGCCATTAATAGTGTTCTTGTAAAACCGGTCGGAATGAGACTAGGCCATTTAACGTCTTTGTCCTGTTAAAAATTTTGTTTAGAGGAGGACTGGCACTAGTCAATGAACACCAATTGCACTAACAAATTGTAACGTTTTAGGTTCATTCTTTTGATACGGAGAAACTGAAGCTGCACGTTTAGCAAGTGGTGGGAATTGTTGGTTGCAATTTTCAAACAATAGAGGGCGTGGTCGATCACGTGATCATGTCATTTGAGATTCTTTTTTCTAGTTTTCCTATTTTGGTTAATTTCATTATTTGCTATTTCTTTTAGACTCTTTTTGGGAATCGATCGCGGGCATTAATCCAGAAACAGAATAATCGTTTTATTGACCTACGAAAGGAATGGCTATTCTGGAATAATCCGGAATATATTCTTCTTCCAGAATAGGGTCAATCGAACGCAACCTTAGTTCAGGGAATGTGAATAATAATAACACAATACAATTTATTCCACTTGTTAAAATAGTGATCAAAATATGATTTCTCATTGTATATGATCAAAAAGTCAAATGCTCCATATCTACCCAAGTTCCCTACCCGGTGAACTAAAACTTGACATTTAACAATACCCCTTCCTGAAAATTAGCCCTCTTTTGCAATAAGCTCCTAAAACCCCTTGAGTTAGTCAGAATTTTAATTTTGGGATTCAATGAGTCAAGTCAAACATTCTCTTATGTTCCTTATAATTCTTTCTTCCCTCTTTGATCAGACTCCAGTCTAATTTTTGTACACCCACTATAACTATTTGAAGCTTGAATCCTAGTATGATAATCCAAGCATAAGCACAAGCACATGGAAAACATATGAAAACCAGCGAGAGATAGGCATATACACTTGCAAAATTCATTAATAATTCATAAGAGTACTAACAAATAGAAATGAGCCATTCCAATCACATGGTTAACCCTGTATATCAGATACAACTCACTAGTGGTTGTATCTAATTCACATTCCAGATACAACCACCAGTGAGTTGTATCTGGAATGTGAATTTCACAACTTGTTTACTACATTCGCGTTCGTGTTGTATCGGCACTATACATTCACTCGGCTGCGCCTCGTGATTGTATAGGCCGATACAACACTCCCGCTCATGTAGTAAACATTACATACATCCATGTGCTAATAGTAGATATAGAAGAAGGGTTCTGGCACACTTTCAAAATCGTAGTAAGTTAACACAAAACAGAATTTTATTTTATTTTATGTTAAATTCAACAACAACAAAAAATGATTGTCGTTCCCCAATTTTCTGTTCGTTCGCGAACGTAAAATATTTAAAATCAAATTCCTCCCCATTTTGTTAAATTTAACATAACACATGTTAATTGACTTGTTTTTGTTTTACGTATGCGATCGAGCAGAAAATCAATCATCTTATGTATTGCTAAATTGAACGTCAACTGATGTCAATTTCTGTTTTGTGTTAACTTACTACGATTTTGAAAGTGTGCCAGAACCCTTCTTCTATATCTACTATTTTTTTTCCCCTCATATTGACCACAAAAAAACATACCATTTTGGTGAGAAAATTTCACTCTGGATGACTTCAGGAAAATTCTGTCGCCGGCGATGGCAAAAAAAAAAAAAAATTCCACTCTGGGAAAATCTGGGTGGAATTTTTTCCCAAAGGGGGAAAAATCTCTCTCCGGCAAGAAAATGTCTGATTCCGAAGAAGAAATCGATTTCATTCCTGAACTCGTTCAGGAAACCCTCACAACATGGCAATCTCACAAAAATCCCAGGCTGGAACATTTCAAAGATATCATCCGCAAAAATCAGGGGAAAAATCAAATTCCACTCAAAGATCTCGAATTTTATCAAGAACAAATTCTCTCCCAAATTCCCCGTGACGAAATCACAAGAAAAAAAGTCAGGGATTTCGTCAAAGCTTCTAAATGGAAAAAAGTCAGTGGCAACGATCATGCAATTTTTAATCACATAACAGGCCACGACGGAAATGATTATGAACATCTGGAGAAATATCTCATCGACGATTTTAAATATTTTTCCCTGGCATATGACGATCTTCATCTCAACAGGAAAAAGTTTCTCAATTGCCATCAAGTTCTTTTTGCCCTGTTGCAGAAGAACGGTTTCAATCCCAATGAAGATGATTTCAAACTGCTCAAACTTCCATCCAGACGGGCGGAACAAGAAAAAATAATCCAAACAATCTTCAAAAAATGTGATTGGAAAGAAAATGGATCTTGAAAAAGTATTTTCCAATGAAGCCGAGCGAAGCGAAGCGAGCGAAGCGAGCCTCAGTGCCAGTGACCATGAAAATTGTGAAACATGCTCAGAGGAAGAAACAAGAAGCGACGATGAAACTCCCACCACTTCAGACGAGGAATTCATTGCCTCTGATTCGGAGATGGCGGAAGCTGAGCGAAGCGACGAAATCGAAGACTCAATTGAACTTCTCTTTGAATCATTCGTCAATCTCCAGGAGGAACACAAGATTCTCAAAAAGGAACTCCAAAAGCAAAGCGGTCTTCTCTGGGAAATCCACCGGGAAATGAAAGAAAGCCAAGCGAAGCAAAACGGGTCAAGCGAAGCGAAACGAAAGCGATGCTAAGCGGTGTTTTGAAATAACAGACTGTGAATATTAATGTAAAACATTCATATTCAAATAACCGCTTATTACCACCAACAACAAGTCATTCATTTTATTTAACTTCATTTTTTTTATTTACAATGACGACACAAAAAGTGCCACACTGTGGCACTAATAAATAATTCACCAAAAGTGCCACGCTGTGGCACTAATAAATATTCACAAAAAGTGCCACAGCGTGGCACTAATAAATAATTCACAAAAAGTGCCACAGCGTGGCACTAATAAATATTCACAAAAAGTGCCACAGCGTGGCACTAACAAAACGTGTCACCAATAGCGTCTTTATCTTCTCTTTTTTGTCTTCCGTTGGCTTGCCTTCTGTCTCACCAGTAAACTTTTCCTTTATCTCGTCAAAGCATTTTTGTAAGTAAGGTTGAATATCTGGTTGTTTTGTGCCAAGTTCGCGAAAAGATTGGTTTACGTCTTTTAACATCTGCTCACTGTTCATGTTTGTTTGCTACTGAAGTTGCTCGCGCAGTGTTTGCGTTTATATAGTGTGAATTGCATCATCTCATTACATCATCTTTATTTTAACTCAAACTTCCTGTGTTTTTTTAACTCAAACTTCCTGTGTTTTTTTAACTCAAACTTCCTGTGTTTTTTTTAACTCAAACTTCCTGTGTTTTTTAACTCAAACTTCCTGTGTTCCAGTGTTCACATGTGATCATAATGTCTCAGAGATTTTTGAACATCGCTCAATGGAACCCAAGAATTAAATTTGTCAGGGTAACTTTTCCATTTTACAAGCGCGAGTTTTCGCTTATTATCGCGGCGAATAACTTTTTCAATTCGAAACACATCTTGCGTTGTCTTTTGAAGTTCCGCCTCGTAAAATGATCCAGTGATGTTTTCTCCCAACAGATCAACTAATTTATACGTTACAGGGTTTGTGTTCTTTATTTCGTCAATCACAAATATCTCCTCTGTCCAATTCGACGTGTAACCTTTGTCAAATATCTTTCGTTTAAACTTTGAAATTCTCACCCTGTCGCCGACTTTGAATTTTGCCGGGTTGTGTTTAGCATAAATTAAATCTCCGAAAAGATTAGCGAAAACCTTTTTCTCATTTTCCTGTTTGCTCGCCTCTGCGGGACTCATCCGAATGCTCGAATGAAAACGATGATTATATTCATCCAGTAATTTGTCAAGTTTGTCCCAGTATATTGTATTGTTGTTAGCAGAAAACATCCGGAAGAGTTTCTCCTTAAAAGACCTGTTCCAGCGCTCAACAACAGATGACTTTTCTTCGTTTTGTGTTGTGTACAATTTTACCCCATTCTTATCAAGCAGATTTTTCATTGTTGCGTTGAAAAATTCACTCCCCTTGTCTGTCCAAAGCATTTTCGGTTTTCGCCCCTTGAATATATCTCGGAAAGCATCAGCCACTGTTTGACCTCGCTTGTCTTTCAGGGGGCGAATCCAACCGAATTTTGAGAAAACATCGATCACCATCAGGAGATATCTGATCCCTTTATTCCACCTCGAAAATTTCCCCATCTCGACCAGATCAGCCGCCCAGATGTTGTCAACCCCATACGCAATGACTCGCCTCTTTGGAAAGCGCCTCCGGATTGGCCGGTGCAGCTCATTTGCCAGATTTTGAGTCCACTGGCCTTCACTCAAAATCTTTTCCCGTTTTTTGGGGCGCCGAGCCCAAGTTTCTGTTTTGCTTGAATTGTGTTTCTCGCCAAAGCATGACCCCACTGTCTTTCTTTCCAGGGAATGGCATCCAAAGCGGCAACCATTTTCCTGTCTGCTTCGTTCTTGCATTTACGCGGATCCGCTTTCTTCGCGCAGACTGAATAATCAACATCGTGTTGCATAGCAACTGCATCTGTTTTTCCTGTGGGCTGCTGCCAGATTTCGAGAATTTTTCCCTTTTCATCAAATCTAACTTGTTTTTCGAGTGGGTTCCAGGGCCCGGTGAAGTTATGGCCTGGGAGGGTGAAACCTTTCTTTGGTCTTGGCAGCTTCCCAATCAGGGAATGAACATCTAAAGCACCCCCATCCAAATCTGCTCGATCTGTTTTATATTTTCTGTTTGGTCGGATCGCCGTGGACAGCTCATTCATCATATCAGCAGAGGTTTTGGCAAGAAATGGTTTCATCTTATCCAGGGCAAAATCCAATGCTTTTTTCTGAGTGTTTTTATTTCGCAATAATTCACTGGCTCCATAACGACCCATTTCAACTGTCTTTTTTCCCAACCAAGGCAGCGCATGCGCAACGCCAGTCAGCGCAAGTTCACCAATGCCCCCACCTTGTGAGGGCCGACTCAGTTTCCCGATTTCACAAATCTTGTTTTCTTGATTCCGCAGGAAGCGCAATGGCAAAACCACATTTTTCTGCCATTTTTCGCAGTCATATATCCAGATGGTTGCACGCATTCAGTTTGTTTTTTCTCTTTCACGCAATATGACTTCATTTTCAATCGAAATATTCTTTTATGAATCTTTCATTCTCCCCCGAGTCAGTCAGACTGAAAGGTTTGAGAATATCATAGAAATCTTTTCCCTGCGACCATTGATGGAGGAAATACAAGCAATAATACCCGCAAAGGACACTGTTGATGTTTTGATACTGACTGCTGTTCCAAATCACCGGTTTGGAACTTTTGAATTCCTGGGGAAATCCCATCCCAAAAGAGTCGAAATACCACGTGAATTTCTGTCCGGGGGCACAGCACACCCAGTGAGTTCCAGCATTTTCAAGTGAATCAAGATTGATGATGCAGGGGCTGTGTTCTCGGGGCATGGCTTCATTCCTGGCGAAAATCCCTTTGAAATTGGGAATTTTCAGAAAATCAATCCACTGGAGAAGATCAAGGTTGCTCAGGGGTTTGTTCACGAATTTGGGTTTCGCTTCGCTCAGCTTTCGCTTCAAAGAATCGCCCCGAGAATTGGGATGTTGTTGAATGGACTTTTTTCCCCCAGCAGAAGTCCCGTTCCTTTTTTGGATTTTTTTCCCATCCCAATTTTTCGTCCCCAGGTTCCGATGAATGGGGGAGGTTGAAACGGATGCGCCCCCAATCTTGGTGCACCTTCTCCTTTCAGTCGCGGTCGCTGCGCTCCCTTTCCTTTGGGGCGACCAACTCTAGGCGCTCCTTTTCCAAACATGTTTTTTACCATGTCAAGTGCCAGTGGAATTCCAATGGAAGCCAGAATTGTTCCCAATGCCCCACCAGATTGTTTTGCTGATGGTTTTATCGTCAGTTGTCCTCCTGATTTCAGGGCAGTCAAAATATCCTGTTTCTGCTTATTTGTCAACAAATGTTTATTGTCAATCAGTTTTTGAATTTTGGATTGGGGAATGAGAAATCCGCCCGTTTGTCCGCCTCCCTTCCCGCTTATTTTTTTCACAACTTGACTCGCTCCTTCACTCGCCAAACCAGCCAATGCTGACAGTCCAAGTGTCTTTGCCAGGGTGGGTGCCAGGGAACGAGCCAGGGGAACAATAGCAGAGAAAAGACTTCCGCCTTGCTTCATCACTTTTCGGATTTGCGTTTTTGATATCTTGATTTCAACTCCCTTTCCCAAAGCCGCAGCTTTGCCGATTCGTCTTATTTGATTTGCCGTGAGCATCAGTTCATCACTTCCGCTTGTTTGTTTGCCACCCAATCTCAGGGTGACAGGATTGTTTGTTCGGAATGCTTTTCCCAGCTTGCTTTTTTGCCCTTCCGACAGATTTACTTTATATGGGTGATATGTTGTCATTTTAAATGACAAGATATGTTTTTTTTTTCGCTTCACAGATCACACGATCACCAGCTCATTTCCAATCTTATCGATTTTCACCATGTCTTCATAGAGAACAATGGCATGTACATTGAAGTTTGCAGCTGCATCTGCGTTCAATCGATACCTGAATATCAACTGCTTGGGATCTCTTGTTGGTTTTTCAGTTTGATAAGTCAGATCGAAATAGATCAACGGGAAAAGAGAATTGAAATTAGCCAGATTCAGCTGTGTCCCTGTGTTGAAGTCATTTTTCCTCATTGCATAACTCATGACATCCTGGAAAATCCTCACTTTGCTTTCACTGTCATACTCTGTTTCCGGGTAGAAAACTCCGTTTCCATATTCCAGCCGGCAGTTCGACAAGGATGAGTTTGCATTGTCCGCATTCAGCTGGAAAGTGTTCATGAGATAAGGGCTATCTTCTTCTTTAGCGTCATCATTGGTTCTTTTAAGATAAAAAAAAATATGCTTAACATTGTCAATACTTGCGGATATCTGGAAGAATCCTGATGACTGCGTAGGAGCTGATTCGGAATACATCTCCCTCAGATATTTCCATTGTGTTTCTTTCAGGAATGAACTGACAAATTTGTCATAAAGAGAATCTTTGGGTGTCAATCTGGGGACCCAAAGCAAAAACCTATTCACGACAACTCTTCCAGCATCAGTGCCATTAGCCATATGAATTAATTCATTATCCTGTTGAAGCTTAATCTCAAATTGCAGCTGCATGGGCACAAGCATCTTATCCTCCAACTCTTCGAAAAAGGAAAAGCGATTCAGGGGAATGATGACGTTAATGTTCTTTGCACCACCGTTTCCATTGTTTTGCACTGCTTGAGATTGTATCCTGCGAGCTTCAAATCCAAGATTCGTATTAGCGGTTGTTGCATCAGTATCCAAATACCAGAAACTGTTCTTGGCGACTGATCTGCTGAAGTCATCGGAGTATTCTAGCAAATTTTTAATAAAAGTAACGTTATGCAGATTATCAGTCTCATAAACAATCTTTCCAGCAGAACTAATCTTCAGGTGATTAATCAGGGAATGAGCGCCATTGATTACTGTGATTCTGTCAGCTGCTGCATACCCAGCGCCGTCTGCTATTTTCTGGAGTTGAAACTGCACCTCGAAATACGCATTATACCAATCATAGAATGCGGATCGGTCATTAATCGTGAATTTATAACCACTTTTTTGTTGGTGTTGAGCATTAGCTGGAGCTCGGATTGTATCATCCAGCTGGAAGCGCACTAATTCATTTCTTTGAAGATATTCATTCGATCGAAAAGCCATTTTAAATCATTTTTTTCTTTTTCGAATTCCTTGCCCAGAGATCAACCTGTTCAATATGGCATCAGAACTTTCTCCCTTCGGTCGAGGAGGAGCAGCAGCAGCTTTTTTGGAGGAGGGTTTCCTTCTCATATTTCCCAGCTTTTTCATGATCAAATCACCAGATTTTTCAACTGCTTTTTTGCCGAGTTTATCCCCAGCGTGAGAAATTCCTGATTCCAAGGCTTTTTTCGCAATGGGTTTCGCGAATTTATTGAAGACGACTGATGCGACCTTCCTCATTGGTTTGAAAATATTGTCCACAATGACACCTGTTCCTTTGTGCCGGAAGACAAACCGCCCCAGCTGGGGGTGGAAAAAACGAGAGAATTCATAACTTTTCATTTTATTTGTTTTTTCAAGATAAGCGAGAATGCTGTATCAGCTCCATTCAAATCAACAATCCGCCTTTTCCCATCGGTGATATAAATCCGAATGGAGCTTATTCTGTTTTTATTCACAGGGCTGAACATCACTCTCATGGGTTCCAAAGTGAAACTATAGGAGGCCTGCAGAACAGATGTTGAAAAGGAGAAGATGATATTGCTCTCTTCCCCATCCACAAGCGAATCACTTGTGAGATCGCAATGAACGTTCAACATATCAGTATCTTGGCTGAGGTTTGGAACTCTGGGGCCAATGTTGACTTTGTCTTTCAGAATCTTTTTATCGAAACCAATGAGATCGCCAAAGTTGGATTTCTCGAGATCAAGTTGCCAGTTTTCTTCCAGCGTGATTGTTACTCTGAAAGTTGTGGGAGAGAAAGTAAGATTGATTGGGAATTTTTCATTCTTTCCTGCGAGGGGGCCTGTTGCGTTTCGAATTGCCGCATTCAAAGTGGAATAATCCCAAACCCCAGCGGGAAAGGTGATATCGGAAAATGTTTCCCCACCGTCAGAGCTGAATCTAATCAGCTGATTTTTCAATGCCGCATTGATGTTATACCACGTAAAACTCATATTGATAATTCTGTTCAACCCAACAACATATTGGGAATTTGGATCCAAAACAATGGGCCGATTGAATTTTGTTGTGAAATTTTCTGGTTTGTTTCCCCCAGTCTTGACGGAAAAGGATGATAGGACAATTTCTCTTTCGATTTCCATTTTAGAGTTTGAAATACTTTCTGAAAAGCATCTCATGCTGGGAACGATTGATGACGTTTTCTTTCAGGAGAAGATCGAGAATGCCAACTCCAGTGTTTCTGATGTCCGAATTCGTATTCCCAGCAAGAATGGAGCCAACGATGACCTCAAGTTTCTGGAGGAGATCTGCGGGATTGGAGAAAAAACGGATGGATCCACCCCTTCTGCTGACACCCGATCCTTTAGATGACTTAAGTTTCCCTCTATAATATTTCATGTAGTCATTCAATACTTTTCTGTTAGCCTTTATTGGCTTCACTACCCCAGCCAATGCATCTGCCGTTATTTGACCGTTTTTGAATTTTTTGTTGTGATAGCTGATGCGGCTGTTCAGTTGGTCTCTTTTTTTTAAAGCCGGCTTGATAATGCTGTTTTCAATGAAATTTTTTTTCTTTTCTACCGGAACATTTGACTGAGCTAAGACTTTCTCCGTTGTGTCATAATTTGATAAACCCATGTTATCTAGCATGTTATTAACTGCGTCTTCTTGAGCGTCTTCCTCGTCTCCCGCTTCCGCTTCTTCCTCTTCTTCTTCTATAGCATAATCAGGAACGCCCTCTTCATATATAGGTGATTCACCTTCTAACTCTTCCAGTACTTCTTCATATGTTGGCGGTCTTTCTGGAAGTTGTTTAGCTGCTTGCGGTGCAACAGCCGCCTCATCAGCATCAAATAAACCTTCAACATCCATTTCTTCAAATGGATCTACGTCTGGATAATAATCAACGCCTGGTTTTTCTTCAATGACTTTCTTTTTCCTAAGTCTTGGAGGGGGTTTCAAATTCGATACAATAACATCATTTAATTTTGCTGTTATGGGTTTGAACATTTTTTCAAACCCGATTTGGCTTGTCTCTTCACCCAACTTTTTCTGGGTGATGGTATCATGAACAAAGTTGATTTTTTTACCCAAAGCAGATTTGCTTTTAGCAATTTCTTGCCATTTCAATAAACTCATTTTATTAAGAATCATAATCTCAGAATCTCAGAATCTCAGAATCTCAGAATCTCAGAATCTCAGAATCTCAGAATCTCACAAGTTGTCTCATATTCAGAAGAAGAATGTCATGTTCATTAATAAAATGAAAATCCCAAATTATGATTGTCAGGATCCAATCACAAATTTCAAACAACTTCACCCGTTCATGCCGGATCGAACTTTCAGAATGTTGATCTGTGGCCCTTCAGGATCGGGGAAAACAAATGTTCTCCTGGATATGATTTTCCGCCTGCTCTTCTACGATAAAATCTTCCTCTATGCGAAAAATCTTGACCAAACCAAATATCAGCATCTGCTGAAAACGTTTCGCCCAATCAGCAAAGAAGCTGGGTATGACGTCGTGGAAGCATCCCCGGATGAAATCATCCCAGTTTCTGAATTGTCAGGGGAGAATCAAAAGCTGGTTGTTTTTGATGATTTTGTTTCTGAAAAGAACCAAAAGCCATTGATTGATTATTTCATTCAGGGTAGGCACAAGAATTGTTCCGTGATTTATCTTTCACAAAGTTATTTCCAAACACCCAAAGATATCCGTTTGAATTGCTCACATTTTTGCATTTTTGAATTCCCCAGCAACAATGAAGTTTCTCTTCTCTGCCGGGAGACACAAGTCAGCAAAGAAGATTATCGTAAAGCAACGCATGATCCGTTCTCTTTCCTGTATGTGGATAAGCCGAGGAAATTCATTGCCAAAAATTTTGATGAAAGGTTTTAAAATGAGTTATTCAAATGGATTGCTGTCTGAAACAAGCAACTTCCAGGGAGGAAAAGATGGAAAAGATGGATTGCCAGGAGTTGGTTTCAAGCTGACGCCAGCAGGGGACTTCGATCTTCAAAACAAAAAAATGACCAATATCGCTGAAGGAACGGGGAATTCGGATGCAATCACAAAGCACCAAGTTGACACGCTTGCAACGCAATTGCGAGCAGATTCTCTCCAGGTGGATGGGTCTTCCCATATGACTGGGGATCTTGATCTCAGGGGACAAAAACTCATCAACCCCGGGGAAATAGAAATGAATCGCAAATTGATCGTCAATCTGGACACTGATGAAAACCAGGATTTGTCAGCGGTGAATATGGTCACTCTGAAAAAATTCCACCCCAATGCTCCTGAACCAACTCATGAAGTCACGAAGGACCTGGATTTAAAAGAACTTTTCAACGTGAAAAACTCAAAACAACAAACATGGCATGATTTGGGAGCCGCATACAACAACCTGGTTTCTTATAATGACACCAAAAATATCTTTCTCAGCCGCAAAGAGACGTTTCCAATGGAGACGGCTTTGGATATGGGAAATCACACCATTTTTAACGTGAAAGATCCCGAAGTTGCCGATCAGGGCGCAAATATGCGATATGTGGATGCCCAATCCGCGAAAAAGCTATCGTTGGAAGGTGGGACAATGACCGGAAACTTGGATATGAATTCGCAACAAATAAACAATATCGCAGCGCCAACTCTGAAGCATCAACCCACGTCAAAATCTTATGTGGACGGCAAGATAGGAGGTGTGGTAGCCCACACGATGGAATTAGAAGAGAAACTTAAAGAATATGTCAATGAATCGCATATCACGTCAACCTCTCACCCAAAGGACGCATTCCGCTATCTGATGGAAGATGTGGATCAATCCAGCTCTGAACATCATATGACAGTGACTGGGATAAGTGATTTTCCAGATTCACCGCATCATTTCAACAAGAAGGCTTATGACTTGGAAATAACAAAAGATCATTTCAATGAATACGATGGGAGACTTGGATTCAATATGTTCAAACTCCCAGAGGGAGAATACACCGTGTGCGTGGAATTCTTCCCCGCGTCAATGGATGGTGTGAGCGTCAACGTTGTGAGCGCCAGTCTGAATATCAATCAACAATCAACTAAGAAGTTTTCGGGGTATTCCAGATCCATTATCCATATGCATAAATGGAAGATCACTCCACCTGAATTTATTTTCCTGGATTTGAAATGGCGAGGCACTGCCGAGTCCGCTGAAAAAGGAAATGCAAATCTGATCATATATGGCATTGCTGGTTCCCAACCTGATGTTGCAAGCAGCGTCTTCGATTTCCCTTTTGTTTTCGAAGCAGGGAAGATGGTTATGGAGACTGACTTGGATTTGAATGGCCACAAATTGCTCAATTCAAATTTGAAGAATAATTTCCTGCTGATTGGAAGATTTAGAAAATCATCTGGAGACGCCATAAATATACTTTTTGATAATTTTTTCAATGATATAGTCATCCCCATCCGATGCAAATTAATTAAAGCATATGCCCAAATTTTATCAAAAACATCTTCTTTTCCACAACTAAGTTTATATCTCCCAGATAAAGAATCACAAAGTGGAACGAGGGTTAGCAGAGATAATAGAATTCAATTATTTTCTTTTTCAAATGTTGTTTATAAGGAAGGAGAATTATTTTCAGCAAGAATAGATGATCGATCATTAAATATTGACAAGGCCCAAATCACATTTCTTTTTGAAATTATCTAGAAAATGAGAGCGAAGCGAAAACAAAGCATCTTTGGTTTCAATCACATCAACCCCGCAATTCGGGGAGAAGAACTGGAAGAGATCAAAAAACTTTTTCGATTTTATCACAAAAGATTTTGGTGTTTGAAACGAGCGCATGGTCGATTCAAGAAAATGAATCTGCTCATGAATTTGACCTCTTCCGGTCTGGTTGCAATCGGGACGATTGCTGGAGCCGCGACTTTGAACCCAATCGTGTTGGGAGTGATTTCAGGAGCAGGATTAGTTTTGAAAACCGCGAATGAAATGAAGAATCTGAAAAGCAAAATTAAGATGGCGAAATTCGCTTTCACCACCTATGAAAAAACATTGAGTGATTTGCGCTTCGCTTTGCGGGGAGGAAAATTCGACAGGGATGAATTTTTGTTTTCAATGGAAGCGATTGATGGGATTGTGATTGATTTGGGGTTGGATTTGGAAAAGTTTGAAGCTGAATGGGAGAAAAAATTTGAGGGTTGAACGAGAATTTTCATTTCCCGAAAATGAAAAATCATGCAAGAAATCAGAGGAAAAAATTCATTTATATTTCCTGATTTTATTGAACATATCCATGTGAAATGTTCTTTCATTTTTCTTCAAACAGGCAATGAATTTCATTTGTTTCATGTAAAGAGGTTTTTTAGTTCCAACAGTGCAATTCTTCTCCAGTTCTGCTAAACACTTCTCTTTGTTAATCGGAAACGCCACTCTGCAGATAACGGAGATAATCTCGATAAATGAAACACTTTCCTCATCGTAGATAATTTCCCTTTTTTTCCAATCAAACGCGATATCCTCATCCGCAAATAATTTATTAACAATCTCTCTGCAAAACTCATCCGTGGTTGAAACGACGATCTTGAATTTGTCAAACCATTCCTCATCCATTGGGAGTGAAGAAAAATCTATCTGGGGAGAATCTGATCCTTCCACTTTTGGTTCTTCCACTTTTGGTTCTCTGAGATAAAATATTTTCTTATCCGATCTCCGGGTGATGGATGAGTTTCCTTTTTTCAATGCATTGGTGATGGCGCAATTTGAAATGCTATATTCTTTCGCTGCCGAATTCACGGAGAAGAAGGTTTTGGTTTTTTTCCCGTCGGAGATTGAAAAATGTTTAGTTGCTGGCTTCGACATTTTATTTAGAAAAAAAAAGGAAATAAAAAATTAAAATCACATTTTATCCATTTATTTCCCCATTTTAGCTAGTTATTTCTCCAATTTAGTTAACTAGGATTTAGATGAAATGAAGCAGAAATTTTCCTGAATTTTCCTGAATTTGAATTAAAAGCTGATTTTCAGCGAAAGATTTTTTATTCCCGGAGAGATATTTTAATTCCGGAGAGATTTTTCATCCCAAAATCCGTTTTTGGAGAGATTTTTCATTCCAAAATCAGTTTTTGTGGGTAATTTTTCGTTCTGAAATCCATTTTGGAGAAAATTTTTCATCCCGGAGAATTTTTTCATCCCCCGGAAATTGATTTCATTCAAAATTATTTTGGAAAAAAATTTTCCTCAAAATAATTTTGGAGAAATATTTTCCGGAGAGAAATTTCATTCCAAAATCAGTTTCCGGAGAAATTTCAAGTTCAGCAAAAAATATTTTTCCCGGAGTCAAAAAAAAATTCTTCCCGGAGTTGGATTCCGCAAATCAAATTCTGAGGATTCAGAATTCAAAAATTATTTTCCGGAGCAGATTTCAGAATTTTTTCCCCGGAGTGGATTTCAGAATTCAGAATTCAAAAATTATTTTCCGGAGCAGATTTCAGAATTTTTTCCCCGGAGTGGATTTCAGAATTTTTTTCCCCGGAGTGGATTTCAGAATTTTTTCCCCGGAGTTGGATTCCGCAAATTATTTTCTGGGGATTCAGAATTTATTTTCCCGAAACCGAATACCAAATTCTTCCCGGAGCGGATTTGGGAAAAAATCAACCGATCGTGCGTGGAAAATCTGCCCAAAATGAACTGAAAAAATCTGGGGCAAAATCAGACCTGTCACACGTGGCAAATCTGAAAAAATCAGGAAAAAGGTTCTGCCCAAATTCACTGAAAAAAATCACAAAAGTATTTTTCAGAATCAGATTCTGGAAAATAATTTGGAGTTTCCTCCAGATCTCAGTGAGATCAAACTTCATCATCCTCATTCTTATCTTCAAACTCATCGAATTCTGAGGCAGCTTCCACCTTTTCCTCCACCAAAACTTCATCCACGATGCATGTGATGGCTTTCAGATTTCCGCAGAAAAGATGTTTGATTGAAAACACAACTTGCCCCCGGAGAGGAACGCCAATGAGTTCTTTTTGCCTCAGGATTGGTTTTTTCTTCCCATCGTCGCATAATTCCCAAAATCTGCAGGAGAAATCCGTGTGCTTGAGTTTGGAGGGATAAATCTTGGCATAAATCTTTTCCTGCTCGGATTTGTCGATTTTCACGAGAGTGAAATCTCCCTCCTGAAATCGAGCAAAATTCGGACCGATCTCTTTGACTTCCGACTTCTTTTTCATCGCAGCAGAGTTGAGATGTTTTTCCAAATCTTTGAAAAATTCGATGTTTTCTTCCGGAAGAGTGATTCCCAGAGAAAACGAGTCACCTTGATGAGCGAAAATCTTGAATTTGGTTTGGAGTTTCACTTTGAGCCATTTGCCATCGTGGAGGCATGGGAGAAGGCAGAAAGAGATTTTTCCGGAAGATTTTTTCACGGGGTTGTCGAGAGAGCAGTCGGGGATAGATATTTTCTCGGGATTCATTTTTTGGGAGGAGATAAAAAATAAATTAAATCGCGAAAATCCATTTTTCCATGAACTTGCGATCCTCTTCCGATCGGACTGGGAGAAAACCAGTTGCCATGTCAACCGCTTTTTGAAAGTTTCTTTCTGCGTCACACGCTTTTTCCCAGTCCGTTTCCTCTTTGATTTTTTCAGCCTCTTTCGGAGGAGTGGATTTGTTTTCACTTGACATTTTTTTCTCCAATGAAGAAAAAATTTAAAACGTGGCTTGAAAATCTTCAACGCATTTGTTCATATCAAACTGTTTGGTGGTGGAAAATTTGGAGGCTCCTTTTCTTGCCCGAGCATGAAGAAATTTTTCATCTGCAGCCTTCACTCTCGTGTAATGGATAAGCTGCTCCAATCTGGGAGAAGCCCAAGTGACTTCGTGAGATTTCTCCTGTGAATCCAGAAAATGTGTTTTTTTCTTGCAGAGTTGATTGAAAAAAACTGTGCGTGATAACCCAAATCGTTCCTGAATTTCCTCTGCGGTGAAAAAATCTTCCCCATCAATCGAAATAAATGGTGTGTCTTCTTCATCCTGAATCCAGAACACTTTTTGATCGGCTCTTCTGAAATACTTAATGTTCCCTGATTTGAGAACTCGGAAAATCACCTTGGAAGGGAGTCCAGTTTTTTCACTGGCTTCTTTGAATGTGAAAAAAGTTTGTTTTTCTTTTCCTTCTTCCTGAATCGAAAACTTCATTTTTGAATGGAGAAAAAATATTTTTTCTTTTTTCATTCAAAATGTCAACCCTGAAAGAATTAAGAGATCGTGCACGTTCGGAAGGAATGGTGGGATTCTCCCGGATGAAAAAAGCCGATCTGGAAAAAGAGCTGCAAAACCCACAGAGAAAAATCATCAAGAAAACATCTTTTCCTGCGGTGAAATCAGCTATTCAAAGAATTCTTCCAGAAAGAGTCTCGACAGTTGTTGAGTCATCCCTTGATTCAATGAATGATTGGTTTGGAAAGATAAAGAAAAGAGTTGATTGGAATCTGAAGGAAAGAACTCGGGAAAAACTGTTGAAGTTGAATGCGAAAATTGGAGAGATGTTGAAGAAACCTGAATTTGATATTGAAGAAAAACCAGGGTTGGGTGGATCGACTTTTGTTGTCCAGGGAAAAGACGGATATGGGGCAGAAGGATTCTTGAAGAACGTGACAGGAAATGTGATGGCAATTCTGAAGAAACATTTTGGGTTCAAAGTGAAAATGGTTTTGGTTTGCAGAATGATTTCTCATAATTTAGCAGAGGAAACATCCATTGAAAATGACGCCTTCTTTTCTTCCCCGGTTGAAGAAGTTTTTGAAGGAACTGACTTGGAACAATTGCTGAAAAAAATGAACGAATGGATGTTGGAAAACATGCGGAATTTCCAAAGGGGAAGAAGCAACTGGAGATTCTTGCGAGTTGAAAGATTAGAAATTCATCTGGATGAAATGACTGTTGGAAAATTCATTCCACTTCCTGATTGGCTTGCTGCTAAAAAAGCTTTGACAAACATGCAAAATGAAAATGATGATGAATGCTACAAGTGGTGCATGGGAAGATGGAAAAATCCAGTGGAGAAAAATCCACAAAGAATAACTCCTTTGTTGAGAAAACAATGCGAGGAGGAATTCAATTGGGAAGGAATTTCATTCCCCATTTCATGGCGAGACATTGATCGATTTGAAAGACAAAATAACATTTCTGTGAATGTCTTGGGGATTGTTGAGGGGAACATCGCGACTTTGAGAAAAGCAAGGGAAAAGAAAGAGAATCATGTGATTCTTTTCAAACTGAAAAACGGAGAAAATGAACATTTCGCTTTGGTGAATAATTTAAATCGTTTGTGGTTTGGAGAAGATTCTAAGAACAAAAACCAAAGGCATGTTTGTGATGGTTGCCTCAATTCATTCAACTCCAAAGAATCACTCGATGTTCATCAAGAATTTTGCACGGATGATGGAGTGAAAGCTGTTCTCCCTCCAGCAGAATCAATCATGAAATTCAAGAAAGTGGCATGCGCAACAACCGTTCCCTTTGTCATCTACGCTGATTTTGAGTCGATTTTGGAGAAAACAGAAAAGCAAATTGGGGAAAAAACAACGCAAATTCAACATCATATTCCCTGCAGCTTTTGTTTTCTTCCTGTGAGCCGAGTTGGGGTTGATTTCTCCCCAGTTTTCTTTCGTGGAAAAGAAGGAGATGATGTTGGGAGAGAATTTCTGGAGAAATTAGTTGATCAGGTGAAATGGATTCTAAATGATGTGCGAAGACCAATGCTGAGAAAAAATTGGAAGAGAATTCTTTGGAAGAAAGAAGAAAAGGAAGCATTTGAGAAAACTGATATTTGTTGGCTTTGCAGGAAAAAGATTGTGGAAAAAAAAGTTGCTGATCATTGTCATCTGACTGGAGAATTTCGCGGAGCTGCTCATGAATATTGTAATTTGCAAGCGAAAGTGCCAGATTTCACTCCAGTCTTCATTCACAATTTGGATGGATATGATTCCCATCTTTTCATCAAAAACATGACAAATGAATTTGGAGAGATTGATGCAATCCCAAACAATGATGAAAAATATATTTCTTTCTCCCTGAAAATTGTTTGGGGAACATTTGAAGATGAAGAGGGAAAAAAACATGATTTGAAACATGAAATTCGCTTTGTTGACTCCCTGAAATTTATGAATTCTTCTTTAGCAAATCTTGTTGGAAATTTGGGGAAAGATGAGTTGCATTGCTTGAAAAGATTTTTCCCAGAGGATGTTAATTTACTTTCCAGAAAAGGAGTTTTTCCCTATGAATTCATGGATTCATTTGAAAAATTTAATTGTGAGCTTCCTGGGAAAGATGCCTTTTTCTCCCAGTTGTCTGGAGAAGAAATTTCAGATGAAGATTTCGCTCACGCTGAAAATGTCTGGAAAAAATTTGAAATGTCAAATCTGGGAGAATATCACGATCTTTATCTCAAAACGGATGTTTTTCTCCTGGCAGATGTTGTAGAAAATTTCAGGAAAGTTTTGATGGAAAACTATCTATTGGACCCCGCATGGTTTTTGACTGCCCCCTCTTTCTTTTGGGATGCTATGTTGAAAATGACAGGAGTTGAGTTGGAATTGATTTGCGAAGAAAATATAGAAATGGTTCGTTTTTTTGAAAGACAAATTCGTGGAGGAGTTTCCACAGTCTTTCACAGATTTTCTCGAGCAAACAACAAATTCATGGAAGATTTTGATCCTTCCCAACCATCAAAGTTCATCGTTTATCTCGATGCAAATTCTCTTTATCCAACTGCGATGGTGGAACCACTCCCTGTGGGAGGATTTGAATGGTTGAGTGAAGGAGTTTTGAAGAATTGGGAGAAGATTGTTGATTCAGAAGGTCATGGATGTGTCCTGGAAGTTGACTTGGAATATCCAGATGAATTGCATGATTTCCACAATGATTTTCCTTTGGCTCCGGAATTGCTGGAGGTAAATGGATTCTCTAAGTTGATTCCCAATCTCAAAGATAAAGAGAAAATGGTTTTGGATGGAAGGAGTTTGAAATTTTTTCTTTCCCTGGGAATGAAACTGAAAAAGATTTGGAGAGGAATTGGATTTCGAGAAGAAGCTTTCATGAAACCTTTCATTGAATGGAATACGAAACTGAGAACAGCCGCCAAAAATGATTTTGAGAAAGATCTTTCCAAACTGGCAAGCAATGCTGTTTATGGGAAAACCATGGAAAATGTTAGGAATAGAATTAACATGAAACTGGTGAATGATAGGAAGAAAAAAGCAAAGTTGGTGAAAAAGATCAACTTTAAACACGCAACCAAATTTGGAGAGAAAGTGGCTGCTATTCACATGAGGAAAACAAAAGTTATTTTGAACAAACCAATTTTTGTTGGAGCAGCCATTCTCGATCTCTCCAAAATTCACATGTTCAAATTTCATTATGGTTATGTGAAAAAAAAGTGGGAGAAAGTCAAAGTTCTCTATTCTGACACAGATTCCCTGATTTTGGAGATTGAAACGGATGATTTCTTCGCTGACACTGCTGGAGATGTTGAGAAATGGTTTGACACATCGGCATACCCGAAAGATCATTTCGCTGTAGAAAATGGCTTTCCTGTTGGGAAGAACAAGAAAATTTTAGGAATGTTTAAAGATGAAGCAGGAGGCAAAATCATTCGTGAATTTGTTGGGTTGAGACCAAAATGTTATTCCATCAAGATAGATGAGGGAAAAGGAATCAAGAAAGCAAAGGGAACAAAAAAGAATGTGGTGAAAAATAGGATTTCGCATGAAGATTTTGTACGCGTTCTTCATGGTGAAAAATTTCCTCCAATGAAAAATGTTTCTCTCCGGTCACATCTGCATGAGATTTTCACTGAGCAAATTTGGAAAATGGCTTTGTGTGCTGATGATGACAAGAGAGTTGTGATGGATGATGGAGTGATGACTTTGGCTATTGGTCATTGGAGATTGAGATGAAATTTTCAGTGTGATTTTTTGAGAGAGTTGCCATCGCCAGATTTTATCGAAGTGAAATATTCTAAAATGGTATGTTTTTTTGTGGTCAATATGAGGGGAAAAAAAGTAGTAGATATAGAAGAAGGGTTCTGGCACACTTTCAAAATCGTAGTAAGTTAACACAAAACAGAATTTTATTTTATTTTATGTTAAATTCAACAACAACAAAAAATGATTGTCGTTCCCCAATTTTCTGTTCGTTCGCGAACGTAAAATATTTAAAATCAAATTCCTCCCCATTTTGTTAAATTTAACATAACACATGTTAATTGACTTGTTTTTGTTTTACGTATGCGATCGAGCAGAAAATCAATCATCTTATGTATTGCTAAATTGAACGTCAACTGATGTCAATTTCTGTTTTGTGTTAACTTACTACGATTTTGAAAGTGTGCCAGAACCCTTCTTCTATATCTACTGCTAATATATTCTTGTCCTTATTTAACAAGTTGAATCAGGCCTTACAATGCTAGTTAATGATCAATAGGCAAACTTGAACATTAAAAACTAAACTACATTGTAATGTCAGTGCGGTTCCAGAAAATATCGATACCCACCACAAGGACAGCCATTGGACCCGAGCGGGAAGGGTGTCGCAAAAGCCAAAACTTTTAAAGGAAAGTATGAAGCTAAACTGGAATTTCCAGACTGATGAGGGTTCAATAAACCTTCAGTGGGCAGTGGGGGGTAGGGGTGGGTATTTCCTGGAACAACACAATTGCATTTCACACTACCATCGATTTCATGTATAATGGTAATGTTGACGACTAACAAACAACAGAAACAAATGAAAGACCTTTTTTTCTGTGACATCCACTCAGGCAATTGACAGCTGCATAAAATGCAACCATTGGTTGTGCTTTCAACTTCAGACCAGGTTAAAAATTGTTCTTAAAGAGCACAGTAACATTGGTTACTTAGGTTTTAAGTTTAATAACCTCCCCAAGTCCTCAGCTTCTACGCTCGCGCTTTAAGAGATCAACTTCGGTGTAAGCTAGAAACTCAAAGAACTGAGGTAGTGTTTTCGATCGCCAGACACGTTTCATTCTTATTATGGTTGTAGTTAATAAATTACTACGGGTAGCAAATCTCCCTTCAGAGTTTAGCTTTTTGTCATGCAGTAAAGTATAAAGACAGCCTTTTGGTATGGTTGCGGTTTAGTTCGAAGGAATTTTTGTTTGTTTGGTCGATTGGCGACCTTGAGCGAGTTTTCCTTCGTGTGGATGCAATCTGGATGATGTATCTTTGTGAATGCTCCTTTAGCAAATATAAATGTTTTGATTGCTGTTTCTTTGAAGGACTTTTAGCGTGGTCGAGCGACGACCGTTAGTGAGTTTTCCTTCCTTAAGACGCAACCAGTACGTTCATGACTTGAATGGAGAGACATCGTGCGCTATGGGAAATGATGAATAAAGATTCATCAGAAACATTTAGCGCTGCATTTGATTCGTTTAAGCTTGTAAATGCAAGACCGGTTTCGGATTCCTAAGGAGGGATCCTTCTTCAGTTGCTGAAGCTTGTTTATTAAGAGCTCTGAACGCGAGCTAGTACAAGTACCAAATGCGGTTTCAAGTCAGCTTTTATAGCATAACAAAGTAGGGAACAGTCATTTGATTGACTATTAGAATAAGAAGCTGATTGGTTCACAAGTAATAGACCCCTAAGGACTTTGGGCCTTTCGATCCAAATAGGTGCGAGAATTTTCGAATGGATGGCCTATGATAGTAAGTCTCTGGTGACCAAACTTCCCTCTCACATAAAAGACACCACCCACTTTCTCAACAGACTCAACAGTATTGGTCAACTACCTGACGGTGTTTTACTCGTTACCCTCGATGTATCTTCACTTTATACAAACATACCTCACAAAGACGGAATCCAAGCGTGCAGCGATTTTCTAGACCGACGACTCAATCCCACTATTCAGACAACCAGACTCTGTGATCTCATCCGCATGATCCTCACCAATAACACGTTTACTTTCAATGGACAACACTACCGACAAATTAATGGAACAGCGATGGGCACGAAAATGGCTCCCTCCTACGCCAATCTCTTCATGGGAAAATTTGAGGAACACGCCCTAGCGGGTGCTTCGCATTCTCCCCTTATCTGGTGGCGTTACATCGACGACATCTTTCTTCTATGGACGCATGGAGAAGAAAAATTAAATGATTTTATCACATACTTAAACAACCTACATCCTACAATCAAATTTACCAGTTCCTTCTCCTACAACGAAATCCCCTTCCTTGATGTTAACGTAATGCTGATCAACGGCAGACTGGAAACTGACCTTTATGTTAAGCTTACAGACAAGCATCAGTATCTCCTTAAATCATCCTGCCACCCCTCTCACACCAAACAATCCATCCCGTTTAGCATGGCCTTACGATTGAGAAGAATTTGTTCTACGGATGAGTACTTTAACACTCGTTCGAACGCACTCACATCCCATTTAATCAAGAGAGGATATAAACACCTTTTTATTAAAGAAGAAATAGAGAAAGTACGTCTGATTCCTCGCAGCGAAGCCCTTGAAACATCTAAGAGAAAAGAGTCTAACAGAATCCCATTTGTAGTAACATTTAATCCAGCCCTTCCGTACATACGTCGAACCATTTTCAACAATCTGAACATTCTTCGTTCTTCACAACGATGCAAAGAAGCATTCCCTTCTCCTCCTCTCATATCGTACCGCCGATGCAACAACCTCCGTGACATTTTAGTTAGAGCCAAACACCGCAGACCACCCCCCCAAACACCAGGAGCTTTCCGCTGTAACAGAAATAGGTGCAAAACGTGTCCTTTTATCTCAGAAGGAACCACGTTTTACACCTTTTTCTCTACAAACGAACAACAACGAATACGACACCACATCTCTTGCTCATCTACGAATCTCATATATATGATACAGTGCTGCAGATGCAAAGTACAATACATAGGAGAGACTAAACGACATCTCAGCGACAGATTTGGCGAACACAGACGCGCAATCGAAAAAGCCATTAACCAACATCACATTCATCAGCCTACCGCCGTTTCAGATCACTTTACTCTTCCTGGCCATTCAATCAATGACATAGAACTCATTCCCCTTGAACTCATTAACTCTGACAGAGACGCCATTCGTAAGGCCAGAGAAGGATTTTTAATTTCCAAGGGCAAGACTCTTGAACCCTATGGGATGAACAGACGCGATGAAACTTAATATATTTCTATTTTTATAGTAGCTTTTGTAAACGTTTCTACTGTTTATTTTTGTTAACCAATCATATTTAATCTTTCATTTGAGTCATTTTATATCTTGTAACCGTTTTATTCCATTTTTACTTAGCTCTTTGTAGCCCCTGATGAAGGTTAGTTTTGCCTAACCGAAATATTGGGCAATAAAATACCCTTTATAGCTGTCCGATCAGCCTTGCATTCAGTTTTAAGTTTTATGATAGTAAGCTTTAATTATGCAAAGTGTCAGAAGTTCTGACCGCGTTTTTCAAGCGGAAAATATGAATATTCTCTAACAAGTAGAGTTTCATGATATTTTCTGTTTGCGAGAAAAACAACCGTCGATAGTCGATCAGAATTAGCTGCTGGATAGTCTGTAAAATCCGTTAGCTTCGTTGAGCATAGAGATCTCCAAAGGAGTAACTCTTATGCGGGCCTGGAGTTTTTGTAATTCAAGTTTTAATAAAGTCCCCAAGTCCTCAGCTTCTACGCTCGCGCTTTTAGACTGATCAAGTTCGTTGTAAGCTAGAAACTCAAACAAAGTAGTTTAAGATCGTCGAACACGTTTCATTCTTATAATGGTTGTAGTTAATAAACTACTACGGGTGGCGAATGAAATTTGTGTTCGATCTGACTTCAGAGTTTAGCTTTTTGTCAGTAATGCATAGAAAAAGCTTTTGGGTATGATTGCGGTTTAGTTCGAATAAATTTTTGTTTGGTCGATTCCTTCGTGTGGATGCGGGTGCAGGTAATGTAGGTGAAAACAGCTTACCCCTCTCTTCAAAGCTTGATTCTCCATGCAAGCACTTCATCCTTGAAGTCATACCTCTTGTTTTGGATCATGCATCCCAATCAAGGACAAGAGCCACTGTCATACCTGGGAGAATGAATGATCAGTTAACTAAAATATTCTCTACATTCACATGTATTTTTACATTTGATTAATCTTAATCTCATAAACTATGCACTCCAAGTGAGTAGTTATAAAAATGTCTTTTCTAGAGCACCCCCAAGTATACTTTTCTCTATCATTTTTCTATTTATTTCTGATATCAAAATTTTAAGAAAATCCAAAAATTAACTTTTTCTATCATTTTCCTGAGAATCCCTGTTATCCATTTTTTAAAATAAAGGGAAATCAAGACCTAATTAATCCTTGTAATTTTTTGTATTATTGGCATTTTTTGAATTTTAGAAAAATTTTTTTTAAAACGGGAAATAAATAAAACTTATACGACAAATCTTGTTTGTAACGTTGTTTTTCTATTTATTTAAGTATTAAAAACAAGTATTAAAAATTATTTCATAAATTTAATGTCCTTTTTAATACTTAAATTTTTTTCTGTATGTTATCTAATTATTTAAGTCATTAAAATAAAGAGACATCTAACCTAAAAAAACTCAATATCTTAAAAAATTACATAATCTAATAAAATCTTGATTTGCTTTATCCTAAAGAAATTATAAGCTCGCCCTTCGGGCTCGCGGGATTCTCAGGAAAATGACAGAAAAAGTTGATTTTTGGATTTTCTTAAAATTTTGATATCAGAAATAAATAGAAAAATGATAGAGAAAAGTATACTTGGGGGTGCTCTAGAAAAGACATTTTTATAACTACTATATGGGTGATGGATTTTGATGTAGCGGAAAAAAAATAATTTAAAAAAAAATATTTATATAAAATAAAAAAATAATGAACGCAAAGCCAGATACAAACCAAATAAAAGAATCATTAAATTTACAAGAAAAATATGAAAATATAGATAAAATTTTTTTAAAAGTTTATAAAATATTAAAAAAACTTATACTTGGTCAAGATTGGGATTTTTTAAGAAAAGAATTAAGAAAAAATTTAAAAAAATAAATACAGAGTTGAATAAACTTCCAGATTTGATTTTAGATTTTGATAGATCTTTTTATGATAGAGATGATGATGAAATAAATACATTAGTTTTTAATGATCTTTTTTATTGTTCAGGTAATATTGCCTGTTTTTTAACAAATAGATATTTATCAAATTGTAAAGAGATAAAAAGTGTAAAGAAAATTTTATATAAATTTCAAGAAAAAATAAAAATTAATATTATAGGAGAAAGACCAGAAAAAGACTATGATGAAGATTATGGAAATTATTATATTCCTGAAGAAGAAGTATTTGATTATTTTAGAAGTGGATTATCTTATTAGCCCCATTTTGGGGCTTTTTTTATGTTGAAATTTATAATTTTTTTTTTTTGCGAAAAAAAAAATAAAATTTAAAAAAATATATATTCATTATAATAAAGGATGTCTTCATTTGATTTAAATAATTTATCATATGATGAACTTATGAAAATAGCAAAAAAGGAAACTAAAGAAAATAGAAAAATTAAAGAAGAACGAAAGAAACAAAAATTGATTGAATATATTAAAAATAAAAAAGAAGAAAATGATAAATTAAAAAAGAAATCAATAAAACTTAAACCTAAAATTAAGAAAGTAAAATCTCTTAAAAGAAAAATAAAAAAATTAAAGAAAGAAAAAGAATATGAATCAAAGGAAAAGAAAATACTAAAACTTAGATCCAAAAAAAGACAATTAAATCAAATAAAAAAACATTTGATGATTATTTTAAAGAATGTATAAAAAATAGAAAAATTCCAGAAGATACACCAAAATATTTAAAGAAAGCACTTGAAAGAGCAATGAAAGAATACCAAGTTGGAATTAAATTTGAAAAATCTGCTCTTAGTAATTTTGCTGAAAAATATGTTATTGAAGGGGTTCCAAATATATTTCCTAAAGATTATTTTAAAGAAAAAACTTCACAATTAAAAGAATTTCTTAGAAATCATAGAAATATTAAAGTTAGATTTATATTAGTTTGTTTAATGGAAAAAGTGGAGTTTGAAAAGATAAACCTAAATTTATTACAGATAAAGCTTATTTTTATTCTGAAATACATATTAATCTTAAAGGCTCATATATTAAAGAGATTTTAACTAAAATAATTCTAGAAATTCTTAATAAAATTTTAATTTATCAAAGAAATGGTTCAGGTTGGTATTTTAAAGAGATTTTATCATTAGAAATTCATATTGTAAAATATAAACCTATGAAAGGTTCTTCATATATTAAACTTCCTAAATTTATTTCAAGTAAAAAAGCTATAATAAATTTAGAAAATAAAAAAGATAATAAATGTTTCATGTGGTGTATTTTAAGGTATTTACATCCACATAATAAAGATCCTCAAAGAATTTCAGATTTGAAACAGTATAAAAATGATCTTAAATTCAAAGGTATTAAATTTCCAGTTGCATTAACAGATATTAAAAAGTTCGAAAATCTAAATCCAAGTCTTCCAGGAATAAATGTTTTTTCAATTAATGATAATAATAAATTTTATCCTTTAAGAATGAATGATAAAGATTGTAATAATTCAATAGATTTATTTCTTTATGAAGAATCCGGAAAATCACATTATACTCTTATTAAATATTTTTCAAGATTAGTAAGTAAACAAGTTTCTGAAAATACTTTAAAAAAATATTATTGTAAAAAATGTTTATCTCATTTTATAAAAGAGGATCTCTTAAAGAAACACATCATATTTTGTAGTAATAATACCACAGCCGCAATAAAAATGCCTCCTAAAAACTCATTTACATTTTTTAAAAATTTTAATTATAAAATACCTTTTCCTTTTGTTATTTATGCTGATTTTGAATGTTTTACAAAACCAATGAATAATTGTGAACCGGATCCAAATTTTTCTTATACAATGGAATAGTAGTGTAGAAGAGGGTGATCCCGCCCCGGCTCCAAAGGCCCGCGAAAACGCTTATTTTGACAACTCCCGAACGCCCATGTTAGCAGCCCCCAGGGCTCATTGCAATTCGCCCTGGGGGCTGCTAACATGGGCGTTCGGGAGTTGTCAAAATAAGCGTTTTCGCGGGCCTTTGGAGCCGGGGCGGGATGCACCCTCTTCTACACTACTCGGTGCTGCCCAATTGAAGAAATGTAAATGCCTTTGTATATACACCCCCATGGATGCACCACTTCAGTTCATTAAGAAACAACAGGGTTGGCGTGGTTGGCTTCACAGCTATAAAATGACTGTTCCTGCTGATTACCCAATTCATGATCTAGATTTATTTTATCAAGAGAACAAACCTGCTATAGTTCGAACCATAGTTAGAGAGATTACAGACCTTGGCCCCATCAAAGTGAATTTTACATTTTTAGTTCACTTTTCAAAGGAAGGAGCTGATGGGACACAAAGAATGACCCACTATTTTAGTCAAGTAAGCCCTCTTATAATAACACACTTTTATCAAGCAGCAGTCAATGGACAACTGCAGGCTGTTATCAACTCAAGCAAGGAAGAAGTAGCCAGATGGGTAAACATGGGTTCAGGCTGGGTTATCGAAAGAGTTGAGTACGTCTTTCTTGATTTCTCAAGATATCAAGCCATAAGAGGCGGCTATCATATCCATCTTCCTCCAAAGCTCAAAGCAAAACAGGCCATAATAAACATCAAAAACACAGATAATCAATGCTTTCGATGGGCTTTGCGAGCTGCGCTCTTCCCCACTCGAGATACGAAGCATTCAGACAGGCCAACCAAGTATCCGACAGAGGATGGCTTAAACTTCACTAACATCTCTTTCCCTACACCCTTGCATCAAATCTCTGAAGTAGAAAAACTCAATAACCTCGCAATAAACGTCTTTGGCTGGCATAACGGTAACACAACAGTCCTTAGAATCAGTGAAGTACAAGATCCTGATATAAGGCGAATCAACCTAATGCTGATAACCAATGAAAATAACACACACTACTGCTACATAAAAAGCCTAAGTAGGCTTCTTCATAGCAACTATGAGGCAGGCCGAAAGATTCATTTCTGCGAAAGATGCCTTCAAGGGTTTTCATCGCAAGATGTTCTCGACAAACATCTGTCTGACTGCAGAGGTATCAAAGGCAGGCCGGTTCGAACTGAAATGCCCAAAGATGGCAAAAACATCCTGCGTTTCGAGAACTACCAGAACCAGATGAAAGTGCCTTACGTTATCTACGCTGACTTCGAAAGTCTCGTTACAAAAATCGACACGTGCAAGCCAGACCCAAAAGAAAGCAGCACAACCAAAACATCAGTACATACACCATGCGGGTTCTGTATGATGGCTGTTCGCTCTGATAGCAAAACAAAAGGCCCATACTTATACAGAGGTGAGGACGCGGTGAAGCAGTTTCTCTACCACATACAACTGTTAGAGAGGGAGATAAGAGACGAACTTCATCACAAGAAGCCCGTAACAATGACACGAGCAGACTGGGAAGACTTCAACAATGAAAACTTCTGCAGCATTTGTGATCATTGTCTCTACAAAGAGAACTTCAAGGACTCTATCGAAGTCTATGATCCGAACACGGGAGCGTACGTGGGCCTTGTTCATCGCAAAACTAACAAATGCTACACCAATGCATTTAAAAGCTACATCCAAAACGAAGAAACAGGGCGTTTGGAGGCGTCACCCTTCATAGGCCCAAGAAACAAAAGGCAACAAAAAACAAAGCCCATCTTTGAGCAAGTTGATTGCCTCTTCTGCGGTGAGTCTCTTGTACGAGATTACATGAGAGACGCTGTTTTAGATCACTGCCACATAACAGGCAAGTATCGAGGTGCTGCTCACAAAGCTTGCAATCTGAATCACTTCAGAATCAACCCTGAACAAGTGAAAATCCCTGTTATCTTTCACAACTTGAAGGGCTACGATGCACATCATATCATGAGCGGCATAGCTGAAGTACAATCTGATCTGAAGTGCATCCCAAACAACATGGAGAAGTACATTTCTTTCTCTCTGGGCAACTTAAGGTTCATTGACAGCTTGCAGTTCATGGGCTCGAGCCTCGATAGCCTGGTTAAATCAAACGAACCAGAGTCCTTTACAATCATGGCAAACCATCAAAAGGACCCCAATAAACTCAAGCTCCTTCTGCAAAAAGGAAACTATCCATACGAGTACATGGACTCTTGGAGGCGGTTTAATGAGAAGTCACTCCCAGAGAAGGGCGCGTTCTATAGCGAGCTTAAAAAGGAAGGCATCTCAGATAAGGAATACACTCATGCGCAGAAAGTGTGGGAGATGTTCGAATGTAAAGACCTCGGCGAGTATCATGATCTTTACCTAGAGACAGATGTACTCCTCCTTGCAGATGTCTTCGAGAACTTCAGAAAAACATGCCTCAAGCACTACAAACTTGACCCTGCGCATTACTATACAGCACCGGGCCTCAGCTGGGATGCTCTTTTGAAATACACAGGAATCAACCTAGAACTGCTCACAGACATAAACATGCACCTCTTTGTCGAAAAGCGCATGCGTGGCGGCATTTCAATGGAGAGCAGGCGCTTCTGCAAAGCGAACAACCCTTTTCTTGATGACCACAACCCAGATCAAGAAACAAGCTACATCATGTACTTCGATGCAAACAATCTTTACGGTTGGGCAATGAGTCAACCACTACCTGTTGGCAACTTTCAATGGTGCAGAGTTCATCCAACACAAGACCAAATCATGAAGTGGTCCCCAAACAGAAAGATTGGCTACATCCTTGAGGTTGATCTAGAATACCCCGAGGAGTTGCACGATGAACACAATGCCTATCCTCTAGCACCAGAAAAGCACAGAGTCGCAAAGTCATGGATGTCTCCTTATCAAAGGGCATTGATAGAGGGACAGGCAGAGGATAAGACAGAGAAGTTGCTCCTAACCCTCAAGAACAAAGACAGATATGTTCTACACTACAGGAATCTTCAGCTTTACCTAGAGCTAGGCATGAAGTTGAAAAAGATTCATCGAATCCTCAAATTCGAGCAGAAGCCTTGGATGGAGCCTTACATAAGGCTGAACACAGAACTAAGAAAGCAAGCCACTTCTGAGTTCGAAAAGAACTTCTTCAAGCTGATGAACAACTCTGTCTTTGGCAAGACCATGGAGAACCTCAGAAAACGCATTGATATGAAGCTTGTTCGCGCGAATGAGACAGACAAGTTGAGAAAGCTTATCTCAAACCCACTGTTCGCCAGAGCAACAGTCTTTGGTGAAAATCTTGCAGGGATTCAAATGCACAAGGACAAAATCTTACTCATACGCCCAGTCTACACAGGTATGTGCATCCTTGATCTTTCTAAGACTCTGATGTACGACTTCTACTATAAGTACCTCAAGTATAAGTACGGCCCACGCGTAGACCTACTTTACACAGACACAGACAGTCTGCTTCTAGAGATCAAGACAGAGGATGTCTACAAGGACATGGAGAATCGCCTCGATGAGCTCTACGACACAAGTGACTATCCCAAGGACCACTTTCTTCACAGCCAGCTAAACAAGAAGGTCATTGGCAAGATGAAGGACGAGTGCGCTGGCGCCCCTATCTCTGAAGTGATCTGCCTGCGCTCAAAGATGTACTCAATCATGCTTGGCAGTCAGAAGAACATCAAGAAGGCGAAGGGCACCACAAAGGTTGTCACAGAGAAAGAGATCACACACCAGAACTACAAAGACGCCCTCTTCAGAAAGGAGGCCTTCAAACACGGGATGGACATGCTTCGAAGTGTGAATCACCAGATCTATGGCGTGCATCTAAACAAGACAACACTCTCGCCCTTTGATTCAAAGCGCTGGATAAAAGACGATGGCGTCCATACGCTTGCATATGGTCACAAAGACACCGGAGGCAACTGAGTGCCCGCCGGCACAACCATCAACTCCTCACGGACAAACCCGCGCTTGGGGCCGTCGTACAGATAATACACAACAGGCGTATCTGGCTTGGTGGCAACCTTCTCGATGTTGTAGACTTTCAAGGACCAGATCGGATCTGTCGCCCGTCGACTACCGCCTTCTAGCTCACCGGGGTAATACAGATATCTCACACTAACCCTAGGTGGGAGCTTCTTTTCATTCACCCCAACAGGTCTAGCATATGGGGTAGCTGGCTTGGCTGAGGTAGCTTTCTCTTTGATTGCTTGAGCAGGCTTCTTGCCAGTCAATCTGGTTACTTCATTGTTCAAGGCAGAGACAACATCTGGCAATCTTTTAACCCAAGCAGTCGAACGGCCAGAGGGTAGATTCATCTCAACTGCGTACTGGTAACCAAACAATCGTTCAGCCAGGGTTCTGTTGAATCTTTCAACAATCCCTTGGTCTCTGTGGATATCAACGCGGCCACGACGAATGGTTGTTTTATGGGCCCCAGTCTCTTTAGTCACAGCCCCCATAAACTCTGTTCCCGGATCGACTTGCAACAGTTGTGGCCATTTCAAAGGCCCACGCCTGTAAATACGTGTAAGTGCCTTCGAAACTTCATCAGACTCTTTCGAAGTCAAGGGCTCTGCTGCTTTGTAACGGCTTGCTACATCAACAACTGTCAAAGCATATTTGTAAATTTTCCTCCCATGAGGCAGTTTGTCGTGTGGCAAAAAAAGTAGATCAGCTTGATGCACGGCATTAGGAGTCTGGACATCAAACTTGGGCCGAGGGATATGGCGTGGTGCAGGGAGATATACTTGCCAAAGGGCTTGTTTGACAAGCCATTTCTTTGCCGCCTCTTCAGAGACCTTGGCTGCTGCAGCTAGCTTTTTGACAGCAGCAAGGCCTTTCCAATAGCCTTTGGGGCCGTAATAGACCTTTGAGAGTTTAGCCTCCATATACATATATGTATTTATAAAAAGCGAAACGCTGCATAGCCAAGAGCAAGGGCGCCAGTGCCGATAAACAAGAGTTCGCCTTGTTTCTGCTGTGGGCCTGGTTTATAGAAGTCAGAGAACTCGGGCTCTTTGGGGAGTGTTTGAATTCGTTCCTCTGTAGGATGTGTTTGGTTGTAGAGCACTAGAGCTTGGTCAGTGTCTTGAAAGTTGTGTTTCGCTTGATCTTTGATCCGATCATTGCTGGCAATCCAGTCGAGGAGCTTTGTGCGGTCTTTCTGATATTTAGCGTAGGCCGCTTGATAGGCCTCTAACGCCTTGTCGTGTCTGATCTTCTCATCCAGAGCGGCTTTCCCACTGTCGCCGGAAAGATATTTTGCGAGATAGTTGCCTCCAGTGAAAGCAGCGGCATTCAAAATTGCCCCACCAACCATAATAGCGATTGAGGCCATCCCTGTATATACATATATGATTTACATTGAGGCAGGGAGGATCTTCTGGTCCTCGAGGTATTTCTTGAGAGCTATGCTCCCAGCCATGGCAGCAGTAAACTTCACGTAGTTCATGAGACTCGAGCTGGGGTCGGCCGTGAGATTTTCCTTGACGACCTTTTTGCCAACCCAGCCAATAGTTGCGACAAGACCAGTTATTGTGGCCGCATCAAGAACAGCTTTCACGAGCTTGTTGTCAGACATGGTATATATTTATGGTTTTTGTTTCTCGTCTTCACTCTCGTCTTCACAGAATTTTTTGTGAAACTCAAGTGCCTGCTGTCTCATCTTTTCATCGTGTGCAGCAAGTTTCCTTTGTCTTCGCTCCTCCCTATACTTAGCAAATGCCCTTTCTCTTTGCTCCTCCAGATACTTAGCAAGTTCACTTTCTCTTCGCTCCTCCACACGCTCAGCAAGTCCTTTCCTTTCTCTTTGCTCCTCCACACGCTCAGAAAGCCCCTTATGTCTTTGCTCTTCCTCTTCATTGCGTTTCTTACATGCATTGTTGATTGTGCTGAAGAGGGCGTAGGTATTGCAAGCCCAAAGATAACCGGCGATAGCCCAGCCAATAAAGTCCACAAAGTCGTTAGTCCGCATGGTATATATATATATATTTTTTTTACTCCATTTCTCGAATTCTTCGTCTCGGTGGTGGGGGAGCTTGAACTTCATTCACCACTACAGGGGCTGGGGTCGGGGCTTTGCGTCTAAGTGTATTCATAATAGCCTCGCGTTGGTAATATAGGCCCCAAGCGGATATAATTACCCCGACAACACCAAGAATGAGAAATGCTGAGTTGCTGCTAGCTTCTTCATTTGTCGTGTTTGGGGCAGGCTCGTTTGTTGCTTTAGCAGCTTGTGCTTGTGCTTGTGCTTGTGCTTGTTTTTTTGCCTCTCTTGCCAGGCGGTTGCGCTCAGCAAGCCTTTTGCCAGAAGCAACACGCCCAGGGTTTTTGGCTGGAGCAGTCTTTGGGGTATCAGAGGTAACGTGCGTTGCTGGTGCGACTGTTTCTTCAGGCACCGTCTCGAGTGGTTGAGCCATCATGTGTATATGTATATTTTTTTATTTCAAACCTTCGTGGTTTCTGCCAGGTTCCTGTCAGGTTTCTGCCAGGTTCCTGCCAGGTTCCTGTCAGATTATGTGTCAAAAATTTCATCAAAACATGTGTCAACTTCATCAAAACCCTCGAGTGGATAACCTTCACCGTCTCTGCTTGGGTGTACAGGTGGAGCAGGTTGAAGGGGTAACTCTTCTGGCTCCTTTTTGAAGTCGATGTGTTTTGTAGTGATCAAAACAGCATTGGCCAAGGCCAAGAAGCGCCCACAACGCAGTGCAAGGTTTCCAGCAAGAGATGAAAGTTCCTGGTTAATCATGTAGTCATTTTTGAGTTCTTTCTGCAGGGCCTCCACATCGTCAATCTTAACAACCATGCCGGCGCCTTTGGTTGCGAACATTATAACGCTGTCAATCAGAGACTCGGTCGTCTTGTTACCGACATAGGCTTCATACCTTTTGTAGTACTTTTCAACCTGTTTATCTGTCAGGCGTTTCACCTGCTCGTGTGTGAGCTGGGCACCGATGGCCTCTTTTGATTTGCCGGTTGAAACAAGGACTGCCAGTTTCTCGCGTTGAGCCGGAGTGTCTGGACCTGTTAAGACTTCAGGAATCGCTGATGGCAAGGAGCTATCAGGGGTTGCCTCTAGCAGCTGCATGAATTCATCGTCTTCTTGGAGGTTTGTTGCCATTGCGTATGTGTGTATATATGTGTTTTTTTATTTTTCAATTATTCTCTTGATGTCAGGCAAAAGACTTTCAACCTCACGTATAAGCCCCGTCATGGTGGCTGGGCACACAGTGACTTTCAAAGGATAGCGGTTAAGAAGCATGAGACGCAGATCGTCCTCGCCAGCGGTTTTGATTATCTGTATTTGCATCTCCTCTGCATGACTCTGTAATTCACCCAGAAGCTGTGAAAAGACCGTGAGCTTGTGGATACTGGTTGAGGTGTTCATGGTTCAGCGTATATATATGTTATGTATTTATTTTTTTCACTTCAACCCCATAGGGATGTCGCAGAGAGAAGACTAGGTGAGAAAACTTGTGCCCCTTTAATTTTGCAATCAACTCTTTGTACTCCTCGTGTGAGAGCTCACCAGCATAGTCGTCGAAGATGGCCTTCGTTGTTTTGCTTGATGGGGTGTAAAAAAGCACAATCGCTGCAACGTTTTCCCTAAAGGGTTTCGCAATGCTGGTTAACTGTTGGGTTAGCACCCACACTGACAAGCCGCTGTGGCGAGCACTGAACCCTAGTTTCACAAGTTGACTCGTGCGGCCTTTCACATCCTTCGAAGCAGCACAGTCATCGAGCACAAAGAGTGTGTTTGTCCCGTCGAAGAAATAACTGGCTAAAGTTAACCACGCTTCAATCTCATGCTGCTGACAGTCTATCACGAAAATGCGTGGCTCCTTGTCCACTAAACCGTCGTAGGTCTTGTTGTGGACAAATGTTGGGCAGAAGAGAACGATATAGTCAAACTTGCCCCTGAAGGGGCCACGCAGCTGATTCAGAAGATATTGTGTTTTGCCAGAGTTAGTCGGCCCAATAATTAGTGCATTGAATGGCAGCTTTCGTGGGTCCATTCTCTATATTTTTATGTGTTTAGTACTGAACCGCCTGCAGCTGCTTGTCCATGATGTTCATCTGTGAGTCGCTGATCGTGTAGATGTGGCAGTGCACGTTTCCCGAGCCGGAGGTTGTCCTTTCGATCTCAAGATGTACGCCGTCCTTTGTGTTGACGAGGCGTTGACCGTTGCCATGTAGGGTTGTATCAGCCATTGATCTAAGGTCGATAAGGAGGCCGAACTTGTTGCCCGTGAGATATTTAGTCAGATTCATGTTTGGCCTGCCATCACCCTTAGCTTTTACGTTAAAAAGGCGACTGACTTCCCTCCACATGTCGGTCCCGTTGATGCCTTCGTTGTAAATCCTGTTGGGGGAGCCGTTTATGGTGACATTAACTTTGGTTATGTCTGGGTTGAAGTATTTTTCTGAGTCCCTGGCTCCTGCCGTGTAGGGTTCGATGAATAGCAGAAGGATGGCTTTCAGTGACCTGCGCTGCGGGTTCACCCTGAGATTCAGCCGTGCGTCTGAACCCTTCGAGAAGGGGACCACTTCCTCTCGCATGATATGGTCGTAGGCAAACTCCTTTCCGCTAGAGTATACACTTGTTGCCTCGTCAGCCAGCTGCTGACTTCGGATTGTCTCGTACTCAAGCTGGATATTTGTCAACTTGTAGACAAGCTTGCTTGTATCCGAACCCCTGACAACTTGAGAAGCCTGGGCGAGCGTTATCTCGAATGTCAAATCGTTGTAGAGTGCCTGTGGGTACATGACGCCGTGGTCTGTTATAATCTGGTGGTCAAGGTTGATGCGATATTTGTTTTTGTAAATGGTCTCCAGCTTGTTTTCCGCATCCACGCCAGAGGTCTTCTTGTCGCCGGCACTAGAGCGAATCTTGCTCAAGTCTACACTCTGGATGCCCTCGGGGAGCATGTTATCTCTCTTATCAACAGAGAGGAAAAGGTCCTCAAAGATTTTGTAAATATCGTACCCAACGGTGTCCTGGACAGTGGTTGCGGCAAACTTCACAACAAGCCTGTCAACTAGTGCTCTGGAGACATTTTGTACAAGATAGTTGTTTGCGTGGCCGCCAGCAAGGTCGATGTTAAAGAGCAAGGCAAGCGAGCCCGACACGATAACCTCATGTTCGTTGAGCTTGGGCACAGTAACGTACAGGGTCTCGCCGGGATTGGCTGAAGTGCGTTCAAAGGTGATGCGCTTTACGGTGCGCTCTGCTTTCATTGCACCAAGAGTCTTCTCGGCATTCGTTGGGAGGAGGTTTGGTTGCACGGCCATAGCCAGAGTATATATATAAATTTATATTTATATATACTCTGGCAATGGCAGAAGGTGGATATGACTATGATCCAACTGGTGAGAACGAAAACACCGGGCTTGACTGGGATATAGACCACGATGATGACGACGACGAAGAAGAAGTTGACAGAACAACCGAGTTTACACAGGGAGCTGCATCCACCCCATATCATGGTGGTGAAGAGCATGAAATGCATACAATGCCTCACGAACAGAGCGGCTTAGATGAAACTGCCCCTATTCTTGCAGAGGGTGGCAGAGAACGGGCCTGGAATGCTATCACGTCACTATATCCAGATGCTAATGCAATAGAACTTGATGCTTATTTTGATCCAAGATCGAAAAGACTCATGATCAAAAAAAGCGGTGTTGGCAAAAAAGCATACTATATCTACACAAAAGAAAGATTAACTGGCCGTTTAAGAGTAAACCCAAACCTTTCACAAGAAATCAGATTTGCTCTTGGTCAGCCTGCAGAAGAAAAAATAGTTCAACAACGGCAAGAAATTAGGGAAACAGACCAAGCACTGAAAGAAGCTCAACGACTAGAAAAAACATTAAACGAAACAGCTGCAAAACAACAGCAAGCGGCTCAAGAAAAACAAGCAAAAGAAGATCAACTTGAACAAATTAACCATCGCATTGCAAATATGGAAAAGGAAGGAGGTACAGTAATAGAAAGACAAAACGAAATAGACAGACTAAACCGAGAAAAAGCAAAAATTGAAAGAGACATAGAAGAGGCAAAGAAAAAAAGCAAAGAGTATGCAAAAACTAAAATAGATCAAGAAAAAGCTACAAAAGAAGTTGAACGCTTACAGAGAAAACGCGCTGATGAAAAACAAAAAACAAACACTATCGAAGCAAGACTGAACTCCACCAAGCCGCTGGATGAGTTAAACGAACAAGAGGCCGATCTTGTACGACAAAACGAGGAAGACCGACGCGTGATAGAGGATGAGAACACTTCTCCCTCTGACAGAGAAGCCGCGGAAGCCCGAGTTGCTGAGCGAGAAGAAGAACTGGCAAGACTAAGAACACAGGTTCAGGAAAGAGAAGAAGCCTTGCCTTTGAGAGAAAGGGTCAAAAATATCTTCAAGAAATATGGCTGGACCCTTCAAGCAGTTGTTCTGGCTGCAGGTCTAGTCATAGGCGCTGTGACGATTGCTGCAATGAATGGCTTAAAGGCCGGCACCAAGGCTATTGGCAATGGGCTCAAAGCCCTAGGAAATAAGGTTGCCTCCATCTTGCCAGGCTTGATCGGTTCGATCGTGAGCTTTATCTTCAAAACAGCCGGCCAGGTTATATCCTTCCTTGGCGAGCACGCCTGGCTGCTGATCCTTGCCGTTGTAGGCTTTATGATTGAAAGGATCAGCAAGCGCAGGAGATAATTATCTCATCCAGACAAACAAGCCTGCCAAAGCAAGCGCACCCACGCCAATGAGCGCCTTGTTTACATGATGCGGCTCGATCTTAGTCTCTTGCGTTGTGACTGGTTTTGGTGTTGGTGTGGAGGCTAGTTGTGGTGTGGGTACGGGGGCTGGTTTTGGGTCTTTTGGTGCAATGCCCTGTGCCTGTGTTGCCTGTTTGTGAATCGGGTTCGATGGGTGGCTGTTTGGTGGATTAATCTTTGTCGGCCCTCCGTCCATAGGGCGAAGGGAGGCTTTTTTTGTGGCAAGATTGACATCATTGTTAACACCCAGCTTCATCCCTTGCGTTGCCTGCATAAGATTGTTATTGTACCCCACCACGCTCTCTGTGTTGATAACCATGCGTGACGGCATCAGCCAGCTCCCAGGGGCAACTACAAAGTTTAGCCACACTTTCGTTGCTTGGATGGCCTGCTGATAATGCTGTACGCTCTTAGATATGTCGTTCAGTCTTATGGCGTCCTCTAAGAGTGTGAGGAATACTCTCTGCGTTTCGAATGCTCGGCCTCCATTCCCAAGAATGCTGCTGCGAGTGTTTGCTTGTGCACCCAGAATGCAGTACACAAAGGCCTCGATTGACTGATTCATACGCGCGAGCCCTGGCTGTGTTAGCCCTTGTGCATAATTCGGCACAAAATGCTCGAACTGACTAACAGCGCCCTGATCGTTACGAACGAAGTATATGCCGTTTGCTCGATAGTTTGGGTCTTTTCTGTCTGTGACGCGCTCGTCATCAAACAGGGCTAGATCGGGATCAGGATAGTCGTAATCAGTAGAGTAGGGGCCCTCACCAGGAACCCAAATGTACACATTGCCAAGACCGTGGTTTTTGCCGTATGTAAAACGGAAGTCAGAATTGGGGTCGACACCAAACTCTTGGCAAACCCTCTTATAAGCGGCAATGTTGAACTTGTTGTCTTTCTGGTTGAATGTAGGGTCGTCTGGCAAAGCACTCACGCTCTGTTCCCCACCCAGCTTGTAGAGTATTCGTCTTGTTGTGAAATAGACGTGAAACCTGTAAAATGACCGTAGCTGTGGGGTTAGGGAGAGAGTAGAGTTCTTATCAAACAGAAGGTCACGCGAGATCCCGCAGCCGGTTGTTGCACACCACAGAGCAAAGTTTAGTTGTTGTGGCCAGAAACTCATATGCGGCCCGCCGAGCCACTTTCTCCCATATTTCGCGGTTGTGAACGAAATCTGTGTGTCTCTGAAAATGTTTCTGTATTTCGTTGTGAAATAATCAGTTGGCGTGACATAGATCTTTTGCGCTTCATCGTTCAAGACAGAGCCAATCATCATGTCTTTATCGATTGAGGTGGAGAAATCAACAGCCGGGATTGGTTTTTGTGTGTTTCGGTTTAACGTCAACTGATAGGGGAAACCGCCAATATACTCTAAACCAAGCGCGTCTTTCAGGGCTTGTGTCCAATTCTTGTGCGGTATGTCTGAGGGCATAGCCCAGGAGCCTGGGCCCTTTATGAAAAGCACTTCTCCTGTGGCTTTATGATTTTCGTCGAAAGAAACTTCTGTTGTAAATCTTGACATGTCAGCGTGCGGGAAACGCCTTTTGAAGTCTGAGATAGCCTTAGCCTTAGCAGCTGTAGAGAGCTTTTCAGCCTCCGGAGAACTCATCCAAGCAAGTTGCGGATTTACTGTGGGTTGTGTTGGCTGTTTTTTTCTAATATACCTGCTCTGTTGGGGATAGAGGGGATTTGGGGGACGAGGAAAAAACGGGGGCGGAGGTCCGTAATCGTGACTGCCAATGTCTAGACCGAGATTTGAACCAGGATTAAATCCGCCAGGGCGTCTGCCAAACATGATTGAATATATATATATTTAAATTTAAATATATATATTCAATCATGGTTGTGTTAACAATCGTCGCACCTTCGAACCCTCACACCATCTACTTCGACCACCCGCTTCAGAAACCGAGCTACATAAGACTTGTCTCTTGTTCATTTTACAACTCGTGGCATAATTTGAAAGAAAAGGCAACTATTTCAACAACAATAGATGGCTCCAATGGATCAACTCCAAACGTGACATTACTTCAAGGGCATTACACCATTGATAGTCTAGCGAAACAATTTAACGACTTAGCCACCAAACATAGAATAAAATTACAATTATCAACTACTATAAATACACCAGTCGGCTCGATGGTCATTCACAATGGAAGTAATGTAAAGTTTAGTGACAATCTGGCAAATTTACTTGGCATAAGAGCTGTATTGTTTCTAGTAACATACGTCAAAAGATTAACATCACCAAGCACTTACTTTATCCACTGCGATCTGGTTGATAAAGAACAGAACCTGTTCAACGGTAAGCCTTCGACTGTCTTGGCTAAATTTGATCTTCGAGGTGAGCCATATGAGAAAGTTTTCTATGAATCAACACAGCAGAACATCTTGCGTGACGTCTCGTCTGGTGATTATGTAAACAGCATAACACTGTCTGTAAGGGATGAACACAATGCCCTTTTTGACTTCAATAACATGCCCCTTGAATTTGAACTTGAGATCAATTAAAAAATATATTATATATATACCCCTGATGATGAGCTCGGCTAACGTGTTGCCATCAGCTCCTGAATACAGCGAAACTCCATCGCTTTACCCAGACTTATCCAACGGTGAAGGCTTCAGACTCAAAAAAATCTCTGACTTGCAAAAGGAGCTTGAGTCGGAGGCTAATCATTACAGACAAGTTGCTAAGAAATACAAGCGAACACATACAATTGTTCACGGAACAGCAGTAAGTTTTGGTTTTATTTCTACAGGCTTGTCTACAGCCACAATCGCCACAGCTCTGAGCGGAGTTGGGCTCATCGCCAGCCCGGTTATTGGGGGTTTAGCTGCCATTTCAGGTTTTTCAGCGGCCAGCCTAACTATGCTTAACAGGCGGTTCGAGAGAAAAATGACTAAACACGAGAAAATATACACACTCGCCCTTGCAAAACGAAACTCTGTCTTTGAGCTGGTTTCAAAAGCTCTAACTGACAAGCGTATCAGCGATTCAGAATTCAAAATAATCCTCCGTGAAGTTGAGAGCTATTATGAACTTAAGAACGAAATACGCTCTGGTGAAGCAAAACCCTCACAAAACAAACAAACTCAAACTCAAACGCCAGATCTTGACAAGATCAGAAAAGAAATCCGCAAGGAAGAACAAGAAAAGATTCAAAAAAAACTCAATCGTCTTACCGCTGTGTCCAAGTCAGATTTGAAGGACTAAATTCGGGTTTCTCGCTTTATCTAACAAAAGAACGCAATTGCGTGACAAAGCGTGACACATGACGTGACATTGTGCGTGACTGTCACGCGTGACATTGCGTGACACATAACGAAAAGGGACAAAACCCTCGTCAGGGGGTGCTCTGGTGGCTGTTTCGTTTTGCCTAGCCTAGGCTAGGACTTAACTCCGGACAAGGGAGTTGTCATTTTCCCATTTAGCCTCTGGGAGCGAGGTCGAGTTCTCCTAGGAGATCTCTGTTCGAGCACCCCCCTGTATCAGTTGGGCCGGGGCTGGTTCACCAGGGGGTCACTAACTGACGCAGCAACCCCACTACCCCTGGTCTGACATCGCATTAGCCGTAAGCAGGATTCAGTGGGGGCCAGCCACACCTCCCTGGGCTATACCGAATTACAGACTTACTATAATATATGGTGCGAACAGGTCTTTTATATTCGACCGAATTGCCGTGCTTTCACATGTGGTAACTCATAAAGAACTACGCATGCGCAAATATAACCGAAAAGTTGTATTTTTCTAAATATAGGCTTTACATAATAAATACCGGAAGTCACGATCGCCAAATTGAAAAAATGATTGTATTGTATTGTATAAGCATGACTGACTTCACCGCACGGCTCAGTGAACTTGACAAACAACACAATTTTGCCATCCTTCGCTCGCTATATGGTGGTGATTATAGGAAAGAAATACACCGCTTGGGTCTGCCGGAAAAACTTTGCCATATCTACAAAGATATGGGGTTGGCAGAGATGGGGAAACAATATCTACAAGAACATTATAACGCCTTGCAGCGTGAACGTTGGGCCCGAAGATTGTACAAGAGGGCTTGTTATGATTGTGGTGGCTCATTTTTGCAATCAAGCGATTCTTGTGAACTTTATTGCAAAAAATGCGGTCGTGTGGAAGTGCTAGAGGATTATGCTCCGGCATATACGGATCAAAACATTTTGTACAAACCAAGACAAAGGCAGTCGGCACGGTGTTATGCGTTTGGGTACGCTTTAACACGAATTAACAAAAGGATTGGATTGTCTATCGACCAAATAAATGAGGTGAAACGTATTTTCAAACATATACAAGCTCGGCTTCCGAGAATCTCTTATACGTTTGTGATCTACAAAATCCTGGACATTACAATGTCGCTTGAAGACCCACAACGAGCGATTGTAAATTGCCTTAGACAACAGATGTCGAACAATATGATAATTAAAAACGACCGTTTGTGGAGCAACGCTTTCAAAGATCTGGAGTAAGCGCCTCCGCTTTCTCAATAAGAAAGGCTTCTAACATAGCACTGTCATCGCCGATGTTGTCTTCAAAAGTTTCACCAGGTATGGTTTTCTCAAGGTGTTTTTGATTTGATAAATTTTCATGTATTTTTCTGCGAAGCCTTGCCAAGTTCTCGTGAAATCGTTCGACCTTCGGTTGAATACTGTTCAAAAATCCCTCATGCTTGACAATTTCAAGCTCTGTGACTTTCAACAATTTCCATGAAAAGAAAGCAACCGGCTTCGGCCCCTCATCTGGAGCAAGGAAAGCCTTTTTCATTCTGAAGTAACGCAAATACTCTTCATCTATGTATTCTTTGCTGAACGACATTCTGACCGAGCCGTAAGAACACCATAGGTCTTTCTCGGCTATTGAAGTCATTATTTGCTCAAATGTCTGAGTTTGTTTAAGAGAACCAATATCAATCATTTTAGTTTGCTTGCGTGTAAACTTTTGTTTTGAAAACAGATAACATATGCCCCAGGCAAGCGCTGTGTGATCTTTTGTCTGGTAAATATTTCCGCCGTTTAAAAGATTATTATGATTCGAACTTGGCTCTATCTGGTTTATAGAACACATTCTGAAGTAAGAATCGACAAAAAGGCCTTTGTTGACCATTTCCCCACTAAACACAAGGCCAGTTTGTATCTGGGGTTTATAATAACTAGGCACTCGAGTCATAGCTATTTTCCGCTTGAAAGGACATTTGAACTCCAAAAGAATTAAATTATTATCTTTGTCAAGATAATAGCCGTCAGGACTGCATATAATTTTTCGAAACAATGGATGATCTGTTGCCAGATTGAGGGATACAGAATGGGCAAAAACTCTAGCAGAGTGCTTCTGCTCAAAAAATTTGCGAGCGATCGGTTCGAACAGATTGCCCCAGGTACAGGCCGTATTGCTATGCATGTCTGATGGCTGTAATTTTTTTAAAAGCAAGCTCTTTGGTGTTTCAAAGGGTGAAACTCCGATCAAGGCTGCAATTTCGGATGCCCCAAGAGTATTTTGTCGATAACTCACCCAGTCGGCGCTCTTTTGTTTTAGACCAGTGTTCCTCGATTTGAGAAAGTTCAAGAACACTTGTGTTGTCGTCATCATTGATATACGAAGGGAAAGTGTTTATTCAATTGGTAACGCTAGAGCATTGAGAATATCAGAACGAATCTCTAACATTGTTTCCTTTACTGGAGTTGTATCTGAAACCTCCCAAAATTCAGAGGCACCCTTTTCCTGATATAGTCGTAGTAGACGAATAGTTTTCACGAGCGTTTGAACATCTTCATGTGTATTCATATCAGTTCGAACATAGTCATTTGGTAGCTTAGTGATTAGTCTTGTTGGAGGTAAAATAATATTCTTGTAACGGCGGAATACAGCTTTAGTAACCGCGCCTCCAATATCAATCGGCTTTCCCATGATTTCAACCCAGCAATGCCACGATACAAATTCACCATGTTGTTGAAACCCTTCGACCACCTTTGAAACGTATCCTGCTGCTGATAGAACTTCCACTGCAAGTATCGTTGAAGGAAGACACGCTGCATAAATACCTGCATCGAGCAGTATGTTGAAAAGCATGTTAACAATCTCTATCACATTCTCTGATAAGCCTGTTCGTGTAGAAATTGTCTCGTTTGATACCTCAAGACTGGCTATATGGTTGTTACACAAAGCTGCACTTAATTGAGGAGCCACCTCAGTTTTGTTTACATAAAAACGATTCTTTTTAAGACGTTGCCTTAAGAGCGATTTCTTACCACGACCCATCGCGATATACACAGGGTATGCATTTATTCAATTGGGCAGCACCGAGTAGTGTAGAAGAGGGTGCATCCCGCCCCGGCTCCAAAGGCCCGCGAAAACGCTTATTTTGACAACTCCCGAACGCCCATGTTAGCAGCCCCCAGGGCGAATTGCAATGAGCCCTGGGGGCTGCTAACATGGGCGTTCGGGAGTTGTCAAAATAAGCGTTTTCGCGGGCCTTTGGAGCCGGGGCGGGATCACCCTCTTCTACACTACTGGAATATCAAAAACATGAACCTTGTGGATTTTGTATTTATATTAAATCTTTTGATTTTGATGAAAGAGTGGATAGAATATTTGAAACTAATCCTATTATTTATACAAAGGAAAAAGAAGATGAAAATATTGCATTAATTTTTGTAGAAAAATTAGAAAAAATAGTAAAACAAATTAATTTTAGTTTTTATACTTTCCCAAGAATGATGATATTTACATCTTCTGATAAAATAGAGTTTAATAATTCAAAAATTTGTCATATTTGTGAAAAACCTTTTATTGAAGATGATAAAGATAATGAAAAAGTTAGAGATCATTGTCATTTTACTGGGAAATATAGAGGAGCTGCTCATAAAATTTGTAATATTAATTGTAGAAAACCTAAAATAATTCCTGTAATATTTCATAATCTTCAAGGTTATGATTCACATCTTTTTATTAAAGAATTAGCAAAAATAGAAGGTGAAGAATTAACTTTTATTCCTAAAACAGAAGAGAAATATATATCATTTTCTAAGAAAATTAAAGTTGGTGAAAAATATGATGAAAAAAAAGAAAAAAATAAAATATTTATTTTTGAAATACGTTTTATTGATTCATTTAAATTTTTATTAACTTCTTTATCAAATCTTGTAAATAATCTAACATCTGATGATTTTTATAGTATAAAAAGGTATTATAAAAATAATATAGAATTATTACTAAGAAAAGGTGTTTATCCTTATGATTATGTAAATTCTTTAGAAAAATTTAAAGAAACAAAATTACCATCTAAACAAGAATTTTATTCACATTTATATAATGAAGATATTTCAGAAGATGACTACCACCATGCTCAAAAGGTTTGGTCACAATTCAATTGTAAAACTATTAAAGATTACCATGATTTATATCTTAAGACTGATGTATTACTTTTATCTGATGTATTTGAAAATTTCCGTAAAACATGTTTGAAACATTATAATTTAGATCCAGCTCATTATTATACATCTCCTGGTTTAGCTTGGGATGCTTGTCTTAAAGAAACAAAACAAAGTCTTGAATTATTACATGATTATGATATGTTAATGATGTTTGATCAAGGAATAAGAGGTGGAATTACTCATATATCAAAAAGATATTCAGAAGCAAACAATAAATATATGAAAAATTATAATCCAAAGAAAGAATCAAAATTTATTACATATCTTGATGCAAACAATCTTTATGGTCATGCAATGTTTCAAAGACTTCCAACTCATGGGTTTAAATGGATGAAAGATATTACAAAAGAAAGTGTATTAAAAATATTAGAAAAGAAAATTACAAATCATGGTTATATATTTGAAGTGGATCTTAAATATCCAAAGAAATTATGGTCATCACATAATGATTATCCACTTGCTGTAGAAAGATTAAAGTTTGACTCAGTTGAGAAACTTGTTGGTAATTTTTATACTAAAAAGAATTATATAATACATTATAGAAATCTTAAACAATGTTTAGATTTAGGTCTTACACTAGCAAAAGTACATAGAGGAATATCATTTTATCAATCTACATGGATGAAACCTTATATAGAAAAGAATACAGAATTAAGAAAACAATCTAAAAATTCCTTTGAAAAAGACTTTTTTAAATTAATGAATAATTCTGTATTTGGAAAAACAATTGAAAATATAAGAAAAAGACAAAATATAAAAATAGTAAATAATAAAAAAATTGCTAAAAAATTAGTATCAAAACCTAATTTTAATCGTTTAACAATATTTGATCAGAATTTAATAGCAGTTCATATGAAAAAGACAGAAATATATTTTAATAAACCTATTTATGTTGGTCAAGCTGTTCTTGATTTATCTAAATTACATATGTATGATTTTCACTATAATTATATAAGAAAAAAATATGATAATAAAGCTGAATTACTTTTTACAGATACAGATTCATTAATGTATGAAATTCATACAGATGATTTTTGTGATGATATAAAAAAAGATATAAAAAAGAAGTTTGATACAAGTGATTATCCAGAAAAACATGAATCTGGAATAAAAACAGGAGTTAATAAAAAAGTAATAGGAATGTTTAAAGATGAAGTTTGTGGAAAACAAATAACACATTTTGTTGGTCTAAGACCTAAACTTTATTCTTTTAAGGTTGATGATGAAGAAATTAAGAAATGTAAAGGAATTAAAAAAAATGTTATTAAAAAGGAAATAACATTTGAAGACTACAAAAAATGTTTATTCACAGAAAAAGAAGAAATGAGACAAATGAATATAATTAGAAGTAAAAATCATGAAATTTACTCAATGAAAGTGAATAAAGTAGCTTTATCAGCAAATGATGATAAAAGATTGATTTGTAAAAATAAAATTAATACTTTAGCTTTAAGACCTGAAAAAATGAAAAAATAAAGAATGTATACAGATATTATAATTTTAATTGAGTTTTGAAATTAAGTTGTAGCGGGAAAAAAAATAAAATTTAAAAAAAAAATATTTATATATAATAAAATGATTTCTTCGCAAAGCTAATCTGTTAATACGCAATACAAAGCAATTCCTATCACTCTTTATGGTGTAACATATTTTGATAAAATATTATATGGTAAAATGTTTTTGATTGATCATCATTTTCATAATATATTGGTTAATTATCGAAGATTTTATGAGTTAAGAAAGAGAGAAATTGAAGATAAAATTATATCGGATAATAGTTTAAAAATAAAGGATATATTAAGATATTTTGAAAAAAGTAAAAAAAGTAATGAAATATACAAGAAATATTTGAATAGAATAAGAAAAGAAATAAAATATATGAGAAAATATTTAATGAAAGAAGAATATAAAGGAAAATGTTTATATTCTATTGTAGATGATGATATAGAATTCACAATTTCAAATTATAAAAAGTTATTAAAATTTACAAAATCTAAATATTTAAATTTTAACATAATTAAAAGTATTATGTTAAGACAAAAAGAATATAGAAAAGCATTATCTCGTATATATATTTTTAAATGTCAGAGAAAACTTTCATTGAGAAAAGATGATGAAAAAATATTTAAAGAAATAAAAAAAATTGTTGAAGATTTTGAAAGTTATTTTAAAAAAAAAACAAAGATGTTATTTTTCATTTGCTAACCGATTCTGATTCTGATTCTGATTCGGATATTGATAGAGTTAGTGTTAGTGATAGTCAAGTTAATTATATTTATTAATAAAAAAAATTATATCCCTTTTTTAGGGATTTTTTTTATGTCGAAATTTACAATTTTTTTTTGTAAAATCATTTAAAAAAATTTATTTATAATAAAATGACCACTACGCAATACAAAGCAATTCCAATCTCTCTTTATGGTTTTAAATATTATGATAAAATATTATATGGTAAAATGTTTATGATTGATAATCATTTTCATAATATTTATAGAAATTATCAAAGATTTATAGAAATAAGATTTATGGAATCAGATCTAAAGATTTAACCATTTGTCTATCACATTCATTCTTATTTTTTCCCATATCATAACATATATCATGATAAGCAGCAATTTCATCTACTTTATTATATGGTTTAACCATCCATTCTAATACTTCACCTGTTTCAGGATCATATCTTAATTGTTCATTCAAAGGGTTACACGGACCCATGTACTTATATTCTCCAGGAGTCCAACCACCTTTTGGTTTTGGTAATTTTCCAATGAGGCTATGAATATCTACACTACCTCCTCGGTCTAGATCTTTTCTATTTGTTTTATATTTTAATTTTGGTCTTATTTTTGTTGATATTTCATCCAATGCTTTACTACCAACATCTTGAATCATTGGAGTTAATTTATTTAATCCATAATTAATTGCTTTTTTCTGTAAGTTTTTATTTCTCATAGCTTCAGATATACCATATCGCCCCATTTCTACTGTTTTTTACCTAACCAAGGTAAAGCATGAGTTAAACCTGTTAATGCTAATTCACCCAAGCCTTCTCCTTCTGATGTTTTGAGAGGAGATGTTTGTGAAGAAGAAGGCTGAATTAGTTTCCCTGTTTCTTAACAAATCGTGTTTTTTTTATTCCACAAGAAGCACAAGTACACCAATACATTTTTCTTCCATTTTTAGCAGTTTGATAACCTTCTGGTTTCACACATTCTGTTTGTTTTTTTTCTTTCACACAATAAGATTTCATTTTATTATATATTTAGATAAAAAATTTTTTTAACTTTTACACTTTTTATATAATTCATTAAATAAAAAAGAATGACGAATTATTTTCCATACAAATTAAAATTATCTGAATCTCAATTAAAAAAATTAGCAAAAGCTTATAAGGATAGATCAGAGATTACTTTAAGAATTACTAAAAATAATTTAGTTGGATCAGATGAATTAATGTTGACAAAAACACAAATTAATAAACTTAATAAAGCTAAAACTAATGGAGTTGGTTCTGATATTAAAATATCAAAAACACAAATTAGAAAAGTAGTAAAAGAAGGTGGAAGTTTGTTTGGATCTCTTATTTCAATAGGTTCAAAATTTCTTCCAATGGCTGCAAATGCAGCTAGTAAAGCAGCTCCAGCACTTGCTCAGGGTGCTTTAACAGCTTTAGGATCACTTGGAATTGATAAAATTTTTGGTAAAGGAATTAATATTCCATCTGAATATTTATCTAAATTGATGAGTCTTAAAAAAGAATTAACAAAAAAACAAATTGATGATTTAAATAAAGCCAAACAAAAAGGTGGAGCATTATATTTCAAACCAACACAAAGACAAATTAATGGAGGATTTTTAGGTACTCTAGCTGCAATTGGTATTCCTATGGCTATAGAATTAGCTTCAAAATTATTTGGAAAAGGATTACAAGTTCCAAGAACAGGAAAAGGAAAAGGAAAAGGATTACAAGTACCAATAGCAGGAAAAGGAAAAGGAAAAGGATTACAAGTAAGTGCTAGACCAGGAATGATACCTTATCAACCACCTCCATTTTTTGGAACATGGGAACAACAAGGGAAAGGTAAAAAAAAAAGGACAAGGATTATTACTAGGACCGAACAGTCCATTCAACCAAATTCCAATATTAGGAGCAATACTTTAAAACCTATTTTCAAAGATATACCTCTAAGTAATTTTGATCTTTTAGAATATATAGATTATCTTAAGATACCAAATTTTAAAGGAATTTTTTCTAGAGACTCAATTGATCATTTTCATGAAAAAGGATGTTGTATAATTAATCTTGATGATAAAGTAGGACAAGGAACTCATTGGGTTGCAGAATTCATAAAACCACCATATATTTATTATTTCGATTCTTTTTCACTTCCACCACCATTAGAAATTATAGATCATGCAAAAAGATTAAATCTAGGTTTTATTTATAATAAAGGTTATCCAATTCAAGATATCTATTCTGTTAGATGTGGTTATTACTGTTTATATTTTCTTGATAATATTTATAAGAAATCTTTTTATAATCTTTTAAAAGTTTTTAAAATTAATGATCAACAATTCAATGAAAAGTTTATAAAAAATTATTTTATATAAGTTATTAAATAAAATGATTCAGAATAGAGTATTAGTTTTTAAAAGTCTTGATGCTAAAAAACAAAATCCATCAAATAAACCAGGTAATTTTACTCTAAAATTTACTCCTGAATTGAAATTGGATCCAAACACTACTCATTATTTAGCATTAGACCATCTTTCTATGACTGCTAGTTGGCATAATATTAGATCTGAGTATCAAAACAATGAATTGAAAATATCAAAAGATAAAGGTAAAACTTATATAACAATTGTATTTCCATCAGGTATTTATGATTATCAAGATATAAATACTCTTATTCAAAAAAGAATAGGTAAAATTGTAAATACAGAAAATTATGGTATTAATATACTTTTTGATCTTACAACATATAAAGTATTTATTGCTCTTAATGAAAATTATTACATTGATTTTTCTAATAGTGGTAATTTTGGTAAATTATTAGGATTTGAAAAAAAAGTTTTAAAGAAGAGTGCATATGGAAAGAATTTTCCTAATATTAGTAATGATATTGATAATTTATATATTAGAACTAGTTTATTATCTGATAGTATTATCTCAGGAAAACGGTCAAATGTATTATACACATTTTCAACTAATACAAAAACAAGATCATTACCATTTGAAATTCAACCTATAAATTACTTATGGAATAGAATGAATAGAAATGAAATTTTTGAAGTGAAATTTTATATTACAGATGATCAAGATAGAGAAGTTGATTTGAATGATATTGATATAAGTTTGACTGTTGTTATTGGTGAAAGAAAATAATAAATTGTATAAATAAAAATGAAAAGACGAATAAGAAATTATGATACTGGTGAAGATTATTATACAGATACAGAGACAAAAGGTGGTGGTGTTTTTGATGTATTGAGTAATATTGGAGCTAAACTTACTGGAAAAACTGCATCTAAACTTGCTTCAAAAGCAGCAGAAAAATTAGTAGAAAAAGGTTCTGAAAAGATTGGTGAGAAAACTGGACAATTAATTGGTGAAACGATTTATGATAAATTTAAACCTAAACCTAAATCATCAAGGAAGAAACTTGAAATTGAAACTATACCAGAAGAACTTATTCCTGAAATTCAAGATTATGTAATACCACAAAAAGAAAATCCACCGAAAGAAGATAAAGGTGAAAAAATTGTTAAACTTTTACAAAAAAATAATGATAAATATTCTTATGTCAAAGATGTTTATAAAAATCTTCTTTAAAAAAAATTTTTTATATAATCTTAAAATAAAATGAATGGAAATTTTAGAAGCCCGAATTTAGTAAAGAGATATGAATATACATATTATGATTTGGAAACACCATTGAATTCTAATATTGTAAATAATGCTAGACAAGTAAAGGGTGATTATAGATTCACAGTTGATAATTCATCAGAAGCTAATCCAATTGATTGGTATAATGCTTATTTAGAAGTTAAGTTTAAACTTGTAACTCTTGCTAATAGTACAACAGGAATAGGAGTAGGAACTGATGCTACTAATAAATTTTGTACCACAACTAATGGTCATACTTTCATTAATGAAATCCAAGTTGAATGTAATGGAATAACTGTATATAATAATACAAGAGCTAATGAAACATCAAATGTTTTATCTTTTTTGAAATATACTAAAAGTTATGCGGATACAGTTGGGAAAGATCAATTTTTTTATTTAGATACATCTACAGGAACTGCAGAACCACGAACAACAGAAGCATTATATAATAAAGGGTTTAGTGAACGGAAAAAATTAACAGATGGTGGAAATGAAACTGTTTTTTCAATTCCTCTGAATTTATATAGTTATTTTGCAGCTTTTAAAAATAATCTTCATCCTAATATTAAAATGAATATTTTATTAAAACTAGAAGATGATACTAAAATTGTTTTTAGGGATGGTACTGATGCTCCAAATTCAAAAGTCATTATCACTAATTTACGATTATGGTGTCCAAAAATTATTTTTAATGGAGAAGGAATGAAGTTGTATCTTGATAATTATTTAAAACCAAAAAAGTGGACTTACTTGAGAGAACATAGTGAAATATTACAATCTGGAGCTGTAAATAGCTACTTCAGAATAACTACAGGAATTAGAAGACCACGGCATGTATTCATTTGGTCTGTTCCCTCATTAAGTTATACTATACAAACAGCAAATATATTTACTTGGAATATTTTTGGAATTGGTGGAAATCGAAATTTTACTAGAGCACAATTAGAAGTAAATAATAGTATATACTATCCCCAATTGGAAATGACATCAAAAGAGGAATCGAGACTTTATCGCACATTAATGTCATATTCTTCAGCTTATAATGATTTACTAAGTGGACCAATAATTGATAGAACAAATTTCAAAAATCTTTTTGGGATGTTATATTTTGATCTTAGAAATCAAGAAGAAGATGTTAAAGATGGTGTTGTATCACTAACTTTTAGATATGAGTTAAATGATACTCCAGCAGGGAATTATACATTGAATGCATTAGTTTTACACGAAAAAGAAATTGAATTATACACTTCATCTGGAAAAATGCTTATAAAAGCATAAAAAGTTATATAATCTTTTTTGATTTTAATACTAATTGAAGTATTAAAATCTAAGATTTTACCCATTTATTATACATTTTTTCATGTAATTTTTTATCAATAGCTCCTATTCTTAATAATTCATCATTAATTTGTGAAATATCATTTCTTATAACTAGTGAATTATTTCCAGCAGCTATTGAACCAATTAATACTTTTAATCTATCTGTTAATTCTTTTGGATCTTGATAATACATAACACTTGATCCAACCATTTTAGATTTTCCTGATGATTTATGAGGTGGCATATTACTTAGCATGTTTAAATCATTAAATATTTTTACAGCATTCATTGAATATTTTGTTTTAGGATTGTATCTCTTTGTTAATAGGCTTATAAGAGATTTATCAGCATCTGCTTCATAGATCAATTTACCACCACGATAAGCATTCAGTTTTAAATTTTTCATTAAGATTGGTAAATCAATCATTAATCCACCATATTGATTATTTTGAATTTTATAAGCATTTCTTCTTGGTTGTTTATATCTTCTTTTTCCCAAACCTTGACCTTTTATTTTACGACTTGATTCAATTATTAACAATCTTTCTTTAAAAATATTTAAAGTATTGAACTCTTTTATTTTTTCTAAAGTTTCTGCTTTAGGATTTTTTGCTTTGGGTTTAGCTATTCGAATACCAATAGAATAATCAGTAAAATTAGCTATACTTGGTGTTACTTTTATTTCTTTAATTATCTCATTAAGATCTTCAATATGTTCACTAATATTTTCATTATCTTTATAAGTTGAAGGTAAATTAAAACCATTTTTATCTAATATATCAATGGATTCTTTATTATTTAAAAATTTATCCAAATCATATGTTTCTGTTTTTGATTTTGAAGGTTTTTCTGGTGTTTTATCTTCATCTTTTGGTATTTCAGTATCTAATAAAGATTTTGATGTAGAAGGTATATCTTCCATTCCCATAAGATTTTTTCCAGTAGCTAATGTTAATTGATTTAAACCACTAGTAATAGCTAATTGATTTTCTTTCAACTGTTCAATCATTTTATCCTGTTTTTCATCTGTCTTCTTCTGTTGTTCAACCAACGTTTCTTTTAAAGGTTCTCTTAAAGTTTTATAATATTCACTCATAACAACATCACGGACTTGACCTTTGTCTTTCACTTCATTCTTTGCTGTAGTAACAGCTTTAGCTATTTTATATCCTTTATATTCTGATTCTGCATACTTTTTGATATTTTTTAAATTCATTTTATTATAAGATTATATAATTATTTGTAAAAATAACATTTAATTTTATTCAAATTATCTAGCATTATAATAAAAAAAGTATGAAAATCCCAAATTACGATTCGAATCAAAAAACAAAGTCTAAAAAACTATGTGATTTCTTAGATGAAGATTATAGAATGCTTATTGCTGGTCAAACCCGATGTGGAAAAACAAACACTCTAATGCATATGATAAGAACACCATTAGTTTACTATGATAAAATTTATTATTATGGTCCTAATCATAATCAAGAAAAATTACAAGATCTTAAAAAAATAATGTCTCGAATTAGTGAAAAAGTTGGATACACTGTTTTAGAATTTCCAGAAGATATAATGGAAACAACAGAATATCCAGAAGATAATAGAAAAATTGTTGTATTTGACGATCTTGTTAATGCTACAGATGGAATTCAAAAAAAAAATAGCAAATCATTATACTGATGGAAGACATCATGGAATTAGTCCTATTTATCTAAGTCAGAGTTATTATGATGTACCCTCAAAATTAAGATTAAATTGTTCTCATATGATATTATATCCACCAGTTTCAAAAAATCATTTGAATCTTATTGCAAAAGAAAATTTGATTGATCCAAATCTTTTTAATAAACTTAGACCTTATGAATTCTTGTTTTTAGATAAAGAACAAAAATCAGTTACTAAGAATTTTGATGAAAAAATATAATTATAAAATAAAAAATGGGAATATTCAATAATATCAATCAATACTCTAATATTGATATCAATGAATATATTAGACAGATTAGTCAAGAAATACATGCAAGTACAGGAATGAAATTGGATGCTGATAATAATTACGATATTGAACAAAAACGATTAGTAAATCTTGGAGAAGGTATTAATTCTTCTGATGCTATAACTAAACATCAACTTGATACTGGATTAGCAACAAAACCAAATCCTACTGAAGTTATACTTGTTAGTGGTACAAATCATATGACTGGTCATCTTGATTTAGGTGGAAATAGAATCGTTCGTCCTGGAGGAATTGAAATGAATCGAAAATTAATTACAAATATGGATACAGATGAAAATAATGATTTATCAGCTGTAAATATGATTACTTTGAAGAAATATCATCCCGATGTTCCTCCTCATACTCATGAAGTTACTAAAAATATAGATTTGAAAGAACTTTTTAATGTTATACAAAGTAAGCAACAAAGTTTTGGTTATTTAACACAAAATTATAACAATGTAATTTCTTATAATGATGCAAAGAATATTTTCTTATCACGTAAAGAAGTCTCTCCAATGGAAAATGATATTAATATCAATAATAATCGAATATATAATCTATCAAAATTACCTACATTTGACCATGAAGTACCGAATAAAGAATATGTTGATCAACAAGATAATAACTTAAACAATATGATAAGTGATTTAAACACAAGAAAATTAAGCAATCCTTCTGAAAAAGACCTTATAATGCAAAGTCAAAAAATTAGGGGATTGTTAACAGATGTAAATGATCCAAATTCAGCAAGCAATGTTCAATATGTTAAAACAAAAACCAGTGAAAATACTACAAAAATAACTAAATTAGAACAAGATTATAAAGATTATGTTAATAAATCTCATATCTCTTCTACTTTTTACCAAAAAGATCAATTTAGATATTTAATGGAAAATGTTAATGAAAGTAGCAGTGAATATGGTATTACAGTAGATGGAGTAAATGATTTTTCAGGGAGTCCACATATATTTAATAAAAAGGCGTATGATTTTAAAATAAATAAAAGTTCAAGTGATAATAAATACTCATGTAGACTTGGATTTAATTTATATAAAATTCCTGAAGGAGAATATACTATTTGTATTGAATTTTTTCCACCTTTTATGACAAATGTGAGTGTTGATGTTGAAAGTACAAGTTTGAATATTAATCAACAATCAACAAAAAAGTTTTCTAATTATACAAGATCAATTATTCATTTACATGAATGGAAGATTTCCCCACCTGAGTATTTAATGGTTGACATGAAATGTGATGGAATTTCATCTTCTCCTAATCAAGGACAAGGATATTTAATTATTTATGGTGTTAAAAATTACGTAGCAGACGTTGAATCAAGTGTTTATGATTCACCATTCAATTTTGAAAATAAGAAAATGGAGATGCAGACGGATATTGTTATGAATAATCATGATATTAGTATTAAAAATCCAACAAAAGATGATCAACCTGTTAGTTTAGCTTTTTTGAAATCGTTGAAACAATATTTTGTCATGACAGGTTTTCATCCTGATAATACTATACTTGTAAAATTCGATTATGGAACAAGTATAATCGTTTTTCCATTTGATTGCACTTTAGAAACATTACACTCTCACGTTATTGGCAGAGTAATTACAGACTCTGTTCGTTTTAAAATAAAATTAAGAAATCATGAAGGAAATAGATTTTTAACTTCTGATGATAATGCTGATCAAACTTTTACAAATATTAATCTACTATTTAGAAAAAATGAAAGTTTTAGCATTACAATATTAAAAAAAAATAATATTAGTATATTTGATTATCCAAAATTAGCTATTTCATTTACTTTTACATTCAGTAAAAGTTTATTATAATCATTATAAATAAAATGCCAATCACAAGAATAAAATCATTAAGAAATAAAAAAGAACAAAAAGATATATTTGAATTTAATCATATTGCTTCAACTTTAAATCCTGAGAAAATCCAACAATTAAAGGATTTATACTCTTTTTATCATAAAAAACATGGATATATAAAAACAGTCAAAGTAAATATAAAAAAATAAATTATATTATGAATATTTCGTCTGTGTTACTAGCTTCAGTTGGTGTAATAACAGGTGGAATAACCTTAAACCCTATTATTTTAGGTGTTTTAACTGGAGCTGGAATAATATTAAAAACATATCATGAAATGAAAAATTACAAAGGTAAATTAGATATGGTTAAATTTGGATTTACAACTTATGAAAAAGTGTTGACTAATTTACGAACAGCAATGAGAGGTGGTGAATTCGATTATCAGAAATTTATATCTGATATGAAACTTTTAGATCAAGAAATGATTGAATTAACACCTACTTCATCGAAGATTGAAAAGAAATACAATAAAAAGTTTAAGACGTAAGAAATCAATTAAATTCAGGCTTGTTTTTTATTTCACGCTGTTATTTTAATTACAATCTTCCATAAAGTGAAAACAGGTGTTAAAATATTATGAAAACATGGATACAGTTTATAGTCATGTGATTAATATTAACCAATCAAATGCTTCACATTTGTGCATAAGTTCATGTTCACGAACATGAATCTATGCTTATACGTATATTTGTACATGAACTTGATCAGAATCTATATATGTTTGTGAAAGAATCATTTTACAGCAACACAATGCCACACTCCATCAAGCAACTTCAGCTCAAAATTGAGACATGTATTGAATATATAAACGAAAAGAAGCAAGAAATATCTTCTTCAGTTGATGGTGAAATCAAGTTCTCATATGATTTCAACAAATTCATCACTTCACTGACGGATAAAAATGATAACGACAGTAGTTATGAAAATGCATTCTCTAAAGCTCCTCCAAGGTACTATTTCCACATATTTTTATATTAATTCCCGATATCCAATTTTTTAAAAATCCCCAAAGTATATTATCCTATCATTTTCTTGCGAATCCCGCGAGCGAGCCCGAAGGGCGAGCGAGCTCATAAATATTTTGAAATTTAAGGCAATTCAAGAATTTATTATATTTTCTGTAATTTTTTTAAGTTATTGAATTTTTTTCAATTTCTTCGATTTCTTTGATTTCTTCGATTTCTTTTATTTTTTTCAATTTAAAAAATCTTTATTCCCATTTGATTTATAGTAGTTATAAAAATGTCTTTTCTAGAGCACCCCCAAGTATACTTTTCTCTATCATTTTTCTATTTATTTCTGATATCAAAATTTTAAGAAAATCCAAAAATCAACTTTTTCTGTCATTTTCCTGAGAATCCCGCGAGCCCGAAGGGCGAGCTTATAATTTCTTTAGGATAAAACAAATCAAGATTTTATTAGATTATGTAATTTTTTAAGATATTGAGTTTTTTTAGGTTAGATGTCTCTTTATTTTAATGACTTAAATAATTAGATAACATACAGAAAAAAATTTAAGTATTAAAAAGGACATTAAATTTATGAAATAATTTTTAATACTTGTTTTTAATACTTAAATAAATAGAAAAACAACGTTACAAACAAGATTTGTCGTATAAGTTTTATTTATTTCCCGTTTTAAAATAAATTTTTCTAAAATTCAAAAAATGCCAATAATACAAAAAATTACAAGGATTAATTAGGTCTTGATTTCCCTTTATTTTAAAAAATGGATAACAGGGATTCTCAGGAAAATGACAGAAAAAGTTAATTTTTGGATTTTCTTAAAATTTTGATATCAGAAATAAATAGAAAAATGATAGAGAAAAGTATACTTGGGGGTGCTCTAGAAAAGACATTTTTATAACTACTCAAGTGAAGTACTGTGAGTAGCAAGAGCTAGTAACTTACAACTCCCTTTAATTTTTGAATGAGATGTGCATAATTCAGTGTAGGGTTATCTAAATTAGTGGGTTTTGCCAGCAGTTTTGCATGCACGACATTATTCCACTCACATTTTCAATCAAACATGTACATGTACTAGAGGTCTACCCTCACAAAACAAAGTTTAATGATAAGAAGTAGTTTGAACATGACAACATTTTTTAAGTAGTACACAGAAAGATTAACAGCAAAGTTCAAAAACACAAAATGGCGGTTAGTAACGGAATTAGATCGTAAATCAAAACCACCCCATGCACTTTTTTCCTTTATCGTGCATTTCGGTAAATAACAGTTACATTGAAAGAAAATAGCTTGAAGATTGCTTTACATTTTTGGGACTGCGGCAAAAATCTATAACTAACCTAGTTTTAAAGGCAAAGCTGAAAAACATAGCTGATCTGGGCGGAAAATTCCAAGCGCCCTTTCACTTTGCGAGCAAAATTCACGCATTCATCAGTCCACAATGAGCTGCTGTTTTTCATGTTCTTTACAGTCTTCGAACTACCTTTTCGCCTTTTATCGGTTAGTAACACAAAAGAACTATGTTGTGAAATCAAAAGCTGTCGGAAAAGGTGATGTTTTCTATGTCATCTCGTTTTTAAAAGCCTCAAGGAAACCAGAAGGACAAGAAATCTACTTTTGCAAGCTTAGCTGTGGCGCACCGTTGTTGATCTTGTGGGCATTTGTTTGACATTTGGTCCAGGCATTTGGTTACGAGGTAACTTAAGGGTATTTGTGTTCCACCCAGTGTATACAGAATGTAATATTACATTTGTATAACTGCAATTGCTGTAATTGATTATTTTAAAAGCCTGACAAAACGAGATAACAGTTCAGTAAAATCAGACAGTGGTAAACATATATAGTGATTTTATTGCCCTGTATGCTATGCGATAAATAGATGGTGCCACTGAACATAATAAATATCAGCGATATAAAAACATGACGTTTCGGCGACGACATGTCACCATTATCAAATGTAAAATTATTTGTGAAGTCGAAAGTGTGAGAATAAATAAATAAAAGATGCGAAGATGAACGAAAGAATGTGGCTTAATTAACTAAACAGTTTCGCTGGTATGGAGTCTTTTTGAGTGTTAAGAGACGGACTCTTTTTCCTTATCAATAGCATCTCATAAATAAGGCACTCAAACTTTCCGCGGCATTTCTTTAGGATGGTAAATTGCTCATGAAGATTGATGAAGATTCCGTTATCTGTGCATCCTGAAAACCATTGCCTTGCTACGCAAGAAACACTATCACAAGATGGCAGACGATCACACATCAAAAATTGCCAGGCTACTGAACAGAGATATTGATGTCGACGAGCACATTCAAAATATCTCATCTTATCACCTCACTTTCTTCGATAAGCTAGTACTTTGCCGAGGTCTGAAGTTTTCGATTCCCCAGCCTCGAATATCTGCTATGGAAATTAAAGCCAATTTTGAGAAAGCGTTTCGGAAACTGGAGTCTACGCTATCTAAAGATAAAAAGGATCTTGCCGCAGCGACCCTTCGCTCAATTGCGCTCAATTACATCGAAAGAAAAGGGCCTAAACCACCTAAAACGCTGCTGAAATCTATCAACAAACTTAAGAAACGAGACGACATTGTCATCACTAAACCAGACAAGGGTTCCGGCGTCGTTGTCATGGATAAGTCCGATTATGTTCGTCTGCTTTGTGAAGCATCGATCAACGATCAAACAAAATTCACGCCAGTCGGATTAGAGAGACCCAAGACGAGAGGAAGACCTCCGAACTACTACCACCCCCTATTTTCGAAAGAAAAGCATCTTGAATCGGTTGTGAGAAGAATCCTTCCAAAGGCAATTGCAGACTCCGTTTGCAAGAAAGGATCAAGGTTAGCCCATCTATATGGCCTGCCAAAGACCCATAAACAAAACCTTGCAATGAGACCAATCCTGTCAGCAACGGATACCTACAATTATGTCCTTGCAAAGTGGCTGGACGAAAAGCTAAAACCACTATCCATCAACGAGTACACGATATCAGACATCTTTCAATTCTCCGAAGACATCCAGCATCTACAAGTCAATGAGAACGATTTCCTTGTGTCGTATGATGTCACAGCCCTCTTTACCAATGTACCACTGGAAGAAACTATCCACATTCTGGCGAAGAAAGCGTTCAATGGAAACTGGTTCAATAGCACACACGGCCTCAACATCAGTGAAAGCGACCTTATAGAGCTGCTTACGATTGCAACCAAAGATCAGCTCTTCCAGTTTAACGGCGACCTGTATGAGCAAAAAGATGGCGTTGCGATGGGCTCACCATTAGGACCACTAATGGCTAACACCTTTATGTGCTCCATTGAGGAAAAACTGGCTAAAAATAACAAGCTTCCTATCTTCTACAAAAGATACGTTGATGATACCTTCGCCCTAGTTGCTGACCTTACCGCTGCTACTGACTTCCTTTCAGTTCTGAATGACGCGCACCCAGCAATCCAATTCACAATGGAAACAGCAGTCAACAATAGTTTACCCTTCGTAGGCATGGTTATCACCAAGACCGATAACCACCTTAACACCTGTGTCTACAGGAAAAAGACCAACAAAGGCCTTCTACTACATTATCAGAGCCATGTTGACAATAGATATAAACGATCACTAATAAGAACCATGCTTGATCGCGCCAAGCGCCTGTCATCTACGCCGGACCTCTTCTCAAATGAATGTCAGCATCTTAAAACAATGTTCCGGAAACTGAGGTATCCTGAGAAACTTATTGATTCTACTTTCAAGAGATTCCACGCTTCCCAAGACCAGAACCAAAACCGAACTGATCCAATCGAAAGTCCTATATACATTACCCTGCCGTTTAAAGACCAGAAATCCGCCGACTCCGTTCGCAGACAGCTAAGCGACCTTGGAAAGAAAATCGATCGTGTATTACAACCAGTTTTCACAAGTAGGAAAATCTCTGAAGATTTGAAAGTCACGGAAACAAAGCCCTCACTAGTTAACCAACAAAGCGTTGTGTATGAATTTAAATGTAATTCGTGCGATGCAAATTATATAGGCTACACGTGCCGTCACCTCCACCTTCGCATTGAGGAACAAAAATATTCTGCCATCGGCAAACACCTTAAGTACGAACATAACCAAAGACCGTACAATCTTCATGAGCAATTTACCATCCTAAAGAAATGCCGCGGAAAGTTTGAGTGCCTTATTTATGAGATGCTATTGATAAGGAAAAAGAGTCCGTCTCTTAACACTCAAAAAGACTCCATACCAGCGAAACTGTTTAGTTAATTAAGCCACATTCTTTCGTTCATCTTCGCATCTTTTATTTATTTATTCTCACACTTTCGACTTCACAAATAATTTTACATTTGATAATGGTGACATGTCGTCGCCGAAACGTCATGTTTTTATATCGCTGATATTTATTCTTAAATGTATATCTAAATCTTTCGTTATTAGAAGTTCACTGAACATAAAGTAGAGTTAATTCAAAATACATAGGGGGAGGGGGGTGGTTTATTGGGTCCAATGTCAACAAACAGAAACGGGACAAGAAATAACAAAGATGAGACAGTGGTTCAATAAAGGAGACGGCTGCAATCAGATTGTTTTTGATCACATTTATTTAGAGTGAAAATTTTGTGAAAATTAATGGTGATGATAAATAGAAAACCTCAAGTACACCATATATTATATTGAATTGTATACCATTAATAACAATAAACTCCATTGGGAATGCTTTTTCCAAAACTCATTAAAAATCTCCTTTGTTAATGAAACATTACAGAATTGAGATGTAGCCTCTTAAAAAGTATTCATTAACACAAGGAAAAGAGGATGCGATCCATGGAGGTGTAACAGATTGGTCTTCTCATCCTTCAAGCGTTTGATTAAGTTAAAAGGATAAAATATAAATATTGTGTCTTGAAAATGATACTAGTGTGAGCACCCCATAGCTATTCATTTATAGAGTAGAGAGGAAATTAGCTATTCTGGTCTAGATTTTAATTTTTACAATTAATATTATAGTGTTTTTAATACTCTCATTGTAGGATTTAGTTTGAATTTAGTAGTTTTTTTTATAGATAGCATTTTAGATGTTTGTCTCATAAAAGTTTCCTACGGGTCAAAAAACAGCTATTTAAATAGTCAGCAGTAAATGTAGTTACTTCATTTTTTTATTGGGGTCTAGTGGCAGTTTGGGGGTTAATGGCGTTGAAGGACAATGAGTGTTGTGAGGTTTTGTGTGTGTAAACATGAGTTTTTAATTTCTTTTGTTCAGACAATTTATAGGAAGATAAGGGGCATATGAAAGGAACCAAAGCAAATTTAGGACAGTCTAAGCATAGGAGTAGGCAGGGTTAGAAGTGTTGGGGAAATTTTAGATGGGGGTTGTGGGTTGGGAGGTAGATTTGGGGGTTTATGACACATACAGTAAGAAAAGAAAAATTTTGAACATGCATGAAATGCTGTTTTATTTAGTGTGCCTGCAGAGATGCAAATAAATTAGTAGCGATACTGCTTACATTTTGTTGACTCTTAGTGCTTATTTGATTTTTCCTTAATTTCCTTTGCGAGACTCTTTTCAGAAAGAAAAGGGCGTATAAAAGTAACCAAAACAAATTTGAGCCAAACACTACACTGGAGTAGCCAGGGTTTCGAGGAGGAGGGGGGGGGGGGGAATTTTGGATAGGGGGTGAGTGGCATTTTTGGTGGTTGCAGTTTGGGGGTTAGAGAGTCAATGGGGGTTAGGAGTTTTTATATGTGTTAATATGAGTTTTTATTTTCATTTTTCTTAATATTATCAGGTTGATAAGGGAACTTAAAAGAATCAAAGCAAATTTGGGTTGTGTTTGGTGGAGGACGGGGGAGGGGGGAGGTGTAAAGCCAATAAGGGTCTTGAGTTTAGGTATGTGTGAAATGAGTTTTAGAGAAGCACAAGAAAAGAACCAAGGAGGGCAATTAGAGTAGAAAAAAAAGCCATCCCGAATATGAAATATTGGTTTATCAAATGTAAACAGACATATGAATATGATTGTGATTAGCGACAATACTCAATTTATAGGTTGAGTGTAACAAGCAACAGCAGTGCAGGAAAAATATCTATTTTTTTGTTTACAAGAGGTCGCTACTCCGAATCTTAATTTCCTAGTTAATAAATCAATTTGTTAGTGCCATCCATTAGTTGCATCTGTGCTGCTATGTGCTTGGCCTCTATTACTACTTTCTTTAGTTGTAAGGCCTTCACTCAAATTGACATAATCTCCTCCTTATGCAATACATATCCCTCTTTTTGCTCATTCATGCCAAAACCCTGTCTGTGCGCGTTTTCACTCTCCTGCAGAGCCCTCAGAGCTTGCTGTAGAGATACTTATGCTACCTTTCGCACATTCTTTTTACTGACATTAGAAACATTGTCTGAATGACTATTTTTACCCTTCCAAGAAATGCTGTCTTTTAAAAACAATTTCCGTAAGATATCATAGTTTAAAAAATTCACAAAAGGAGACTTGAAATATTACAGAATTATTAGGTCCATTTTTGCACACTATTTGCCATTCTTTATATGCTCTGTTGCCAAAAAAGTAACTACTGATAAACAAGCATATTTATTAGATACATACTGAGATTTACACACCAGAAAACTATGAGATAAAATCGTCCCTTCACGTATGACAAGCCATCCTATTGGTCATACGATTTTCCTCACTAGTGAAGAATATCGTATGACCAATCAGAATCGCGATACGACATTTTTCACTAGTGACAAAAATCGTACGCGGGAATTCCCGCCATTCAGTGTGCCTTCGCCCTCCTTGAAGGCCTCGAAGAAATTCGTTCTTGGCGACAAAGGGGTTTAAAGTTCTATCACTTCAATGAAAAATGCGGATTTCTGCGGACCTAAAGAAAAGAACTTTAACAGATTTTGCTGAAAGGGAAAATATACGTTTAACAGGAGAAAGAATAAGGCTAAAAGAAGCTAAAAAAGCAATTAAATCGCCAAACGTGCAAGCAAGTTTAAACTCTCGCCATTTGTTGTTGTTATCAAAGCGGCAAAAACTTCGAAACACAGGTACGCAAACTTGCTTCGTTTTTGTCGTAAAGTGTCTTATTATGTAAAGTCTTGTTATAGTTTTGGAAAAAAATTATTGTCGTGGTTATTTTTGTTAGATGTGTGAATTCGGTGAATTTTTCCACTTGAAAGTTGAGTCTGACAATAAACCAAGAACCCTTCTACTGAACTGTTTATAATTTAATCGTTTCGTCTTGTTTTTCTGTTGTGTAAATCTCAGTATGCATATAATAAACAAATTACTTCACGGTTCGTTCGCTTGTACGATTTTTATTCACGAGTTGGGAAGAATCACAAACGAACAAGCGACGCTTTGCGAGCGAGTGAGGTACGCGCTCGCCAACCGTGAAGTAATCTCTATATATGTTGGCATCCTTACTGGTAAATCTTGTGTGCCAAAATATTTCATTGCAAGACAATAAAATTAGACTTCATTTTTAAGTCATAATCAGAGTCCTAAAGGGTTTTAGCTAGGACTCCACGGCTATGGGGCCAAAAAAAAGCATGGCACCAGGTCTCCAAGGCCAAAATGATACACCATGGCTTTTTCAGGGCCCCCAGTTCCAAACATGTTCAAGATGAAAAATCTGTGGGGCTCCAGGTATCCAAAGTAAAACAAATGGTCAAATCGAAGCTTCAAGATTTGAGCAATGAATGATAATTCTCTTTTAAGTGAACCTACTAAAGAATTAATCAAGACATAATCAAAGTAACACATTTCCAGAATAACTACATAATGATAGAAGTTTTCAAAAAGTTGGTTACTTCACAACACTACTTGACTTAACTTCGATAACCACATGAGACTTGATTTCTCTGAAGTTTGTTTTCACGGTTTCACGGTTTCACGGTTTCTGGAAATAGGAGTCCTATTACTCCCGCTTTTGCTAGACTATCTGGTAGGCTGGTCAATAACAACATTAAAACTGAAGCAAGAAACTTCTGTGAATGGAATTGCGGTCCTCGCCGCGGTATCGAGACAATGAACGTTAATAAGTATTTTGTTCTTAGATGGCTCCTCTTGGGTGGAGGTAAGCATCATGCCATCCATGATGACAATTTTAGGACTTTTACAAAGTAAGCTTAAAAAAAGGATACCATACTTTCTAAGGTTTGATATTGTATCCATTTGGGGGTGGCGGACGGTTACATTAATTCCTAATTTCAGTGAGATAACACTTTTCGTGAGAATTCTTATTCTGACTTACAAATACGCTACCGTGCGAAAATTATGTGTTCAGCAGTAGCCTTTCGCTCGTAACAATTGGAACCCAACAAAATAACGAAACTTTTCACGGCCTAGTTATAACTGTTTGGTTTTAAAGCCTTGGAGGGATCTGGAGGGATCTGATGTTTTAAGTCGTTATGATATTAAGGAATACGTTATTTATGTTAAAATGCTAGTGACGCTTCGATTAAGAAGGAGGTACAACTGCACTTTCGTGGTATTTTTGGGGATGATCGCCATTTTCCTGCGAACGGAAAATGATATTTTCTAAGGACGAGAAACAAGGATTAAACTTAGAAATATAATTGAAATTCTTACATAGTGATTCTTTTCTGTTACCAACAAACTATTTCCCTGATTCCCAAGTCTCCGATAATTAAAACCATAAGATGAGACCACCGGCAAAATCACCAAAATATGAGATTTTACAAAAAGTTTGTTTATTTTCTTCAAATGTCGCCGGTAACTCGTTACGTTGCATCATGGGATAGGCTCCCAACCCCCTGGTTTTCCGAAATCGCCGCCATGTTGTGACGTAACATGGTTATCAAATTTGATAACCATCCCGGATGAAAGCGGTTGATTCAGTTTTAGAGCTGGAGCTGTTGGGTTTTGAACAAATCGCTTGCAAGCGTTATTCTACGAGGTGAAATTCGTTTTATAGTAACTGAAAAATGTTTCCTTAATGACTTTTTTTTTTGTTTGAGAGAGGTTGTTGTTCATTTTACAGTGTTTTTCCTTTCAATCAATGGCCGTTAAAGATCTGCGGACACTTAAAAGACTGGCAATACAGCCAGCCACCTTGTCTTAGAGCTAGTACGCGTTGAACGGCAGTTGAAGCTATAATTTAAAAATCTACGATTTATAAGTATTTAACATATTTAACTATTCATACAAACCTTCAAAAACTCTGCAAAGCTTTGTCAGCCCCATTTTCACTAGCCATTCACTAACAAAAACGATATTTTTTTTTCCTTTAAATTGCTCCATGTTGAATCAGAACTGCTACCAGGTGCGTTTAATAGGCGCCGGCCAAAAAAGGATATTTTGAACACTTCCGGTTCAAATTCCCCACCCCACCCAGGCAAAGTCAAATTACCCAGCCCCGGATGGCCTTTCACATCAAATTCCCGACTCCCGGGCTCAGAAAATGTTCAAATGCCCGGGGAGATGTTGATGTTTCGAATTGATCGGCGCATTAAGCTGAGACACCGACCCCATAAGGATCGGGAAAAATGGCCTTTTTTAGCATGTTAATGGCAATTCCATCAGTAACGTCACTTATGTATATTTTTATTTTTTACTTATTTTACTGATTTAGTATTTAAAATGCACTGTAACAGTTCGCCGTAATTTCATATAGGACAGTTAACATTAATATTTCGGGCTTTATAACACTTAACAGTAAAAATATATGGCACATCACACTTAACAGTAAACCCCATCTATAAGCCTTCTTGAAACTGTGAAGCCGACACGGTTTTATGTTCACAACAATGTTTTCCTAAGGGGCGGGGCAATCCTACAGAAAAATACCAAAATATACTAATATTATTCAGAAATATGGTAAAATCCACCATTGACATTGTTGATGGTGTTGCATTTTTATTTCTTATTTGAAATATCCTGTTTTTTTTAGTGAAAAGCCCAAACCATACTTTATTATTTACTCTTTAGATTACTCAATAGGAATCGACTTCAGACAATCCCTGATAAGGCTTTCGAGAGGCTTAACAATCTTGTAATCTTGTAAGTAAATTGCTTCAGGAAGAAGGCAACTGCCATTACTTTTTTACGGCATGATATTGATCACCCAGGGAGGGGGTGTTACGCCACAAAATGTAATAATTGACGCAAAATGTAATAGTAACCCAAAATGTAATAACTTTTGACGCAAAATGTAATAGTAACCCAAAATGTAATAACTTTTGACGCAAAATGTAATAAACTCGGTAACCCAAAATGTAACAACTTTTGACGCAAAATGTAATAAACTAAAGTAACGCAAAATGTAATAAATTTGACGCAAAATGTAATAACTTCAGTTTTGTCCTAGTTCAATGGGGCAGTACCCATTATGAACATCTATACTTGGAAACGAAAAACGCCACCTATTATACACGTCATCGATCACGTGACTAGATCGACTATTTCCGTTTTATTATACAAGTCAACACCAACACAACATTTAGTGGTAAAAAAGGAACGAGGATCGCATGTAGAAAAACTTATTTCTTCCAGTAAATTGACTTTATGAAAACCCAGCCAGCCATTTTGTTTCAGCCGGTTTATTGATCTATGTTTGTTAACCTAGACTGCGTCACGGGCTATGTTAACCGCGAGACGGGTTTACCTGTTGACTTAAACACCTTTCACTTGGTTTCGAGTCATTTCGCAACACAGACAAACGAGAATAACTGCCACGAATGTGGGCTCTATTTCTAATCATTTCTCTCAGGAAGGGGGTAAATAAGGGTACGCAAATCCGCCGATCCCTTATCAATTTGTACTTGAATCCAGCGATCCACAAAAATAAAATTCACAAATCCGAAATCACGAATTATTTCATAGCAGCCTTATATGAGATTGTGTTTTAGCGAAACAAATTTCTAAAGAGGGTTGGAATCCACCACCTGAACTTTAATTATAATTAGCAAAAACCAAAATCTGGAGCCCAAATATGGATACATCTGCTGCATTTGCAGTACATGATCAAAAAATCCGTTAAAATTTTGCATTGAATCCGCAATCCTCCGATCCGTAGACTGATTCACCCCCCTCTCTCAGGAAAGTTCAGATATTTCGATTTCTCAGACGTTACTATATGCATAGAAGGAGACAACATGAACTTTTATTGTGTTTGTTGTTATTTTTATTGCCGTTTTTAATCCTTTTGGGGCCATTTTGATGTAGCTTTCTGTTCGTTACTTCGAAGCTTTCAGGTTTATCTTCATCCGGCTCGGCAAACGCTCGATATCCAACTTATACTTTGCTGGCAGGGGCTTCTTACTCTCTTGAATATGGTTGCCAAGTGTTTCTGTTTAATACGTTGACTTATATAATTGAAACGGAGATATTAGCGATTTCCTATCTAGTCACGTGATAGATAACGTGTACAACTTGATTGATACGAGGCGTTTGTAAAACTGAAGTTATTACATTTTGCGTCAAATTTATTACATTTTGCGTTACTTTAGTTTATTACATTTTGCGTCAAAAGTTGTTACATTTTGGGTTACCGAGTTTATTACATTTTGCGTCAAAAGTTATTACATTTTGGGTTACTATTACATTTTGCGTCAAAAGTTATTACATTTTGGGTTACTATTACATTTTGCGTCAATTATTACATTTTGTGGCGTAACAGGGGGGGACCCCATATAAAAATGACGGGGGTGCTCGTAGGACATTTTCAAAAAACACCCTAAAAGGTACCAGAATCTTGTTTGATAGGTGTGGCTTAAATGTAAGAGATACCAATTTTGAACAACAAAAGACATATTCTGTCATATAAGATATATTTGTTCTGCTCAATACTAAACGGTACCACGATAATTCTTACGATGGTCATTTTAGATTCCAGCACCCTAAGTGGTACCAATCTACAAATTTTGACCCCTGAAAGGTGCGACGAGCTCCTCCGTCATTTTCATATCGAAGTCCCCTCCTCGGAATTGATTCATCACGTGCAATTAATATATATGTGCCCTCTCGCTTGTAACTGCTCGTGCGTTTATCATTTTGGTGTTTTTCAAAACAATGTTACGCGAGGTGTAAAAACATTAAAATTCAAGTAATTTCTGCAGTGGTCTCGGTATTTCCCCACAACGTTTTTTGATGTTCAAAACCAAAACAGTGCAATCGAATAGCGGTGAAATAGACTATGGACAAGGGAAATAAAACCCTTTTTCAAAAACAACAAATAACCACTGAAGCCTTGCCGGGATCCAGCCGTCTTCTTGCCAACACAAACATCTCGAATAGGACAGCAATTATTTTAACGGCTGGTCGTTGTTGTTGTTGTTGTTTTTTTTAATCTGTAAAGGCATTTTTAAAATATTTATCTGTACGCAAATTATTTGCTTTATTGCCGTTTTCATTTTCTTTGAGCTATTTTCAAAAATATACGTCTTGAAATCGCGGCCACCCAAGGAGTTAAATTTACTTTGAGAAGTTCTTGTTGTTATCTACATCTACATCTACATTTAATTAGTCGGTAAAATCCGAAGACATCACACCAACTATAAAACAAACATTTAAATAAGATAAAATAAGATAGAATAAATCAATGTATAAGTGTGAGAATATATATAAATATCATAAATTTAAATTTTAGTTTCAACTTTCAAAAATTAAAAAAAAGGAAAAGTCACAAGTTAAAGCTAGCTGTGTTCTTTGACGAAAAAAGCGATTCGAGAATATCCAAGTCAAGTTCTGTTTTTGACAGCTGGCTTCATTCGTGAGTTTCAAATCGTTAAAGGGGCTCTGTCTGTCACGAGGTTTGGCTGAGTTTTAGTGAAACCTCTGCTAAAATTAATGATAAGCACATTAAATCATGATAAAAGAATTGTTAAAAGTTAGAACCTAAAAACGAGATATAAAGTGAATTCATAAAGAGGAAACGAACCACATAACTTTTTATCGATTTTTTAAAGACATGGGTAAACAACTAGAAACATTCAGCCTAAAGTTTTCAAGTTGCAATCCATTTCCACCAGGTCATCCGCCACTAAAATCGTACATTAATAGTTTCAATTCACTTATACACTAACGGTTAAAAAAGCGGAACCAGACGGTGGTCAAAGTCGAAATTGAGAATTGCGAACTGAGTTTACGAAACCGCGAAATCGGAATTGACTTTCTACTTTGCAATATCGGATTTTCGATTTTGAACTTTTCACTTTGGAAATCGACTTTTGTTTTCGAATTTTCAATTTTTCAAATCGACTTAGAGTTTGAATTTTGAATTTTGCAAATCGTCTTTCGAATTTTGCTGGCCACTCTCGGCCACCGCACTTGTTAGCCTTCTTGAAGACGTCGGTGTAACCTCAGAATTCTTATTTCGCCGCCTTGATGAATATGAGAGGACGCTCCCAGTTTTATTGTCAAGATTCGTCGAGACTTGCGGTGGTGTACGTGCACAGTAAAATATTATTAATAGACATTGTATTATTAAAGTGACAGGCCAAACACGACTCCCCCTAGTCGCAAAATGTATAAAAAAACTTTTAGAATAGCGGGCTTTCCCAAGTAAGTCTACGAGATATTTGTTCCCTTAGATCAACAATAGGGTATGACAAGTCACAATTATCTTTGTGTTTTACATGCTCGATAGTAGTACGTGTCCCTTAGATCTTTTCGATATAAATATCTTAAATGACAGGCAATTTGCACGCTGCACATAGCCATTTATAAAATTATCATTTCACTATGCCTTCGTAAAGCTAGCTCTCCTGGCATATGGTAGAGTTTCTTTGGCTCACTAATGCTGCAAGATAAATAGTGATGGGCTGCAGTTTTTGTAATTGCTATGAAAATGCTAGGATCAGTCAATCTCTTGGCTCGTGATTTAGTGTCTCTATAGTCTGCGGTGTGCAAGACTTGTGAGAAAGTAAATCTTTATCACGGATGTAAGCGTCTAAGATTCAAGTTTGAAGCTGCCGTGTCTCTATTTAGCTATTTAGCTCCTTGTTTTATTCTGTTTTTCTATCAGTGCCAGGAAAAATCCTCAGCCGAATCATCTTGCAAAGGCTAATAGATGCGCTCGACGAGATCTTAAGAGACCAGCAAATGGGCTTTAGAAAGAACAGGTCTTGCACTGACCATATCGCAACCCTAAGAATCATAGCTGAGCAGTCGCTCGAATGGAACTCTTCACTCTACATGACTTTCATAGATTTCGAAAAGGCCTTCGATAGTGTCGATCACAGCACACTCTGGAAGATGATGCGCCACTATGGAATGCCAGAGAAGTTCATTACCATCATACAGCAGTCATACCACAATTCTTAAATCAGAGTAATACACAACCGCGAACTTACACCGCCTTTCTCTGTGAAGACCGGAGTCAGACAAGGCTGCATCTTATCACCCCTGCTGTTTGTTTCTTCTTGTTACTGATTGGATAATGAAGACTACAACAGAAGGCTCCAGGACGGGAATACAATGGACCCTCCTCTCCCAACTCCACGACCTAGATTTTGCCGATGACATCGCTTTACTTTCCCACAACCATAACTATGCGCAGAACAAAGTCCAGTCATTGGATACAACCGCAGGTACGGCAGGTCTCACTATCAAAAAAAGCAAGACTAAGACGATGCGCATTAACAGCACAAGCGAACACCCAATCAAGCTTAACAATGAGGACATAGAGAACGTCGCCTCCTTTACCTACCTAGGGAGCGTGATAGCTGTTGATGGAGGAACGGAACAAGATTTGTTGGTGAGAATTGGCAAAGCCAGAACAACATTTCTTCTGCTTAGACCCGTGTGGAAATCTAAAGAGATATCCCTGAGGACCAAACTTAGGATCTTTAACACAAATGTAAAAACAAAAAATAGGAATTATGTGTTGTAAAACGAGGCTGCGCCGACGTCCTCTTGAAGTTTAAAAAATGAGGAAAAAACTCCGATTCGTTGGGTAACCAACGTTCCGCCATTACCAGCAAAATGCTGCGAAGAAGAAGACCACAAACTGAAAATACGGCTGGTCAGCGTCTACTCCTAGTTTGGACTTCGACTTTTTTCGACTTCATATTTTGTACATCTCGACTCATTTTCTGGTTTTGGATTATCTTTTCGATTCTGGACTTCTCATTTTACGATTTGGACATTTTGTCCGCAACGAATGCCATATTTTGGTACCTCGTTCAAGCGTTAAGGTCTTTAGCGGTTTTTAGGATCTTTGTATGTCAGCCAATGTCAACCATGGTGAAACTTTACTCGTTTTCTTTATCGTTTTCTTTGTTTGTGTCGTTATAGTCCATGGGCCAAGTCACTTTTCATTACCACTCGGGGGGACGAAGGCCACCATATATCAAATTAAAGCTTATCATGTGTAGATTTCAAAAATATATGATGGAAATGTTGTAAGAGTAGCTTAAGGGAGTCACGTGATCTTGAATTTTGCATAATTAGCATAAATCGATAATATACTAAAATGCGGCTTTTAGCAAGTAATTCTGTAGATTCTGCATAAAATAAAGCAGGCATAGATAAGATATAATGTCTGTAAAGCATTTTGTCACTTTTAAGGATAAATAGTCACGTGACAGTGACGTCACTTCCGGCCACGGTAAAAACCCTCAATTTTTGTCTATCTTTTTGCTTTTTTCCCTTTTTTCTGTTACGTGATTCGAAAATACAATTCAGAGCATTTTTACCATAAAAAGCACTAAAATATGTAACAATTAGCGTTACTCTAAATGTATGTTAAAATAAGAATTAAACTGGTACCCTGTGTTCTCAGAGTGATTGGTGTTTGTCATCGGTAATATGTTGAAAACGTTACACTCACACTTAAGAGACTTTAGTCAAAGTCAACGTCCTCTTCATCCAGTTCTACCTGGATGACCTCCAGCTCCTCTTCATCTGGCTGGTTAGAACAAGTTGTTAGGCGGCAAAGGTCGGAGCACTTTAACCCATTTCGAATGTAGTCACATGAATCATCATTACAGGCCTTCTTGCACATACATGACAGAAGCTCTATTACAGCTCTTGGTACTGGGAGTCCACTCATCCTATCTATCACCAATGTCTCTTGAGATTGAGAGACCAGCCATGACCATCTGGAGATGGAACGTCGTTGTTTCGTAGTTAATTTCTCCATATCGCCGCTTGATAGTTGGCTCGCCGGCAATGCTTATACAAGCTGTCCTTGCATAGAGGGAACTGATGGGATTACACTTCACCTGAATCAATATATGAATATATCAATATATACACAGACAAATGCCTCTAACTGCATCAGAAGATCTTCAGACACCAACCAGTTTTCTCCAAGTTGCTGGAACGTGCGTTGGTATTCCTGTTTACTCAGTAACTTCTTCAGGGGCAAAGGCACTCACTGCACCACAACCCGTGAATGCGTGCAAACCTGGTAGTGCCTTGCACGCATCTTGGGAAATAACGTGGACTATTTTTCCAATGTCTACATACCGAGCGTTCAGTTGAGAAACACAACGCTGATAAATCGGTACATCAATGGAAAATGAAAACGCAAGGCACAGGATTCTAACGTCTGTGTCTTCTGAGGATACAATGATTGACCTATATCGCTGCTTATTTGCTGCATGTTGCACATGTAGGAGAAGTCGTCTATTAGCCTCCTCTTGTTCGGATCTTAGCTCTTCTTTTTCCTCTACTCTCTCGGCAGTGATCTTGTAGCATCGCTTTCCACATGTTACAAGCAGCTCCTTGTCTTCCAGTCTCTCGCGACTCGGTGTTTTTTGCCAGTGTTTTACAAAAAATCTGATAAGACTTGTTTTGTTGTCACCATTGCGTAAAAAGTTCTTGAATTGCTTGACCTTCTGGCCAGCCGCAAGGTTCTTGAAATGCAACATCCACTCTATTGCTACCCTCTCCCTCACGCAACACTCTAGATAAAATCTTGTCTGCGATCTCACCCAATGTAAGATAATCTACCTTCAGCTTTTGGACGAGAGCCATCCAATCTATTAGGTAAGCTGAGGGCCTTGTTACTTCTTCTGTTGGCTGTATCAATTTCTCTAATTCTTTGCCAAGTTGTGCCTAATTGGTCTTGCGGGGAAAGCCATTGTTGCAGGCCAGGGAAGCAGGAAGAGGGCCTAATGTGCTTTAAGACATCTTGCATTTGTAGATTGCGGTTTTCAGCAATTATGATCATCCGGGCAAACAAATTTCGATCAGCGCGCAGAACAGTTTCTGTGCCTTTGCCCTTTGTCACCGTCTTGGTCTTCGATAAAGCACTGAAGGTTTTCAACTTTTGCTTCTTCAACTTGTGACTGAACTTTACCGTTGGGGTTGTGATTCGATACGGGTCTTCTTGAAATCAGCGTAGGCTGCCTCTCCAACGTTATACATGTAGGCGGTCGCTAGGTCCTCTGCTACAGCAGTAGTGGCAACAGCTCTTGTTGAGATGCTGGACAGTTGCATATGACCTGCAAATGGATCTGTCCAGTTTCTTGATTAAATCAACCATTGCGGCAACATCTTTCTCATCTTGGGCAATGCGAGAACGAGTGAAGGTCAGCAAGGCCGTGCTTCCCTTTGGCATAGCCAACCATTTCGCGCAAACTGCGCAGGAACAAAGTTCTGAATTCTGCCGTCAAGTAGTACCTTTGTACGGCTCCAGATTTCAAACTAAAGCCCTTGGTGCCCCAGGTGATTTGGTATCTTTATTTACGGTTTCTTCAAGAGTCTGGTCAACGGGAATTCTTTCAAATGTATTGTCGTTGCTCAACTGAACTGAAAATCCATCATTTCTCATGAACTCGTGTACCTCGGGGTGCTAATCTGGTAAACTTGTCATATCGCTATAATAAGCTGACATGTATCTTGCGTAGTTGATAGCATCGTAGGAAAAGCACCATGGGAGCATCTGGCGGACACAGGAGAGATGGAGTTCCCAATTCTTTCTCTAGAGGCACGGATCATGTCAAGCCACAGATAAAATCCACCCTCATGAATGCTTCGCAAGCCAGTTTGTGCACACGAACACCCCTGTTATAGTTTCGGCCTTCCAGAACTGCAGACACGGAGCCCTCAGCCACTACCCCCGCTTCAATGAATAAGTCCTTTAGACCAGCATGCAGGAACCTTTCACCGATGACAGAGATCAATGTACCAAGAGTATGAAAAGTTCCAAGACGTAGAACTATGGGCTTGAACTTCTCATACTCCTTGCACTTCACCTCAAACTCCTTGGCATAGATGGCCTGATAGAAAACACATATCATGCTTGTGAGATGGAGCGAGCGTTTGATAGTGAGTGATTGGTTGAGGGCTTCGTTGACAGTGGAAACATCAGTGGCTAGTGCATTAATGGTCGGAAAATAGCCTACATTATTGGCAATGATGGCGTCTTTGTCGTGAACCGTGATGTTAAACCCATTCCAGCTGCTGACCATTTGTTGGTGGGTTGCATAATGTAGACGAGCAAGGATGAACAGCAGATTCTTCTTTCTAAACTCTTTAAGAATTATTTCGCCGTCAACCTCCTTCACTTTTCTTGGCGGGGGCCATGTGAGATGGAGCGAGCGCATGATAGAATGCGCGAATGGCGGGGGCCATTCGTGATTTGGTCATCGGCAACCTGTACACTAAGAATGCCTTCGTGATCTGATTTCATCAGCTTTTTGCAACGTTTTCCATGAGTCAAGAGAACTTGGACTGATTAATTTTGTGTTATCATCAGTACAATGTATTATGCAATAAGGCTCAGTTCTTTGCCTTTTACGAATCCATATTTGTTCACATCTTTGAGGACTGTATCTACCACAAAAACAAGATGGCTTCCATGTACATTTGTGCCCAGTCTTTTAGACCACAGGGTGACCACAGGGAAACCATACCGGTGATAAATCACTTGATGATAAAGCATGCATCTAAAATAACACTAATTATCTTATCTTTTACTGCTTTTCATATGTTATAAAATGTAGTTTTGAATCACATAAAAGAAAAAAGCAAAAAAAAAAACAAATACGGAAAATGGACAGAAATTGAGGGTTTTTTACCGCGGATGGAAGTGACGTCACTGTCACGTGACTATTTATCCTTAAAAGTGACAAAATGTTTTACAGACATTATATCTTATCTATGCCTGCTTTATTTTATGCAGAATCTACAGAATTACTTGCTAAAAGCCGCATTTTAATATATTATCGATTTATGCTTATTATGCAAAATTCAAGGTCACGTGACTCCCTTAAGCTACTCTTACACCATTTCCATCATATATTTTTGAAATCTACACATGATAAGCTTTAATTTGATATATGGTGGCCTTCGTCCCCCCGAGTGGTAACGATCTGCCATTTTGGCCCATGGACTATATTAACTGTATATTTTATCTGGTCAATAAAAATTCACTTTCGCTTTGGTAGCTTTCGTCTGGGTCCATAATTTTACGAGAAAATTCAATGATTTTTTAAAAGCAGTTAAACAACAGAAAATCAATTCAGTATCACAATCGTGAAAGTACTGTCAACAGGATTCAGGACCGGCAATTTCGGTCCGTATGCCCGGTCCGTATCGTAAAAAGCTGGATCGGCTATTGGAGCGCGTGATTAGCCAATCAGATTCAAGGATTTAGGATTCCGGCCGCTAAGATGATTAAAAAAAAAAAATAAACTAATGTTAGTCAGAAATATGGTAATATCCGATAATGTTGCATTTTATATTTCTTATTTGACACATCCTGATTTTTAGTAAAATGCCCAAATCATACTTTATTGTTTACTCTTTAGATTACTCAACGAGAATCACCTCCAGACAATCCCTGATAAGGCTTTCGAGAGGCTAAAAAATCTTCAAACCTTGTAAGTAAATTGCTTTAGGAAGAAGGCAACTACCATTACTCTTTTTACGACATTATATTGATTACTTTCTAAAAAATGTAACGCAAGGTGTAAAAACAAGTAATTTCAACCGTAGCCCCGGTATTTCCCCACAACATTATTTGATGTTCAAAACCACAACAGTGCAATGGGATTGGTCCAAAACGACATTGTTTAGAACAAAGGACAATACGGTGGTGCTGCTATGGTAACCGCCGTCGCTTGGAAACCAGTGAAACAAAACTTTGATCACATTTCAGAAATTTGCTAAAGTACGAAAGCAATCGAAGCATGTCTTTCTTGCGACATTTTGATTTCAAAACATACACTCCCACGGCAAAAAAAAAAAAAATGTCACGAGCCTCTTTATGCTAACTATCAAAGAATTACATCCGTTAAGTTTTCAATCAGTCCATTCTAATTTTAAAACATTTCCTTTGCCATGGTCACGTTTTTCTATTTTTTGCTCTTAGTTTGAAAATATTATATTACCTTTTTGTAAACAAAACACTAGCTTCGGTTACACGTAGCACTTTTACCTAGCTAAAATTGGCCTATTCAGAAAAAAAAGTAGATCTACCTTGGCTTTCTATTTACTCGGGTAAAGTTGGTTTCACGTACCAAGGCTTTTGAAAAGGTCAATTCAAACATTAAATTAATAATTTACGTTTTCATTAGCATGAAAACAACATCGACTGTGCAGATGGCAACTAGCTGTCACAACTAAACATTTCATGGTTTACCTGGGAAACCAATGCCCCCTTCTATTCATGCAGGCTTTTACCTAGGGAAAATTATACTGTTTTCCATGGCCTAACCGTGAAAATATTTCTACAGTACTAGGTAGAATTGGTAACACGTAGAACACCACTTAACCTAGGCATAAGTTCCATTTACCTCAGAAGTTGAATCGTGTAACCGCGTCTACTGACTTGTCAACTGAGGCGAAGTTAATCTTGTGGTTGTGTGTAAATGAAGCAAGCAGACAGCGCTATAATAATCTATGGAACAAAAGTATCAGAGAAGACCGTTGATCATTATTAAATTTAAAAGCACCTCAGAACCAAGTAGTAGTGCCGTTTATTTGTCGTTGATGGTTTCGTGCAAATATATAATTTTCACTTTACGTACTACCTTAAAATTAGGCTGCAGCTAATTAAAATGCGTTATCGTAGATTGCTTTCAGATAACCCTATCAAGACTGTCGGATCAAGTGTGTTCACCTGTGGAGATAAAAAGTTGCCTATGTAAGAGTTTTCTTTAAGTAATCTTTCGATGGTTTTCTCAATTATTTTCCTTTTCTCTTGTATCTACATAAATTAACTTCTCACAAGAGTGCGAGAGCGCTTGGATGTATGGATATACTATAATAATTTCATTATTATATTGTTTGTTGACCACAAATGTAACAAGAAACTGTACATAGCTTGAACTCGTGGCGTCTTTATTAAACCCAGTGCATTATGTGGTGCTTTAAGTGCTTTTACAGAGAAACATTCAGTAGCCGACACTTGAAACCACGATCGCTAACTGAAATGCAAAGTTATATAAAACACAAAACTTGCCGGAACAAAAATCCCACAGCAATAAGCGGCGAACACAATATCAAACAGTCCTTATGAAAGATGCGATCGAAGGTTATGGACAACAACAAAAAAATGACTATTCACAATTAGGAATGATGAAGACATGTAGAAATAAGCTACATTGTAACTATTTCCTAGTTATAAATGCATCTTAAGCGTTTGCTAAACCGTACAATTGACGGGACGGACAACAGTTTGAGCGAAGCAAAAGACAAGCTGACCGAGAATACTGATGTACAATTTTGCGAAATAAGATTTCCTATTTAGAGCATAAGTTTAGATTAGTTTATCTCCTAATGATTTGTTATTTGTTATTGGATGTATTCATGTACCAGTGAGTGTAGATGTGATGACAAAATCTGCACCTAAGTAATAGATTTAATTAAATGAAAAGATACTATTATACTATTATATATTATATTTACAACGGTTTTTTCGGTAGCAGTCGAAACAGACTACACATACTGAATATCACGTAGCTTTTTAATAGACTGACCTAAGGTCACTCATATCTAAGTACAAACACTTGAAAACACATTCCTGTTTATCCTTGCCTGTGCGAGCTTGAAAGATCTTTGTTGTTTCATACAAAAACAATGTATTTTAAATAACGAAAGCTATTTGTTTTCTCACTGACAGATTTCTATATTTCTATCAAGTCAAAATTATGCGATTTGGAGTTTTTCACTTAGGTCAGAGTTATGGTCAACAGTCATTCGTAATTTTATCCATGAAAATATGTGAAACGTCGAACTGCATTCCACAAGGTCATAATATCGACAAAATATGGGTTATCACCTAGAAAACTTTGGACCGACGGAAGAAGCGAGAATGAACCGGATATTCAAAAATTCGTAAGGTCTGTTTCTCATGAAATCACATAATAGGTATACTAATATCTAACATATAATCTCAAAAACACTTCAAAAGGAAGTTTCTAGAACAGCCCTCAAAAAGTGACCGAGAAACACTACTCATTTTATACCTCGTTGGCATTCTGCCAAGAGTAATAACGCACTAAAATGTAATATAAAGGGTTTGACCATAAATGTAAAAAGCCGCAAATGAAGGATACACTGAACAAGTGTAAACAATAACACAAGATAACCACTAGCATATTTGTTTTTTCTTTTAGTAAACAACGCCTGCCAATCAAAGTTCATAAGTCGAAGGTCACGTGACTAAGTTGAAAATCACTAATACATGCATCCCCCGCCTAACCAATCGAATAAAATCGCTTAGTGCAGATCGATGGACATAATTCGATAACAATAAACATTTAACACTAATCAGCCTGGGGGGAGCACAAAGTGCCCGCGCTGACTTTCAACATTCATAACTTCTTTGATATGTATTCAAACGCCATCAAACTTTGCGACTTTTCCTAAAATTTATCTGACAACTTATATGACAATTTATTGATCACGTGACTTGATGTTTCCATGGCAACAATATTTTGACAGCCATGTTTTTTGAAATTTGCATATTTGTACTTTTGAATGAAGAAAAACAATGTTTATTGGTATATATTTTTTTATATTTTTACGTCATTTAGCGTTTATTTGTTGGTTTTGACTAATTTTGAGTCAATTTGGACGGTTTTTAAGAGGTTTTAAAAAATTCAGAAATCCAAGTTGGAACGATGACGTCATATGACGTCATTGTTCCATTGTGCGGACCGCAAATGAGGCAGTTTTGGACGTACTATGTACCCTCTAGGTTTCATCGTCATAGCCTTAATGTTCTTGAAGTCAGGAGAGGGGTGGGAGACAATTCCGCCCCCCCCGGCTCAGGAACTAAAAAAAAGCCCAGGCTGAATAGTAGTGTATCCAAACTTTTCTTTCACTCACGGTTCACAGATTAAGAACACTTATTACAGACCAGGTAACTAACATGGTATACCCGCCCTCACCTATTCCTCCCCCTACGCTCCATTATCCAATCAACATCTCCATACTCTTCCGAACAAAAAAACACCCCTCACTAATCCCTGCAGAATTTTGTCCAATGGATTGTGAACGTGGGACGCCCAAACATCGGATGGTATGCGTGGCAGCTAGGCCTAAAGTCTGGCAGACATATGGCGAGATCTTTCATCCAAATGGGAGGGCATTATTGACCAACTAGCAGCCACCCCACTGAAACCCGACGAGTGAACGACTCATAGAATCGAGCAACACATGGTCATACCCTGATTTGTCATCCAGTTTGATTTGTAGGTGATCTTTCTCCACGTACCGTGTCAGATCCACAACAGAATCGAGCGAGAAAGACATGGCTCGCATCCACAGATTAAGATAGCGTTCATCGTGGCATAGACGGGGCTTAGAAACAAAAAAGTCATGTTTGATCTCTTAAGAGATGAAACATAACATGACTTGTTTGTTTCTAGTTTCCATACTATTTTTTTCAATTTCAAATTGTAACGTTTTTTTAGATCTCAACGTTTGCTTTAGTTACTATATTAGGTTACTTGTGTATATTTTTCAAATTTCAAATTGTAACATTTCTTATTATTTCTTAACATTTTTACCTTTTAAGTAGGCTTCTTCTTGTTATTATTATAGTATCCTATTACTACTCCACGTTTAAATTGTAACGTTTTTTGCCTAAAGAGTCAAAACCTGTAAGACCCTGAAGAAGAAAGGCTGTGCCTTTTGAAATATTGGATTCAAATACAATTTCCGTACCGTTTAATCAGCCTTGCTTTTGTCACTCTTTGAAATGGCGCATGTATTTTCGGATGGATACCCGGTCCCGAATCCATCCCATGATTTTAGTCGCATTAACCTGGCTAGGCATTATCTCGGCCAATGACTCAATGTGATTATGTATTTCACCGGCGACAAAAGGAGTCTGGGTCGCGCACCCGAAGTTGAAATGGAGTGCCATGAAACAGACCTTTCGATACCTCTTGAATAGATGGGAGATTCCCATCGGGGATTGTCACCCCACCACCGGCCCCTGGGACAGACACCCACTGGATCCCGTTAGGCGACCGGTTTTGAGATGCTGCCAACACCGACTGAAAATCCCCTTCAAATTCCTGTTCTGGTACGATGTATGTCTGGCCTTCAAGTTTTGTTCGCTTCGGAGAGATCTAAAATTAAAGGAATATAGGGGACAAATTGGTCTACTCCAGTGATATCGTCGCGTTATCACACTGAGCAGCCACTGTAGCAGAATAATTGCGCTGAGCGAACTCAGGGGTTGCTGATATATATATATATATATATATATATATATATATATATCATCTTGGTGTCATACAGAGCAACCATTGTTACACAATAATTTCCCTGAGCGAAGCTCAGCACTTGCCAAATTTATCATTGTGGAGTCACACAGAGCAACCACTGTCACAATGATGTGGCCGGGCGAACTCAGCACACGCCGAATATATATGTCGTGGTGTCACACAGAGCAACCACTGTTACACAATAATTTCGGTGAGCGGACTCAGCACTTGCCAAATATATCGTTGTGGTGTCACGCAGAGCAGCCACTGTTACACAATAATTTCGCAGAGCGAATTCAGCACTTGCCAAATATATCATCATAGTGTCATACAGAGCAACCACTGTTACACAATAATTTCGCTGAGCGAGCTCAGCACCTGCCAAATTTATCGTCGTGGTGTCACACAGAGCAACAGTAGTTAGATAATTATCTGATCTACCCCACCCCTAAAGTACTTTTTTCTCATATTTTTCTGGAATCCGCCGTCATGGTAATTTATTGATCGAGTGTTGTCAAATCCTGATTATTTCTGTAAATCTATTTTCTGTCATTTAATCCAATATACATTGAAGAAAAATTTTCAAATCACAGAACTAAACATAACCCTTTGGTACTCTTTAAACATTTTTTTAAAATCACAGAAATAAACATAATCCTTTGCTACTCTTTAAATTTTTTTTTAAATCATAGAAATAAACGTAATCTTTTGGTACTCTTTAAAAAAAAATAATATCCAAATTTTCTATTATCCAAATATTCCATTATCTAAATATCCTAAAGTTTGAAAGTTTTTTGGAAGTTAATATCTTTTGAAATTACTCGGTATTATAAAGTATTCATGGCTCGTTCGTTCCAGTCGTTCGCTTTCAGTCGTTCGCTTTGCTCACTCCTTCTCGCTCACTCCTCCTCACTCACTCGCGCCGGATACCAGAAAAATATCAGAAAAAAGTACTTTAGGGGTGGGTTAGATCCAGATAATTATCTAACTACTATTTATATATTCCCAAAAATCTATATGTAAACATCTGTCAGTTTGTTTTGACTATAACGAATATTTAATGATTTACACATGAATATTCTTGAAGAGGGGTTTTTCCCTTCAATTCTTGACTTTCTAGATAAGGAAGTTTCTTAAAATCTTTTCGAAGAGGATATCAACATTTCCTTAAAATTATAGATTATTTAAGAATATCTTTAATTTCCCTAATTTTAATAATTTCAATAAGTTCAATAATTTCTTGAGAGCCGCATGAGATTTTCAATAAGATATTGAATTTCAAGATGATGAATATTTAATGATTTATAGAATATTCTAGTGTTTTTCCCGTTTTTTAACCAATCACATTCTTCACAATTTTTTTTCACATTTGTGAAATTTTTCACTGAAACTCTATCCAGTTTGTGAAAAAATTCAGTGGTGTTAATAAGATTTAAGTTGTAGCGAAAAAAAAAGTTAAGGCTTAAAACTTATCATATGATGAACTTATGAAAATAGCTAAAAAAGAAACTAAAGAAAATAGAAAAATTAAAGAAGAACGAAAGAGACAAAAATTGATTGAATATATTAAAAATAAAAGAGAAGAAAATGTTAAATTACAAAGAAATCAATACAGCCAAAGCCAAAGCTAAAAGTAAAAGTAAAACAAAAACCAAAGAAAATTAAAACTTTTGATGATTATTTTCTTGAATGTATTAAAAATAAAAAGATTCCAGAAAATACTCCAAAATATTTTAGAAAAGCTCTTGAAAAAGCAATCAGAGAATATCAAGTTGGAATCAAACTTGAAAAATCAGCTCTTAAAAATTTTGCTGAAAAGTATGTTATTGAAGGAAAACCAAATATTTTACCTAAACATTATTTCAAGGAAAAAGCAACACAAATAAAAGATTTTCTTAGAAATCATAGAAATATTAAAGTTAGAATGATTATGGTTTGTTTAATCGGTAAAGTAGTTTCAGATGGAAAAGATAAGGTACCATATGAGATAAAAGATAAAGTTTATTTTCAGTCTGAAACATATACTAATCTTGAAGGTATAGATGTTAAAGAAATTTTATTTAAAATGATTAAAGAAATTCTTAATAATATTTTAATTTATCAACGAAATGGTTCAGGTTGGCATTTTAAAGAGGTTTTATCATTAGAAATTCATACTGTAGATTACAAACCATTAAAAGGTTCATCGTATATTCTGCTACCCGATTTTATTTCAAAAAAGAAAGCAATAATTAACTTAGAAAATAAAAAAATAACAAACGTTTCATGTGGTGTATTTTAAGATATTTACATCAATCTAAAGATATTAAATATCCTGAAAGATTAACAAATTTAAAACAATATGAAAATGAACTTAATTTTAATGGTATTGATTTTCCAGTAAAAATGAAAGATATAAAAAAGTTTGAAAATCAAAATCCAAACATTCCAGGAATGTAAATGTATTTTCAATCAATGAATATAGTAAATTTTATCCATGAATGAATTAGATTGTCAGAGTACAATTGATTTATTTTTGTTTGAAAAATATGGAAAATCACATTATTCACTTATCAAAAATTTTTCAAGATTTATTAGTTCTCAGGTTAGTAAAGATACTTCTAGAAACAAATATTATTGTAAAAAATGTTTATCTCATTTCATAAAAGAGGAATTATTCCAAAAAACATATAAATTATTGTAAAAATGATGAAACAGTTGAAGTAAAAATGCCTCCTAAAAATTCATTTCTTTTCTTTAAAAATCATTATAAAAAATATACCTTAACCTTTGTTGCTTATGCTGATTTTGAATGTTTCACAAAACCAATGAATAATTGTGAACCAGATCCAAATAATTCTTACACAATGGAATATCAAAAACATGAACTTTGTGGATTCTGTCTTTATATCAAACCTTTAGATAACATTGATATTCAAATAGAACCAAATCCACTAATTTATACAAAGACGAAGACAGAAGATGAAGATATTGCTAAAATATTTGTGAAAAAAATAGAATCAATTACTAAATCAATATATTATAATTATTATAAATATCCTAAAAATATTATATTTACAAAAGATTATATTTACAAAATATTTTATTAATTCATCAGTTTGCCATATTTGTGAACAACCATTTCAAAAAACTGGAAACCAGATTCATCAATATTCAAAAAGATACTCTGACTTTTACCGATCGCATACCTGTAGAACAAATATTAAAAAAAATTTCGATCCTGTTTCAAGGACCTAGAATATGGAATTCATTACCGAACGACATCAAAAATGCCCCGTCTTATAGTATATTCAAGCGTACGATCAAACCATTTTTAAGGGTCAGACAGAATGCAACCTAAGTACCTTAACACCTTACTACTATATTTTTCCCTAAACACACATATACTAAAAAAAACCCGACATTTTTCTTTATTTCTTAAAATGCCGCCTAGTATTTAAATTACCCGTGGGAGGAAATCTCTATTCCTCATAAGCTCGGCTTCTTGGAGATTTCCCCGCCACAGTCACTCCTCCCTAGTTATGTATAAATTTAAAACTTAATTTTAATTAACCTATTTATTATTGTTTTTTATTCTGCTGATAATTCATTGTGTATGGCAAAATAAAAAATAAATTAATTAATTAAAAAAAGATGATAAGACGGTTAGAGATCATTGTCATTTCTTTTTTCTAAGAAAATTAAAGTTTATGAATATACATCTAAGAAAACTAAGGAAATAGTGTCACTAAATTTTGAAATTTGTTTCATTGATAGTTTTAAGTTTATGCAAACTTCTTTAACAAATCTTGTTTCAAATCTACAACCAGAGGATTTCCATAATACAAAAAAAGTGTATAAAAATATTGAATTGTTAACAAGAAAAGGAGTTTATCCATATGATTATGTAACGGATATTGATAAATTTCAAGTAACACAATTACCACCTAAAGAAGAATTTTATTCAAAATTAAATGATGAAGGTATTTCTGAAGATTATAAACATGCACAAAAAGTATGGTCAGAATTCGATTGTAAAACAATAAAAGATTATTATGATTTATATTTAAAGTCAGATGTATTACTTTTAGCTGATGTTTTTGAAAACTTTCGTAAGACTTGTTTAAAACGTTATGAATTAGACCAAGCACACTATTTCACATCACCTGGATTAGCTTGGGATGCATGTCTTAAAGAAACGAAACAAAGACTTGAATTATTACATGATTATGATATGTTAATGATGATTGAAAAAGGAATTAGAGGTGGTATAACTCATATTTCTAAAAGATATTCAGAAGCGAATAATAAATATATGGAAAATTATAATCCAGAAAAAGAATCAAAATTTATTTCATATTTAGATGCTAATAATCTTCATGGTTTGTCAATGATTCAAAAACTTCCAACACATGGTTTTAAATGGATGGTAGATAGTAAACTTACAAAAGAAAATGTAATTGAACTTTTAGAACAGAGAATTACAAATAAAGGTTATATATTTGAAGTTGATCTTGAATATCCAAACGAATTATGGAAAGAACATAATGATTATCCTCTTGCTCCTGAAAAATTAGAGTTTGAAGGAGTTGAGAAACTTGTTGGTACATTTTATCCAAAAAAAATATGTTTTACATTATAGAAATTTAAAACAATATCTTGAATTAGGAATGAGATTAAAAAAAGTTCATATAGGAATTAAATTTTATCAATCAGAATGGATGAAACCTTATATAGAAAAGAATACAGAATTAAGAAAAGTATCAAAGAATAGTTTTGAAAAAGACTTTTTTAAATTAATGAATAATTCAGTTTTTGATCAAACAATTAAAAACATAAGAAAAAGACAAAATGTAACATTGATAGATAATAAAGAAAAAGCAAGCAAATTATTATCAAAACCAGAAAGTATATTTTCATAAACCAATTTATGTAGGTCAAGCTATTCTTGATTTATCAAAATTACATATGTATGATTTTCATTATAATTATATTAGAAAGAAATATGGTGATAAAGCTGAATTACTTTTTACAGATACAGATTCATTAATGTATGAAATTAAAACAGATGATTTTTATAAAGATATATCAAAAGATATTAACAAAAAGTTTGATACATCAGATTATCCAGAAAAATATGAATCTGGAATTAAAACTGGAATAAATACGAAAGTGATAGGAATGTTTAAGGATGAAGCTTGTGGAAAACAAATAACTCATTTTGTTGGATTAAGACCTAAACTTTATTCATATAAAATTGAGGGTGAAGAGAAAGAAGAAAATAAATGTAAAGGAATAAAAAAGAATGTGATTAAAAAGAGTTAACATTTGAAGATTATGAAAAGTGTTTATTTTCTGAAAAAGAAGTAATGAAATCAATGAATATAATAAGAAGAAAAAATCATGAATTTTACTCAATGAAAATGAATAAAGTAGCATTATCAGCAAATGATGATAAAAGATTGATTTGTAAAAATGAAATTAATACTTTAGCATTAAGATAATAAAAGAGGAGATGTATACAGATGAAGAGATTGATTTATATACTTCAATCTTAAAGAAATATAAAAATCTTTGTTGTAAAAAAAAGAAGAAACCAAAATATGATCACGAAATCTGTGAACATAAAAATAAAGAGATTGTTGATGATGTAGAAATTTGTTGTGATTGTGGTCTTCAATTACAGAGAATATTGAATCATATTGATATATCTGATTGGGAAAGATGTTGTTATAGAAGAAAATCAGTTTATCATAGAAAGTATTATTTTGAGAAAAAGATTGATGAAGTACAAAAAAGATTGATATAGAAAGTTGTGATATTTCAAAGATTAATGAAATACTTTTTAAAATTGATAATGTTAGATTAATTGAGAAACTAAATACCCAATATAAAAGAAAAAGAATTATTAATATTATTTTTATTATAAAAAAGATTTTAGTTATTCTAGGTTGTTAAAATATTGATGAAGTAATACCACTAAAACTTTAAAAAGAAACAGAAGATTTTTATAATATATGGTGGTAATTTGTAATAAAAGAAATTAAAATTTAAAAGAAAATATGATTCTTTGAATAAAATGTTAACTTTGAAAGAACTTAAGCAAAGAAGTTTAAAAAAAAGATATTCTTAAACTTCATGAAGATTCAAGAAAATTTGAATCATTATTATTATTATTTCTTTATTATAGTGGTAAATCAGATTATGAAATGTGTGAAGAAACATTTAATGGTCTAAAAAAATTAGTTAAACATTTTGAATCTTTTCATAAAGATGTAAAACATTATCGAGAAAAATTTGGTGTCGTATAATTTTAATACTTTAAAGTATTAAAATTGGAACCCACATTTTATGATTTATAATTTTTATTATACTTTTTTCAATCTTTGATGAAGTGGTTGCCAAATCTATCATTTCTTGATCTAAAAGTTTCATTTCAGATATAATTTTTTGATAATCAAACTCACCACCTCTCATTGCAGTTCGTAAATTAGTCAATACTTTTTCATAAGTTGTAAATCCAAATGTAACCATATCTAATTTACCTTTATAATTTTTATAATTATAATGTTGTGTTCGATCTCCATTAGTTGAAATGATAGGACTAATATTATCATCATTTAAAGCTATTCTTAAAAAACGTTCAGGAAAGAAAAAAGAATCTTTCTAATATACAATCAGTTTGAAATTGATAATAAATTGTTACTGAATGAAATAGCAATATTGTCTTTTTAGTTTTATCTAAATAAGCATTAATGAAAAAATAAGTTTTTAAAGATTTCAAATACGCTAGATTTACTACATTATCATCTTTTGTTGGATTTTTAACACTAATATCATGATTATTCATATTAATATCCGTCTGCGGTACCATACCTGAATTTTCAAAAATATAAGGTGCATCATACACACTTGAATCAACATCTGCTACAAAATTTTTAACACCATAAATTATAAGATGTGCATGTCCTTGATTACGCATTTCAGGTGTTCCTTGACATTTTAAATCTACCTTAATAAAATCTGGCTTTGTAACAACCCATTTATGCATGTGAATAACTGATCTTGTATAAACAGAAAATTGTTTTGTCGATTGTTGATTAATTCTTATAGTTGTACTAACAACATTAACACTCACATTATTCATTGTAACTGGAAATAATTCAATGCAAATAGTATATTCACCTTCTGGAATTTTATACATATTAAAACCAAGTCTTCCAGAATATAAATTGTTAATATCTTTGGATATTTGGAGATAATAAGCTTTTTATTGAATAAATGTGGTGAATTTTGACTTAGAAAATCATTGATTCCATTCACTGTAATATTATACTCACTACTCGATTCATTTACATTTTCCATCAAATATCTGAATTCATCTTTCAGATGGGAAGTTGAAGTGATATGAGATTTATTAACATAATCTTTATATTCTTGTTGTAATTTAATGACTTCTGCGCCAAAATCAATTGTATTAAGTTTCATTGTTTGCAGATCGCTGATTGCAGCAGTATTATTATTTATTCTTGTTATTATCACTAAATCTTGGGTAGACATATGTTTCATCAGCTTTCATATTTACTAAATAATCAACATATGCTTTATTAGCTCCTTAATCTGCTAATGTTGGATTTTTTACATTATAAATTGTATTATTTCCCATATCTAATCCATTTTCCATTGGAAACATTTCTTTACGAGATAAGAAGATATTCTTAACATCATTATAAGATACAAGATTGTTATAATTTGCTCCTAAATCTGTGTATGACTATTGTTTTGACTGGACAACATTAAAAAGTTCTTTCAAATCAATATTTTTAGTAACTTCATGAGTATCAGCAGGAACATTTGGATGATACGTTTTCATTATCTTCATCTGTATCCATATCTGTAATTAATTTTCGATTAATTTCAATTCCTCCAGGAAGAATGATTTTATTTCCTCTTAAATCAAGATCTCTAGTGATATGAGTGGAACCATCTAAGTTTAAAAAGTGTTTTAGCAGTACCATAATTAATAGCATCCGTTAAATTTACTTGATTATCTACATTAACTAATTTTTTGTTTTCAATATCATAATCACCTGAAGATGTTAATTTAAAACCAATACCTTGTAATCCTTGTTTTCCTTTATATTGAGTTGTTTTATAACTGCTAGATTCTGATAATAACCCATTTGAATAACTCATTTTTTTATTTATATATTTTCATTAAGTTTTTTTAATATTTCTTTCCTTGGTTTATCAATATAGAGAAAAGAATATGGTTCTTTAGTAGCCAATCTATATTTTTTTTATCAACATTATTTTCACGACATATCATAGAAATTTCATTGTTACTTGGAAATTCATAAATACAAAAATGAGACGTATATCTTTTGGAGTTTTGTAATAACTTTGTGAAAGATAAATAACACTACAATTTTTATGTCTACCATTGATAAAATAGTCAATCAATGGTTTTTGATTCTTTTCACCAACAAAATCATCAAATATAATTAATTTTTGGTTATCATCTGTTAATTCAGAACCTGGTATAATTTCATTGTTACTTGGTTCTATAACATCATAACCTGCTTCTTTATTAATTATTTTTTTTTAAATTTTCTTAATAAATACTGATATTTTGATTGTTCTAAATTTTTCGCATATAAATACACCTTATCATAATACAATAACCTAAGAATCATATCTAGTAAAACATTTGTTTTTCCAGAACCTGAAAGACCACAAATAAGCATTCTGAAATTTTGATCTGGCATGAAAGGATGTAATTGTTTGTAATTCGTAATTACATTATCTAAATCATAGTTTGGAATTTTCACTTTTTTTAAAATGATAGATAATTTAAAATTATATATAATTATAATAATAAAAATGAGTTTATTAAAGTGGAAAGAACTTGAAAAACAAAAATCTGAGCTGGGAAATAAAATTAATTTTGTTCATGATACAATAACAGAGAAAAAATTAGGTGAAAAAAACAAGTCAATTGGGTTATGAAAAAATGTTTAAACCAATAACAAAATTACTTGAAAAAGAAAAACCTCAAAAGAAGAAGGAGATTATAGAAAAAGATTATTATAAAGGTTTGGAAGATTTTTTAGAAGATGATTTTGGAGATGATATTTTTAATGTTTTTAAAAATGGTGATAATGTACAACCTTATGAAACTGCTGTACCCAAAGAAAATGAACAAATACCAGAAGATTTTGGTGAAGAAGTTTTTCCAGACCAAGAAAAACAAATACCAGAAGATTCTCCACCAGAATATACACCAGGTGATTATATGAAATTGAAACAACAAAAAGCTCTAGAAGAAAAAGAAATATTTGAAAAATATAATTTACCTATTTTTATGAAACTACTGAAGAATCAACAAAAGAAACACTTGAAGAATATAATGAAATGGTGAAAAAATTAGGAAGAGATAAAGCTTATTTAAAAAGAGAAAAAATAAAACAAAAGATCCTTCTTATAAAGAAGATCTTATAAAACAAAGAAAATTATTAGAAAATGATAGTTTGATAATTACAAGAAGAGATACATTAACAAAAACTGGTAAAGGACTTGGAAGAAAAAGAGGTGGAAATGTAACATTTTTCAACAATCCTAAAGAACTTCTCAAAAAAATTGAATTAATTATAGGTGAAATTTTAGCTGGTAATACAAATATTGAAATGTACAATACTGGAGTTGCAATTTTAGACGTAGTTTTGAAGTCACCATTAATCAATAAATCTCAGCATGAAAAGATTTATAAAAAATATTTTAAACGTTAATTTTTTTTAATATAACATTATTATTAAATGGATAGAGAAATAGTGTTATCATCATATTCTTTTAAAACAGAAAACAACAAAACTGAAAATTTCACAACAAAATTTAGTAAACCAATTGTTTTGGATAGTAATGCACAATATGTTATTGGACTTAACCGAGTTATTAATATGAGTTTTACTTGGTTTAATATTATTGCTGGATATAACAATTAATTAATCAAATACAGCTCTGATAAAGGTAAAACTTTTCATGATATTAGTTTTCCAGGTGGGGTTTGGAATTATCAAGATATTAATAATCATGTTCAAGAAGTAACTGTTATAAAACAATCTGGAAAAGAAGACGAATTCCCAATAAGTATTGTTTTTAATGAGACAACTTTTAGAGTATCAATACTAATGAAAGATAATTATCAACTGGATTTTACACAAAGTAATTTTTATGAATTACTATGACTTGATAAAAAAAATTATAAAACATAAAATAAATGTTGGTCCAAGACTTCCAAATTTAAGTCAAGATACAGATATTTTGAATATACATGGTGATTTAATTAATGATTCACTCGTTGATGGTCAAGATAGTGATATTATTTATAGTTTTAGTGCATCTGTTTTAAGACCATCATATAGTTTTACTCTTGAACCGAAACGAATTACTTATAATCCAGTAAATAAAAATTATATTAACAGTATAAGAATATACATCACAGATGGGAAAAGAAGATTAATTGACCTAAATGGGGCGAATACATCTTTTTCATTATTAGTAAAAAATATAATATAACTCTAATAATAAAAAATGAAACCTTATGAATTTTCTCGTTATTATAATCCTAAATTGGGTAAATTTATTTATAAACATAAAGGTAATGGACGGTTTAATTGATGATAATATTTTAAAACCAATGAGAAGTGTTATGTCAACTGTTTTCAAAAAATTTGCTAAACCTGTAGCTAAAAAAGCATTAGAATCAGGAATTTCTCATACTGGAGAAAGACTAGGTAAAAAAATCTCTGAAAAATCTGGTGATTTAATAATGAAAAAACTAGCTTATATTAGAAAAACCACCCCTGAAATAACAAAACAAACAAGACAAAAAATAATTAAAAAACAAGAAGAGAGTACTGATATGATATTAAACAGATTAATATCTGGTAATGGAATAAAAATAAAAAAATAAAATTATATAATCTTATAAATAAAAAAAATGGCTTTCAGATCAAATGGATATTTACAAAGAAATGAATTGGTAAGATTTCAATTGGATGATGTAATTAGAATTCCAGCTAATGGTCAACATCAAGTTAAAACTGGTTATAAATTCACAATTAATGATAGATCACCATTTTACGATTGGTATAATGCATATTTTGAAGTACAATTTCAATTACAAAAATTAGCAGATGGTGCTGGATATGCTGCAGCTGATAGAATTACAGTTATAGACGGAGCACATAGTTTAATTAATCATATCATGCTTAAATCTGCAGGTAAAATCATTTATGATACTAATAATCTGCATAAAGTTACTTTTGCTAAACATTTGTTAGAATATTCTGATGATTATAGCAGATCAGTAGCTAAAAACAGTTTATGGTATTTGGATACTGATGATACAACAGCTGATACTAATAAAGGATTTGAAGAAAGAAGATTACAATATCAAGCAGTTCGAGATAATGCTACTAAAAATATCAATACTATTATACCATTAAATCGTTTTTCTTTTTTTGAAGAACTTGAAGATAAGATGCTTGTACCTATATATGCAATTACAATTCAACATTGAGCTTTAAAATGATGATGAATTAATTCATATGGCTAATGGTACTGATGCTGGAAGAGTTGTTTTAATAGGTTTTTGCTTTGGGTACCAAAATTAACACAAAAAGATTCTTTATATGATAAATTTGTTAGTTCATTTTTGAACGAAACAAAATGGAAATATTTAAGGGAAATGTATGAATCATCAGCTCCTGCACGATCATCAGGACTTTTTCAAATATCAAGTACAGTATTGATAATATAAACATATTTTTGTTTATTTGAAGAGATCAGATCCACCTAATGATGATAATTCTGAAGATAATCCTTATCTTATGAATACTTACAAATTTCATCAGCTGATAATAATTCATCCTTACTAAACTGTAGATTAGAGTATGGAAATGGAGTATTTTATCCTGAAACAGAATATGATAGTGAAAATAAAGTAAGAATATTTAATGATGTAATGTCATACGCAATGAGGAAAAATTATTATAATACAGGATGCACAACTTCATTTAGCTAATTATAATTCTCTATATGGATTGATTTATTTTGATCTTACATATCAAACAGAAAAAAATCACTAGAGATCCTAAACAATTAACATTCAGATATACATTAAACAGAAATGCAGCTGCAAACTTTAATGTACATGCTATATTTTTATATGAATAATTGGTAAAAATTGATAAAATGGGAAATGAATTAGTAATTGTTTGAAAAAAATTAACAACTTTTTTTATATAATCTAATAAAAAATTTAAAATATGACAACTTATCATCCATTCAAAATAAATTTATCTAAAGGACAAAAAGGAAAAACTTGCAAAAGCATATAGTACAAACACTCCTAACAATCAGGGTAAGATTCTTTTCTCATAGCATGAACTTGAGTGCAAAAATGGCACTTCTTCGTGACTGTGCGTGGATCCTCAGTTTGGCGGCCCTTGCTTTTGGTGGGCTCCCTGTGCTTCACATGTTTCTTTTGTTTTGATATTTCTTTGACTTTGTTCATTTCGTCTGCTTTCAAGGCTTTCATGTGACGATTTGCGGCTTCTCTAGCGCGGCAGATCCCGATAGCTTTGTTTAAGGTTAAATCGTGCGTGGAGAGGAGTTCTTCCCGTGTTTTGTCATCCACGATGCCAAGAAGCAAACGATCCATTATCAACAGTTCACGCATACAGTCACAAAACCCACAAGTTTTTGCCATGTTTCTGAGAATGGACACATATTCGTCGATTAACTCGCCAGATTCCTGGTTCCGACGGTTAAATTGGAAACGCTCGAAAAACTCTTGAGTCTGTCCCAGAAAGGGCTGGTCAAACTTCTTAATAATATCGGCCATTTTGTTGCGATCTTCGCCTTCGCCAAACTTCAGTCCATTGAAGATCCGCATGGCTTCAATTCCAATGCTGTGGAGAAGGATAGCACACTTGTACTCTTCAGGCTGATCTAGGAGACCGGTGATTATGCAGTAGTTTCCCCATCGTTGCTTCCAGATTTTCTAATTATCAGCGCGACCGCCATCAACCTCGAGGGGTTTTGGAGCAGAGACTTCAGGACGACGAAAAAGCGGTGTTTCGGTAGCTTCAGCACTGGTAGTTTCTGTGTCGGGCATAATACTTGTTCAGCAGCGACTTACGAGCGGCGAAAGTGACGCCAAGGTCCACGAGGTAGAACAGTGATTAGTCCTGGAGCAAACAGCGAGTTTTTAGGGTCCGAAGTAGAAACGACGACAGCAGTAGTCACTGACGAAGTCTTTCTTTACACGGCTGCCACCATGTAATAAGGTGAACTCGTTAGTTGAATCCTGACCCGTCAAAGATAGAAGCGGTCACGAAGATGGAACCTCCCACTGACAAGGCAGGCGTGGAAAGACTGAGAGGAACTGTCAACTATCTGTCTAAGTTTGTACCCCGACTCTCTGAAATATTGCAACCCGTTGACGCCCTTGCCCATCCCACCGCTACCACCATGTAACAAGTTGAACTCGTAATGTCTTCGTAGAGATAAACAGAAGACGAGAGAGAAGAAGAGACTCCGATTCAAGATGGCGGTTCAACAAGTCAAACTTTATTGAAAACGAGGTTGTGACGTAGCACGCCACGAGGCTGTGATGGTGTCACGCAATAACAATATTGTAACAATATCATCGTGGTGTCACACAGAGCAACCACTGTTACACATTAATTTCGCTGAACGAAACTCAGCACTTGCCAAATATATCGTTGTGGTGTCACAAAGAGCAACCACGATACACAATAATTTCGCTGAGTGAACCCAGCATTTTGCCGAAATACATATCGTCGTGGTGTAATACACAGAGAAAAACCACACATACAAACCCGACTTTGGCATACTAGTAACAAAGATGAACACAGAACACAAATACACTAGTCAAATACCCTTACATTAAGGTTATCTGATTCTGCTTAAACCGGCGCTGGAAATCCCGGCGGCGCTTGTACAGGAGCTAGTGGAGCTGGCGCTTGCAGTAGAATCACTGGAGTTGGCGTTTGTACAAGAAACGCTGGAGCTGGCGCTGGAATCACCTGGGCTGGCGCTGCCTGGAGTTGAACCGCCGCTGGGAGGGCGGGGAGGACGGATGGGTCTCTGTGAGGCCATAAAGGTTATTTTCCACTTCCAAGATCCAACGCTTCTTGCGAAAAGAGGCCTAATTCAAAACATGTGGTTCTTATATACCCTTGCATAATATTATTCAGTGTGAATTCCATCCGTTGGTATGAAGCATTGTTTCTTAATCGGTTCCCGTGAACTCGAGGACCAGTTTGAATAAGGTTAAGTCAGTGCAAGAAGTAACCACATTGTTTGCCACAAGCGTGAAAAGTCGTATCCAGCGGTTTATCCCGGCTGCAATTAATTTTGTTTGTCTCACCTTTCATTGGTTTCGACATGTCATCGTGAATGAAGCGTGCCATTAGCACTTGGTTTTAGCGGTTTGGTCGTGTATTCCTCCTTGGTACATTGGATTTTGTGCAAACCTTCGAATAGGATTGGGCAGCGAAATGAGATGGACATAATTGTCCCGAGGGAATAACGGGAGACAACTCATTTCAACTACAGCGAGCAAGGAAATTTGTCCGTTTAACCCCCGACATGACGTAAACGTCGCACCTCTTACTTTGTGGAAAAGTTGGATGAAAATGGAAAAATTCCAGGGTTACAGCTCATAAAATGAATGAGTCATGAACGCTAGCGTTATCAACATTTCACTTCGCTTAATATTGTTTTGTGCCATGTTTATCCCTTCTGTGACCGTCATTTAAGCGCATAACGAGTTCGCGCACTTGTTTTTGTTTATCTCATAATATGCTATAAGATAAACAAAAACAAGAAACAATTGTCAAATTCCAATACTTTTATTGATTTTCAGCCTCTCCTAAAGCTTTGGCTACCTGTACTGAACTCCTACCTGAATTGACTGTGATATGAAATCGTGAACGAGACAAAACAGCAGAAGGAACGACCAAACTTACACGAACGGCCGCTTGCCATTCGCTTCCGCGTTAACGGATTATCCAATTGGAAAACGATCTGGAATTGGTAACAATACTTCAGGGACATGGCTGTTCGATGGCGGTCTAAAATTGTAGAGAATTCGAGCGCAAAAAAACTCAGTTTCCTTCATCGTATGATAGTAAACTTTGGATAACTAGAACGTTTTTAAGTACCGATTCGCTGAAATTGAAAGATTCTAGATTTTTTTTTTATCGTTGTAGCACTTTAAATAAATGTTACGCAATAAAGAACTCGGGGTATAATAAAGTAATTGTTTATGACATCCTAAAGTGAGGTTCGGAAATTTGTTTAGGTCAGTAGAGTTTGACTGTCTTGTTTTGTTGTACAGACATTAGTATATAAAAAGATAACGTGTTCCATTGTCTTCATGGCCCGTATTGACATGTAGGGCCCATGCAAACATAATTCCTGCATCAATACAGCTTAAACAAAATATGATCTCGAAGAACAACGCCAGCATTCAAATACAGCACGCAGTTTTGTTGTTACAGTCAAAATGCCACTCAGCAAATAAATCAAAGGATTCTAAGAGCGAAACAAGGTAAGGTTAATTTGAAGAGCAAATTAAGGGGCGAGTAGTTATCTTGCAACAAATACAAAGGAAGTGTAGCGTTTTAGTTTTTTTGAGTTAGCAAACAAACAACGGCATAACTGAACATTCTAAGAGCTAATGTTTTAACCCTCGGACGTACAAGTGGGGGGTGGTTGCCACCCCCCATAAGGTTTTTCTCCAATATTTTCAAGACAATTTAAGATTAGCACATGCCGTTTTCAGTAGCTGTTCATTTATCCTTAAGACACATTTTGGTAAAGTTTGGCGACAACTGGTTGCTATGGTAACGAGATATAACGTCATAAATAACATGTGGTCATGCCATTTTTGAATAAAAATGCGTGTTTTTCACTTTTTTCAGTGAAAAAACATATAAAATGCTACCAAAAGCATCAAAATGTTTAATTATATGTTATTTTAAAACTCTAGCAAACAATATTTGCAATTTCCACATTTTCCCGATAAATTTGATTTTTTAGTAAAATCCAAGATGACGGCCGTCTTGGCGGCCATTTTGGATGACGTCACGGACCCCCAGCAGCGTCACATGAGCACAAACGATGTTTTTCATGATCAAAAAGGGTTTGATTACTTTGATTGGTTTTGTTTTGATAGCGTGGATTGTTATCTTAGTACGTTTGGGCTGGTTTGCGTCATGAAATATCGAGTTTAAAGGTATTTTGGCAAATTGGGTAAAATTGGCTAACTGGACTAGTTTGGATTTTTAAACTGTTGTTCTTAGACGATCTTAACTTGATTTAAAATAAAATACAAATAGCGGTGATAAACATGTTAAACTAACGCATTTTTTATAAAAAAAAAGTTGACGATTCGTATGCTAAGGAACATACATTTACAAAAGTAACTGTGACAGTGTTTGAAAACTGTTTATATAGTTGAAAATAGGGGTCTGGAACCAAGATTAAGAAAAAAGCAATTTTAACAGTAAATTAATAGTACGGACTGTCAGTCTTAAAAGGTACAAGTAATAAAGCAACAGCTTCTCACTGCTGACGTTAACATCCAAAGAAGGCTGTAGCTCTTGAATGAGCAAAGTCTCCTTAATTTTACAGTGAAAGTCTGTTTTTTCCGGACGCTAAAATATCAAAATGATCGCAATTAATGTTGTGGTATGATCAGCAATGGCTGATCTATGGTCACTTTGAGTGAGGGCCTTGAAATGTTCGGTTTTTCTGTCATGAAAAAGGTCGAAAGACATAAAAGATTAAATAGGAAATGTAAGTCTTGTTGTTTCGAGCAGCTGTTTATTATAGTAGGTTCTGTTTAACGATCGGAAAAGATGTGCTGTTCTGGTTGTCTTGTGTCATATAGTTCGCGGTTATTGGCCATGGTAAACCGCCTGATATGTAAAGTAACGTTGCTTGATATCGCGGGTGATTGTGTGGGAAGCGGTATGCGTGAATTCGCTTCTATATTTGAGGTAATATTCATTAAGAAAGGTTGTTAAGGTTATACGAGGCGCTATTAAATTAAGTCACCTCTCCGTATAACGTGATTTGTTTTAAGGTGATCTGATATGTAAAAAGATTTGTTTTTGTGTTGAATTCGGATTTTATTGGTTATTTTAGCGTAGCCTTTGTGGCCAGTGATGTTGTTTAAGGGGAACTGGACATAAAGGTTGGCGATATTGAAATCGGTTTAGATTGCTCCTCTGTTAAATGTTGTTTGAAGTTGCTTTAAAGAATTAATAGTGTTAGAAGGTTTAAGTTGTCATGACATGTGGATTTTGCCGCAAAATTTCAAAAATGTTTTTCACTAGATTAATTGGGGAGACCGAGATTTATATTTTGTCAAAAAAAAAAAATGGTTGGGGGAAAGCGTTTTTACTTTTAAAGATAAATGGAAAAACTATATTTGAATTTTAATAATGCTAATTACGCGTTGACAAGTTTCTGTTACTGCTAATTAAAATTAAAAATTCACCGAAAGCTGTCACGATATTAGCCTGAGAAAACAGACGTCGTTTCGCGGCGCCACCACTGAGTCCGTTTCGCAGGGGCCCCTGTGGTGGCGCCGTAAAACGACGTCTGTTTTCTCAGGCTATCACGATTTGTGAATGCGTAATTTGTCGGGTCTAATGTTCGTCGCAGGGAGAAAAATCGCGCACGAACAGTTTTCTTCCCCACAGAGATCGCTCCATAGAGATGGCTCCATTTCGCTGCTCTCTGCGAAATTGATAAGCTCATTTTTGCTGCCCCCCTCCTACCCACTCCCTTATGTTGACTCTCTTTTTCCCTGCATAAAAATCAGTGACCCTCCCCCCTCTATTTCCCTAGCCTATTAGAGTGATGTAGCTCTTGATAACTTGAACTTTCGTAAACTCTAACATTTTTGTGTTTTCCCTGATAGTGTGGGGTATGGAAATTTAACTGTTTAGTATTATTACACTACAGTAACCAGACAATGGTGTGTTGAAATTCAATGTTGATCCTTGAAGCTTTACTTTGAGGTTCTCCATTAAATTGACAGTATGCAGCTTCAATCATCAACGGCTGATCTAGCTTGTAGGAATTCACTGTTTGTACTTTGGATAGTTCTAAAGTAGCAATAAGTTACCAAAACTTATCCATGGTGCACCCCAGAGCTATAGTTAACATATTAGGAACCGGTCATTATTTATGTACAAGGGTGGGAGGAGGGAAAATATTTATCTGAAATATAAAAATTTTCAACCCCCCCCCCCCCTCCCCAGGCCTGAAAAAAGCAAGTGGGCCCCGCGGTTTTAGTCTAAATTTTAGTAATGCGATCTCTCCCCCCCCCCCCACCTCCCCATTTGGGACAATGTATTGCAGACTAAATCGTTCACTAAAAAAGGCTTCATTAGAGAGAGCTTTTCCACATCCTTATAAGTGTGAGATTGCTATTAAAATAAACAAGCCTGTTATCCCCCTTATTTGGATAATAAACCCCTATCCTTAAAATTGTTTTTACAGTTATTTCTTATAAATAAGACTTCAAACAAAACATAATAAATATTGCCCCCCCCCCCTTTTACAAAAAGCAATTCAACCCCTTCTCTGGCCAATAAAGATACCCCTGATATCCCCCTTTTTTTTCCCTTCAAGCCACCTCCGCCCCCCCTCCTACATAAATAATGACCGGTCTCTTAGTTTTAACGAAACTTCTTGGAGAATATCAGATTGATTTTGCCACAACTCTTTGGGGTCTACATGTAATTTTGCAAACAAAACGTGTGACACCAAAGGTCAATCTCACACCTCAGTCAAATGGTACAATTGACTCTGAAAGATTAGTGAGTGCACAGCGATTTAATTAATAGGAGCTAGAATCTCTCCTGGCTTTGCCATTACCATCTCTATGGGCAATATGCTTTGTAGGACTCTATACTTTCTCCGTACCAGGCCAATTACACGTTTTACGTGGATCCTCACATTGGCGATTTTACGAGTTTCTTCCACCTTCTGGGCAGACAATTGGCTTTTCCTCTGGTGAAAGCTGGTATGTATAGTTTTACTTGGTTAAACCCAACACTGTCTGCAATGTCGAAGACCCTGTCAGCTAGAACAATGTCACCTGGTAACAGTTTTCTTAGTATACTACTGTTTTCTGTAACATGTTTATCACTAACCCTTCCCCACATGCCTTAGATATAAAGGATATCACTCCTTGAGGGGTGATTCCAATTAAAAATTTAACAGTGTTATGATGTTTGTAGTTGGACCATGTCATTGCTCTTGCGATTAAGCTTGCTGGCCTTTCTATGAATACCTCAAAGCAATCTATGATGACCGCAACCCTATTTCCAAAGTTTTGTTTGAAGACTGATGGCATGGTTTTTCTAAGCTCTTCTCTTTCTGACCACATTATCAGAAATTCCAAGCGCGCACTCATGACGCCGATCCGCTTTTCAAATATTCTACTTGCTGTTGAAACCGAGATCCCAAATCGGAAAGCCAGATCTTGTAAGGGAATGTTAAGCTTTATCTTCATTAATGTTAAAATAAATTCTTGAAACTGTGAGAGAATATTTGTAGATGTATGTTTCACATATGGGGCAGCTAGGTTAAGGACTTGAGTTAACAAAACAAAATTGGGTACACCGGTATAAAACTTAGTTTTTTCATCATTTTCCTGAAACGAATGTTCAGTTATCTGCACATTTAATAGTTGAGTCTTTAACTGGTTTAGTTCTGTTACGCAGTTGCGCATAAAATGGGACTCATGATTTTCCATATCCTCCATCGTGAGGGTTGTTTGGCACTCTGCGTCAGATGTGGTGACATTTGAAGTACAACCTTTGTCATTTTCTGTGTCAGGAAACGGATCTGTGTAATTACAAACAAGGTTGTGTTTTAATACTCATTTTAAACTAAACTCTTAAGATTTGTAGATTTGCCATCATTTTGTATTTGTTCAATAAAAAGAATACTGACACAAAGTTGAATTATGTAATAATTATATAAAATAACTGTATATAATAATAAATTTATATAATAATTGTGTAATGGCGGAGATCATTTTAAAATTTATGAAACAATGTTTTATAATCTAAATTTATTTTCATGATAAACTTAAGCTTTGAAACTAGGCTAAATGAAATGAACTATGTAACCTGGGTTCTACGGTAATAAATAACATATTTTCTTACCTTGAGGTAGGTCGGCGTTTTCATCTACAGGTTCAGCATCAGCATTCAGTTCATCGTCAAATGATTCTTCCATATTAATCTCTTGTGCTGCTGCCGCTTCGGTGATCTTCCGTTTGATACCACGCTCCTTTGCTCTTTTACTACGTTCAATGATAACTTTTATGGAGTCTTGATTTTATCATGCCCCATGTTTTTGTTGGAGCCCAATCTGGATTGGTTTTATCGTAAAGGTTTGATGGAGACCCTAACAACAACGAAAACAAATACCTCGCGTTTATTTTGTGATTTCAAAATGAGAAAATCACAATATATTAATATTCTCAATTCATTTAAACTCAAAACTGGTATCACCTGAGATGAAATGGTTGCCGCAAACACGAGAATACTCCACTTTTTTGTCATCTAGATCGGTTCGATTTATGTACGCTAGCCATTGCCTTCTTCGTTCTTCGCTTAAATTTCTCGTTTCTTCGCCCTGATGAACAATTACGGACGGAAATCTAAAAATAACAAGAAGCTGTACACAGCTTGAACTCGTGGCGCCTTTAACTCATTGCAGCATTGATTCCCAAGTGATTTGAGTGCTTTTACAGAGAAACATAAGCTTAAAATTATATCTAATCAAAGGCTCCTAAGAGCCAACCCGAGAAGAAGAAATGCTAACGCGTAACGCGTAACGCAATATTGCCGTAAGCTTTAATACGTTTTCACACTGACACAGTTCGATATATATATTTTTTTAAATTAAACGTAAGGATTTTTGACGAACGAAAAAAAAAGTACATCACTTTCATAATGTCCAGTTCGAAAAAAGAAAAAAAAAAGAAAAAAAAAAAGAAAGAACAAAGAGGGCTTGATGGAGATTCGAACTCGGGCCGTCCGGGACTAAGCCACAAACTCAATCACTGCGCTGTCCAAGAGCACATACTACCTACAAACTAAATTTTATTATTTTAAGCTAGATACGCATCAGAACGCGTGTTTAGGTTGCAAAATCCTTGTAGATCGATTTTAATGTTGCACTAAAAACTCCAAATGCGAAACATCTGTAAGCTTATTGTTGTCTATATTCGTTTACATCAAATTAATTATTCTTATCGTTGGATTCACGTTGAATTCCTGTTACGAAACGTGTTCGTAACAAAGCATTTGCTCACTAAGTTTACAGCTGATGGAAGGAGCGAGTGAGTGAGTGAGTGAGTGAGTGAGTGAGAGAATGAATTTTATTTAAACACCCTTGCCGATAACCTGTTCATCATGCTTTCACGTATACACGGGTTTAAAAGTAAGACTACACTGCATTCACTAGATTCAGTAGCTGACACTTAAGCTCGACCCGGAGCTCGATCGCTAAGCAAATGGCAAGTTTAATATAAAAAAACACAGAACTTGCCAGAGCAAAAATCCCACAGGAATAAGCGGCGAACACAATATCAAACGGTCCTATCCATCCATGAACGCCTTGAATTGTCTTGAAAGTGTGCAGTTGTACGCAGTAGTTCTTTATCTTGCTTCTCGAGTACACAAACGGAGAGATTTTACGGTATGTATTTCATGGCCGAAAGCCATATAGTCGTCTATATAGACTTAAATATGCGTGCATAAATTTGCATGCGCTAATGTGACACGAAAAAAAAACAAGAAAAGTCAACGCCGGATTTATAACTCGTGTGCTTCGCCACGAGTAATAAATTTCCCTTTCTCTCGTTTTGAATTACGCCCACATCCATACACAGCACAAAGATATGGCATGATTAAAAAAGCAAACAAACTGTAAAGCGATAAAACTAATTGGAAGGCTGATCGGACAGCTATAAAGGGTATTTTATTGCCCAATAATACGGTTAGGCAAAACTAATCTTCATCAGGGGCTGCAAAGAGCTAAGTAAAAATAGAATAAAACGGTTACAAGATATAAAATGATTAAAATGAAAAGATTAAATATCATTGGTTAATAAAAATAAACAGCTGAAACGTTTACAAAGGCTACTATAAAATAGAAATATATAGTTTTAACTTTTATTAAATGCTGATGATCCTGATCTACACCAAGATACGGCTTCACTTTGCTGTGCTGTTTGTCCAAGTAGTCCTTGCTTTATTTGAGAGTTACCTGTGAAGCAATACACGTCTGAAGCGATACACGCGCGTGGGCGGCTATCCCCCAACATGGCCGACTTCCGGTTTTTAAATTTATTCCGATGTCACGTGCAAACGTAGAATAAAAGAAAAGTCGAGCGTAATTCATTCATAGCAGTGCGAAAGTTTAAACTGAGCTATTCTAATTTAAAAATCATATTTTCTTGAATGAAAACTTACAGAATTTAGATAAAAGAAGGTAACAACTGCGAAATAAAAGCATTCAAACCGAGAATGTAGTGAAAGTCTAAATTATCTCGTAAAATCCGGGTCGATCGCGAAATTGCGCGTATTAAAATTTATATTGACAACAAACTAGTACAAAACTAGAATCAAATGAGAAATTTAAGCAAGACTTTTTAATGAAAATTAACAGAATCTCGATTAGAAGAAAAAAGAAACGGAAAAATAAGAACACTTAAATCAAATGGAGTCAAAAACTTTGTAAACCAGCGCAATATTGTCTAATTACAGTATTTTTTTTAAGCCAAAAGCCGCTTTGTAAAAAAATACAACAACAAACGCTGAACAAACTTGTACTCGCCTTTTTGAGGAATAACATTGACCTTTAATTTTACGGGTGATTTCTCCTTCCACCCAGTAGTTTAATCTCTAATTCTTCATTGAGTCTTTTTGATACCTCTTCTTTAGCGTGTTTTCGGATCTTTGTATGTCAGCCGACCGATCAGCCATACATGGTGAAACTTTGCTGTTTTTCTTCATTGTTTTCTTCATTTGTGTCGTTAAATATTTTATCTGGCCAATAAAATTCACTTTCGCTTTGGTAGCTTTCGTCTGGGTCCATAATTAACTAGAAAATTCAATAAAACCAGGGCTTACAAGCTTAAAACAACGGAGTCACATCACTCACGAAAGCGTTACCGTGACCGTGGGCAGAGAGGAAAATACGGACCGCGCTAAGAACCAATCAGATAGCAGGTTTCGTTACCGTGCCCTCTTGGAAAAAAATAAATGATATAATGCTACACTGAACACGTATCAATATCGTTTTCGGATGTGATATTCATAGTCGGTACTACTATCGTCCGAAAAATCAGACTGAGGACGAAGAGCTATCCTTCTCAGAGCTGGTGTCCGCCATCTTTGACTTGTTGGTAAGTGCCACGTGTTTACAATTCGACATCCTATTGGTTAAAAAACTTCAGGGTTTCCCGCCATTTATATTTGCGGTCCATTCCGCTCTGCAGTGTTCTTTATCTTCTTTTTTTTTTACAATTGGTTTCTGATTCTTTTTTGTCGATGTTGCTGTTTTGCCTTTTTCAAACAAACAAATATAAAAGAAATACGCTGGGCATGTAAAAGTCGCACCAGGGAAGCAAAAGAATAGCCGGGTAAACAGTCCGGGATGGTTGTCAAATTTCATAACCCATACCAAAACAAACCATTAGCCAATCGCTGCTCAGATGTGAGTTCACGTGACATGTTATCGAGGCAAGGACGTTTATTCCAATATGGCGGCCAAAGCTGAACGCGACAGATTTATTGAAACGCTTTTTTATCGACTGAAATTTGATTGCACGTTAAATTGTAGAATGATAAAGGAACAAACTTGGTCTACGTTGAAAATTTTGAAAATAAAAGTATTTTCCAGTGATTATTTTCAAAAATTATTTCCAAGAGCTTCATGTTTTTCTTTGAGGTTCTTCAAGCGCCTGAATACTCAAGCAACAAATGTTCCGAGTGAATGTGACACACCTTGAAAGTAGACAAGGATATTCTATAACAAAGAGTTTATTCATAGTAAAACATCATTCACTAAACACTATTTCTCCTTACTGACAACCATTTCTTTTTGCTTATTAAAATTGTCAACAGATAACGTCTTGTGAAAAAAAAAAACACTACAGATTCAATTGGTAGGTTACCAGATCTGCTCATATCCTACTATTAGGAACCTTGCCCAAACAAATGATGGCAATAAAATACTCCTTTCAATCAAAATGTTTCTCCTTTTTTGATATTTAATTCAGGGAATGTGAATAGTAATAACACCATACAATTCATTCCACTTGATAAAATAGTAATCCAAATTTAATTTCTTATTGTATATGATCAAAAAGTCAAATGCTCCATATCTACCCAAGTTCCCTAACCGTTGAGCTAGAAATTGACATTTAACAATACCCCTTCCTGAAAATTAGCTCTCTACTACAATAAGCTCCTAAAACGCCTTGAGTTATTCAGAATTTTAATTTTGGGATTCAATGGGTCAAGTCAAACATTCTCTTATGTTCCTTATAATTCTTTGTTTCCTCTTTGATCAGACTCCAGTCTAATTTTTGTACACCCACTATTACTATTTGAAGCTTGCATCCTATATAGTGTGATAACCAAAGCATAAGCATGTTAAGCACATGGAAAACATATGAAAAACAGCGAGAGATAAGCATATACACATACAATGTACATCCATGTGCTAATATATTCTTGTCCTTATTTAACAAGTTGAATCAAGCCTTACTATGCTCGTCAATGATCAATAGGCAAACTTGAACATTAAAAACTAAACTACATTGTAATGTCAGTGCGGTTCCAGAAAATATCCATACCCACCCCATGGACGGCCATTGGAAATTCCGAGCGGGAAGGGGGTCGCTAAAGCCAAAACTTTTGAAGGAAAGTATGAAGCTAAACTGGAATTTCCAGACAGATGGGGATTGAAACCAATAAAAACCCCTCAGTGGATTGGGGGGTGGGGGTGGGGGGAAGGATATTTTCTGGAACAACACAATTGCATTTCACACTACCATCAATTACATGTATAATGGTAATGTTGACAACTAACAAACAACTGAAACCAGAAATAAATGAAATAACTTTTTTTCTGCAACATCCACTCAGGCAATAGACGGCCGCATAAAATGCAACCATTGGTTGTGCTTTCAACTTCAGAACAGGTTTATAATTGTTATTGAAGAGCACAGTAACATTGGTTACTTACAAAAACCTTCTCGCTGCTCTGATAAATCATTGTCATTATATTGATATTCCACAAATAAAATTTCAGCAGTGTCCACATTCTGTTTGAGTTCTTTACAAACTTCATGGAAGAAAGAGATCAGGATTTCTTTTCTCAAAGAGGACTGTTTCCTCTTAAGTTCATGCATCTTAGTTTGGAGCACAACCTTGACATCATCAGAGACAAGATTAATTTTCTCATCTGCTCTCTGGAGCATTTTAATCAATCAATCTTTTATTAAACAAATAAATTATTTTCAAAATTATAGGCACCCGCAGGGAGCATCAAGCTAATCGAGGCAGGTACTTATGGCGCGCCGTTTGTTTCAAAATTATTTGTTGACGCGATGTTTACATTATACAACATAATATCAATTTACTTGATATATTGATGGGACATTTCGTACCTTGATAGTCCGTTTTCTACCTTGATTTCAATTCACTACCTCGATGCGATATTTTATACCGTGATATGAATTTACTACGTGACGTTACATTTTCTACCCTGATATGAATTTACTACCGTGATGCGACATTTTCTACCTTGATATCAATTTACTACCTTGATGCAAAATTTTCTTCCTTGATATCAATAAACTACCTTGATGCGATATTTTATACCTTGATATGAATTTACTACGTGATGTGACATTTTTTACCCTGATACGAATATACTGCCGTGATGTGGCATTGTCTACCCTGATATGAATTTACTACCGTGATTACACATTTTCTACCCGCTTGATATCATTTCACTACCGTGATGCGACATTTTCTACCTCGATATCAATTTACTACCTTGATGCGCTATTTTGTACCTTGATATGAAAAAAATTTACTACGTGATGTTACATTTTCTTCCCTGATATGATTTTACTACCTTGATGCGACATTGTCTACCTTGATATCATTTTCTACCTTGATATCAGTTTACTACTTTGATGTGACATTGATTGACTACCTTGATGTGTCCTTTTCTACCTTGATATCATTTTACTACCTTGATGCGACATTTTCTACCTTGATATCATTTTACTACCTTGATGCGACATTTTCTACCTTGATATCATTTTATGACAAGAGCACAGAACATAACTTAATTCAATCCGCTTAAAAGAACAATATATTATAAGAAGTATATATATGTGTACTATTAAAAAGCTCGGGTACAATTGTTTTCTCTCTACATTGTGCCCATGTGTACCCGGCACAACGAGACATAAAGCTTCAACTGAATCAAGAAAAATATGCCAGTCTAGATTCTCAGCCATGTTTGCCATTCGAGCAGTTGCGGCGTTGAAATGTTGAGGAGTTATGTCAGCATTTACATATCCAGTAGCACTGTAGTACGTGACCGGAAATGAGCGGGATTTTGCGGATGGGCGTAGGAAGTCTGCGGGCGAAAAACAAATGAGTGACGACAACCAAAAAAATAGAAAATGTCACGGTAGTAAAATAATAGTAGCGGAGCACTGGCCAGGCCGAAGGCCTGGCTGCGCAGCTCCATACTCATAGAACCCATGTCCGTCATTTTTCATGGTCATGGCTAGCGGAATGTTTCGCGGGCGCGTTGTGTGCCCGCCGCCGCACGCCGAACGCCCGCCGTACGATTTGGGCTAGCGATGACGTCATCAACATCCGGGATCTTTGTGGCTTTGTTTTTCGCGCGGCTACACAGCCGTCAGCTCGATGAACATGTTTTAAAAAGTTTGGATCTTTCGCTGGTCAGTGTTTAGCGGTGAAGTAAAGTCGTTATTTTCCTGCATTTTTTCGCGGTTTGCTACTCAAGACAGGGATACTAATTAAGGGATACTCAGAAGCCGCTTTAGTGGAAAAAGAAGAGCTTTCTTGGATAAAATATTGCTTCGGGGAACTTCATACATTTTTCAATGCGGGGAGATGTTTGATTTTATTACGGATTCCAGTACCAAAGGATCGGAGAAAACGGACACTAAAACTCTGGAACGTTCTGAATATGACGGCGAACAACCTTTGCCGAAGAGGAGAAACACTGGACATCGGACAAACAAACATAAACAGAAAAGCAAGTAACTGTCTAAATGTGATTTGCAAAAATTGTTTAGTTAAGACTTACATGTAAGCTTAAGTTAAGCTTATGTAAGCTTAAGTCTTAATTTTACCAGAAGAACTTTCTCCAAGTTTTTGCATTCAGAGCTAAATTTACAACTTTGAATATCCGTGGTTTTGGCAATGAAGCCAAACAACGCTGTGTTTTTGATTTTGTTAAAAATTCCTGTTCTGATTTTATTTGTTTACAAGAAACTTTAGCGACAGGACAAAATGCGATAAATTCTCTGACAGCTAAATGGCGCGGTGAAAGTTTCTGGTTGCTCGCTCTTGGTAAACAAGGCGGCGTTGCCATTCTTGTCGCTGAAAATACTGATTTCAAATGTTTACAATGGAAAAAAGATTCTTCTGGTAGAATTGTTAGTGTTTTAACTGAACTCGACGACACGAAAATTAATTTGGTTTTATACTTATGCACCCACGAATCCAAGTGAACGTACTTTTATGACACAATTCATGAATATTTTTTCCGAACTCTTTTAAAATTATTGCTGGCGATTTTAACTGCATTGAAAACGTTTCTGATAAGTTTGGAGGAAATCCTACAATTTCCATGCCTTTGAAAGATCTGCACAGTGTTCGTCATTTTATATTGATATATATCTGGCGCAAAAAAAACACGGCCGACTGAAAAATACAATGCACATGGTTTAATGCGGATAAAACTATCGGTACACGTTTGGATAATTTTTTTATTGCTCAGGACTTGTATGATTCTTTTTTAAAATGTGAAATTTTACCTTGTGTTTTTCCGATCATGATTCTGTTGATTTAAGCCCCATTTTCCCGTGGACCAGGACTTTGGAGCTAAATTTAGAATTTAATATCTCAGAAATTATTAAGAAACATGTATTGCACCGGAAAACATTTACTTCCATTCAAGCTTGGTGGGATTTTCTTAAAGAATCTATAAAATTAGTTGCTATAGATTTTGGTCGAAGTAAACAAGGCACATTAACTTAAATCGCGATATTAAAAGGCCACGCAACTATAAATCCTTTGATCGAAGCTAAACGGGCTCTCATTGAAGGAGATAACTCAGTGAAAACCACCATAGAAATGCTTGAAAGAGAAATTCGGGCCATTAATTTATCCCAAATGAGAGGAAGCCAAATTCGTAGCAGAGTCAAATGGCTTGAAGAAAGTGAAAAACCTACCAAATTCTTTTTTACGTGCTCAGAAAAAATACTGTTCAATCTATTTATAACTCCGCCGGTGTTGAAGTTTTTTCACAAGACTCCGGCTCATTTCGATTTTTACCGTAATTTGTACTTGCAAGAACCTGTTAATTTAACAGTCCAAACCGAATTTTTTACAAACTTGAAAACAGATTAAGTGAGAGCGAAATTTTATCCTGCGAAGGATTTTTATCTTTGGCTGAAATTACCCACGCAATGCGTGGACTTTCTTCAGGGAAAACCCCCGGTTCAGACGGATTACCTCAAGAATTTTACGCTAAATTCTGGGATATTTTAGGCCCTATTCTGTTCGAAATTATAAATTTAGTTTGGAAAATAATTCTCTCAGTGATTCAATGCAAGGAAGCGTGACTAGATTACTTTTTATACAAGAAAGATGATCAGAAAAACCTCAAAAATTGGTGGCCCGGCCATTTCGCTACCCAATGTTGATTACAAAATTTGTTCAAAAGCTCTTACAAACAGACTTTCAAAAGTGTTACCCTCGATTATTTCAAGAAGATCAAACTTGTTCTGTCCCAGGTAGGACGATTTTTGAGAATTTATTTCTCTTGCGTGACACTCTAGATTATATAAATATTACCAATGAAACTGGTATCTTGCTGTCAATATTGATCAAGAGAAAGCCTTTGACAGGGTAGAAAAACATTGGTAAACTTTTTACCATTGTTTTAAGTCGTTTTGGATTTTGCCCTAATTTCTAGCGGTGGATTTCTACATTATACATATACTGTCAAGCAAATATGAAAATTATAGTTAATGGTTTTTTGACTAAAGAAATTCCACTCGAGTGTGGGGTGAAGCAGGGAGATCCCTGGTCTCCACTTTTGTACATTTTATGTGCAGAAGTTTTGGCTACCAGTATAAGAAAGGATGATACTATTGAAGGTTTTCTCCTTCCAGAAGCCTGAGAAAAGCGTTCTAAAATTCACCAATATGCGGATGACTCCACATGTTTTGTAAACAACATTGTTTCTTTAGACAAATTCTTTACCTTACTTCACAATTACAAAACAGGTACAGGGACTAAATTAAATGTGGCAAAGAGTACAGAAGCCATGAAGTTAGGAGCTTGGTGCTCACGTCCGGACACTCCTTATGGCCTGACGTGGGTGTCAAGAATGCGAATCTTGGGCGTCTGGTTTAGCAATGGTACTGCAAATGTGGAACCGGATAACTGGTTACCACGCCTTTCCAAGCTACATTAAAATTTGAACCTGTGGAAGGGTGTGGGGTGTTTTCACTCCCACCCTATCAGCAATACTCAATACTTGGTTTTTAGTTAATGTTAAAACTAGTTTCTTTTACCTAATGGACTTCTGCTGACGATGAGAATGACATGCGAGCACGCTTTTTCATTAAGACCATACTTATGGTACATGGGTTTTTCGAAATAAAGCAACTTTTCACAATGGCACCGAGAACTCTCGGGCCACTGTAAGGGACATAAGGAATGACATCACAACACAGTTGCAAAATGACCGGGGGGACGGGGGTACTTTGCAAATTTTTGGGCAGGGGTGTGCCGCTGGGACTCTGAGACCCTTAACCTATACTAGACCATTTTAGCTGCATTTTGCAACCCTATTCTAGACTAAACACCAAAAATCCTACCCTATCCTAGACCTTTTCTAGACTCACTATTTTGCAGAAACTCATTCACTATCACAGTCTAAGATACCAGGGGTCAGTAAAAATGTCGTACAGAACGCCTTACCGATTATTAAATGCCATTTGTCAGTAAACCTCGTCTAGACTAAATTCTTCATCCAACTGATCAGTTTCGCGGAAAATGATACCCTATTCTAGACCAAAAATCTCTGATTACTATACCCTATCCCAGACTAAACTGCCTGAAAACCATACCCTTCACAGCGGCACATACCTATATAGCTCATATATGGGAGTACCCCCCCCCCCCCCCCCCCCCGAACAGAAATTTTCTACTTTGTGGTGTCATCCGAATATTTGTGAAATACAACAGTCAAAGCTTGTGACTCTAATAATTTAGCTACTGGGAACTCATCATTCATTACCAAAAATGACTAAAGTAATCATGTGCAAACCAGAAAGGACTTTCAAGTGGACCAAACGACCGGAAATAAACTTTATAAATAATCCCGTATGGACTGGACTTTGAAGTGACTGTAAACCGGAACTGACCTTCTATTATTGTAACCGGAAATGACTAGCCTTAACTCAGGATGCCTTGTAACCGGAAATGACTAGCCTCTCAGGATAATATTGTAAACTTTAGGGATTTGTTATTGATAAATAAAATATTTTAAAAGAAAAAAAAAACACTTTTGTTGTGTTTAGCGGTGAAAATGGTTTGCAAAATCGTTTTTCCCTGCTTTATTTCGCGGTTTGCTACTCGAGAGGTTTCACATTTCTCAAACAGTGAGCTTTTGTGGAATTTGTGCAGTCTACTAAATGTACTGTGCAGACGGTCGCGTAATAAGCTTACTGTTTTTGAGAATTGCTAAAATTGAAAAGTAGCCTGGTCGTCAATCTTAATTCTAATTTTTCTTGTGCTTCCGACCTTTCACCTAAGTTAAGCTTATCATCATCGTTTCTGTTCAGAGAGCTCCGCTGTTAGGCTAAGCCTATCTATATATATTACGATGAAATCAAGGTATAAAATTGTCGCATCAAGGTAGTAAAATTATATTAAGGTAGAAAATACCGCACCAAGGTAATAAATTCACATCAAGATAGAAAATGTCTCATCACGGTAGTGAAATGATATCAAGGTAGAAAAGGACACATCAAGGTAGTCAATCAATGTCAAGGTAGAAAATGTCACATCAAAGTAGTAAAATGATATCAAGGTAGAAAATGTCTCATCACGGTAGTAAAATGATATCAAGGTAGAAAATGTCGCATCAAGGTAGTAAAATGATATCAAGGTAGAAAATGTCTCATCACGGTAGTGAAATTATATCAAGGTAGAAAAGGACACATCAAGGTAGTCAATCAATGTCAAGGTAGAAAATGTCACATCAAGGTAGTCAATCAATGTCAAGGTAGAAAATGTCACATCAAGGTAGTAAAATGATATCAAGGTAGAAAATGTCACATCACGGTAGTAAAATGATATCAAGGTAGAAAAGGACACATCAAGGTAGTCAATCAATGTCAATGTAGAAAATGTCACATCAAGGTAGTAAAATGATATCAAGGTAGAAAATGTCGCATCAAGGTAGTAAAATGATATCAAGGTAGAAAAGGACACATCAAGGTAGTCAATCAATGTCAAGGTACAAAATGTCACATCAAAGTAGTAAAATGATATCAAGGTAGACAATTGTCGCATCAAGGTAGTAAAATCATATCAGGGTAGAAAATGTAACATCACGTAGTAAATTTTTTTCATATCAAGGTACAAAATAGCGCATCAAGGTAGTAAAGTGATATCGAGGTAGAAAATGTCGCATCACGGTAGTGAAATGATATCAAGCGGGTAGAAAATGTGTAATCACGGTAGTAAATACATATCAGTGTAGACAATGCCACATCACGGCAGTAAATTCGTATCAGGGTAAAAAATGTCACATCACGTAGTAAATTCATATCAAGGTATAAAATATCGCATCAAGGTAGTAAATTGAAATCAAGGTAGAAAACGGACTATCAAGGTACGAAATGTCCCATAAATATATCAAGTAAATTGATATTATGTTATATAATGTAAACATCGCGTCAACAAATAATTTTGAAACAAACGGCGCGCCATAGGTACTTTTAGAAATAAATAAATAAATAAGAAATCACATTACAAATAAAACAAGGAGATAAATAAATTGGTAGATAAATAAATAAACTGAGTCAAAAGATTTTTACAATTCTTACAAGTATTTCCGATTTGGTTGCATTCTTTTCATCCTCTCCCTGAATTCTGTCTTCCTGAGTTGTGTACATGGTTGTTATGGGTACATCAGCTCTCAGCTTCCTTTCCACAAAGTGCTCAAGCAGCAACTACTTTCTGTTTTCCTTAACTGTGTCGTCCATGTTCAAAAGGTGTTTCTCAAGAGCTGCACCACTAAACGAAATGTGATGCTTGGGTTTTCCCAAGAAATACCAGTAATAAATTATAGTGAAACAAAATCAGATTTACAAACTAGATAAATTATATCAAAACCATTATTTGAAAGATGTATAAATATAGATTATAAGAAATACTGTAGAAAAAAATACAGACAGGAAAATGTAGTTGTGGTATGTAGTTGTATCAATGTCAAAAACTCATTAAGGTCGCCACGCAACTTGTGCTTGCAAAACTACTTGCAAAACCCACTAAAATGCTCATTAAGATATTTAGATAATCCTACAACAAACTCAAATCTCACTATTTTTACATTGATTAGTCTTGTCTCCATAGTTTGCCACTGTAACATGTTAACCTTTTTTTATCAAATCTAGTTGAGGAGACAAATATTTGCTCACCCACCTGTGACTTGCCCCCTCAATTCAAACTGCTGTGGTTTGAGTGTTGATGGTTCCCTTATGTAAACACAGAAGGGGACTTGTTACAGGAACTCTTGTGTTAACAAGAGATTCTAAAAACAGGATTTAACAGAGGATTGAATTTCAACGGGTTGCTTTTGTCAGATGTAATCAGGACTACCATTAAGCTTTGATATACCAGCTACACAAGGAAAGTTGGTGATCAAATACTCAAGATAGTCTCTCATGGCTGTTGTCTTGTAGTCATTTACAAACTGAGTAATCAGCCATCAACACTGCAGTTGTCAGTCATAACAGCCAGTTGACGGCGACTAATAACAGCTCTGTGTTATTGAATAGAAGTTGCTCAGAGATCATTTAATGTAAGTGAAAACAGCTTACCCCTCTCTTCGAAGCTTGATTCTCCATGCAAGCACTTCTTCCTTGAAGTCATACCTCTTGCTTTGGATCATGCATCCCAATCAAGGACAAGATCCACTGTCGTACCTGGGAGAATGAATGATCAGTTAACTAAAATATTCACTACATTTACATGTATTTTTACATTTGATTGGTCTTGATCTCATAAACTATGCACTCCAAGTAAAGTACTGTGAGTAGCAAGAGCTAGTAACTTACAACTCCTTTTGAATGAGATGTGCATTCAGTGTAGGGTTATCTAAATTAGTGGGTTTTGCCAGCAGTTTTGTAGGCAGAACATCATTCCACTCACATTTTCAATCCAACATGTACTAGAGGTCTACCCTCATAAAACAAAGTTTACTTTAATGATAAGAAATAGCTTGAACATGACAACATTTTTTGAGTAGCACACAGAAAGATTAACAGCAAAGTTAATCTTTAATGGCGGTTATAATTAGTAACGGAATTAGATCGTAAATCAAAACCACCCAATGCACTTTTTTCCTTTATTGTGCATTTCGGTAAATAACAGTTACATATCGAAAGAAAATAGCTTGAAGATTACTCCGCATTTTTTGGGACTGCGGCAAAATCTATAACTAACCTAATTTTAAAGGCAAAGCTGAAAAACATACCTGATCTGGACGTAAAATTCTAAGCGCCCTTTCACTTTGCGAGCAAAATTCACGTATTCATCAGTCCACAATGACCGCCATCTTGAGTACACTTGACGAACAGCACCTTTTTTCACTTATCTCGATTAGAATTATGGGAAGATAACGCGAGCAAAACCGAACAAAAAACGAATAAGTGAATGGAATACGAAAATCTTCGGTTTTCCAAAATGGCCGCCATGTTGTGACGTAACATGGTTATCAAATTTGATAACCATCCCGGACTGGTAAAATCAAAATATTCACCAGGTACCAGGGAGGCTAAATTTTCATTGGGTGGAGGAAAAAAGTCCGTTGGGTCGGGTTTCACCGGGTATGTAGAGGGGTGTCCGCAATGCCCGCAAGTCTTGAATATCAATGGAGATGGGGACCATCAATGTGCGTAAGTGGCGAAATGGTACAGGACAGTTTAGCATAATCTGTCTGCTGTCGATTATGCCACAGTAACGTGGAATTACTAGAAAACGTTGGTGGTCTACCACTAACGCGGGCGATCAAAACTTTAAGATCGGACGTAAAATGTCCATGGCGGGTTTTCGCGCGTGCTAGTAGTTATAAACAGTAGAACAAGGAGCAAAGGACCGCGAAGGAAAATGCTGCTGGAGTACGTAGGATCTATAGAAGATCTGATCAGACAAAGATAGTAATATAAACATAGTGAGCAAAGCTGATACTACGTAGAACAATTAACGCGACAACGACATGATAGAGCCCAAACTGAAAGCCAAAATGCAACCGTGGACAGTTGTTTCGACCTGCTTGGGTCTCGTCAGCACGGTGTAGCAGCAAAAAGATAGGAAAACTAGCGCGAACGCCAATTCTCTACCAAATCGCACGTGGTGATGGCAACAATGAGAGCTCGAATCCAAATGCTTTCCAAATTGACCCACGTCACACCGTGCTGACGAGACCCAACCAGGTCCACTATTCTCCATCTACACGAGCAATTTTTCCTTGTCAAGGAAAACTTGTCAGGGAAAAATTGCTCGTGTAAATGGGGTTTTAGCCAAAGAAACCCTAACTTATGCCAGGAGAGCTAACATAATAAGGATTTAAGAAATAAAATAATTCTATAATTTACATAAATGGCTATGGACAGCATGAAAACCTCTTGTCGTTAGAGAGATAATCCTATAGATCAAAGGGTCATGCAATAAAAACAGCATGCAAAACACATAGATTATTAATTGTGACTTGTCACATCCTATTGGTGATCTAAGGGAACAGATATCTCGTAGATCTACTTGGGAAAGCTATTCTATTAAAAGGCTTTTTTATGCATTTTGCGACTAGTGGGTGTCGTGATTGGCTTGTTTCTTTTCTGTTTTATAATACTTTTAATAGGTTACTCTATCGAAATGTCACGTTACGAAATATGATATCATTGCAATCATTCGACCGCGTCGTACATTTTCGATCAGGTTCTGTCCATGAATTGGAGGAGTTTGAGTGGATTAAACACAGTTTGATCAGAATTTCTTTGTTCGTATCATATGTATGGCTCGCACTTATGGCTCGCATGACTCGCTGGCTCGCAGAATGTCCGGCCCCTTTCTGCTTTTTAATACATGGAGAACTTGAAAGTACTCCCTCAATTTTTGCTGGATAATTTGTGAAAAATAAACGGCTAAACTTCAGAATACCCGGCCACTCAAATATTCCTCATCAAATCTTGCTACCACGGTCCGCAGTCCGCAGTCACAAGCACATTTTGTAATTATGCAAATTGCTGTAAAAACGACTCCGCTCGTATGTCACGCCGTTCTCGGATCGATCGCGACTGATTGAAAGAAAATAAGAGAAACCGATACACACAAAACATAAATATCACCAATTGTAGCGCAATATTAAACTTCACCTAACTTGTAAACAAACCCTGGCGGGGCAGAGCGGAGCGGCGCAATACATACAAAACATAAATATCGCCAAATGTAGCGCAATATTAAACTTCACCTAACTCATTGTAAACAAACCCTGGCGGGGCGGAGCGAAGCAAGCTCTGGCTGTGCAATATAGGCATATATATATATATATATATATATATATATATATATATATATATATATATATATATCGTTCGTTAAGCGTGTCAGGAGAAATTTAAAAAAATACAGAAGCCAGAACTCTTGGGAATGACAAAACAAATTACTATTACTAATTTCCTTTATTTGCGTCATTCCTAGCTTGTCAGCTCTGGCTTAAACCCGTGAGTCTTTCTTCGAAACTCAGTGATGATCATAAACTTCACTTGAGCGAATGTTTTTCATTAACAAAACCGTCTTCGCCTTTAAAATTAGTGTTCACGTGACCTCACATTATTTTCTATAAACAATACTGAACGAAAACACGAAACGCAAATGATTGTCATGCACCAGTTTCCTCTTAATGTTATAATTTAGAAATATATCTTTTTTCACATCGTTCAAAAAACCTTCAAACAAGTCTTCATTTCTGTGCATGTATCTCCTAATGAACTCTGCCAAATACGTAGAAAAAAGTTGTTTTCTTACTCCAAATCTAGGTACGTAGTTTGCATCTTTGTTGAGAAATTCTTTAGAGTGATTAACGGTTCTGTGAACATTAACCATGTTTCTCCAGATTACAATAAGCTTTCCAACAGTCAGATACAATGATAGTTCCTGGTTCGATCCATTTCTGAATAATAGGCAGCAGTGTTGCTTCGTCTCTTTTCTCAACCGCCACCAGAAAACATTTCCTACTCTCTTCCTCTATTCCTCCGAATTCCCATTGTCCTTCTACATGATGTCCACGATGATGTTTTCTCTTACCAAACTTGTTTTCATCGATTTGCACAATCTTCCCCTCTTCTCCAAGTCTCTCACTTCTTAAAATGCTTGCTTTGTCATTCAATTCGCAGCAACAAAATTTTACTTTTAAACAAATGCAAATATAGAGTGAATTGCACCAATTAAAAACTTGTACATTTGCACAAAATGATAAACTTTAGTTTAGTTAGCTACATCAGCAAAATCATGACGACTCTTGCATACTATTGCATAATCAAACCGCAATAGCAATGATTCAGTATTCCAAAATAGAACAAAACCCAAGATTCATGCTATCTGATCTTGCTCTTCCATACTATGGCTTAATCAAACCGAGAGATTTCTACTTAGCTAAAATCAGCAAAATCTGAACTTACTCTGACCCTACTAATGAAAACGCTAATGGATTTACGACAAATGATTGACAAGAAAAACACAAATTTCTTGATCAATTAACCCGTCTCGAACAAACTCGAACCAACCACATATGTGTAAAGCGTTGATGATAACAGAAAATTTGTCTAAATAAAAAGCCGTCTGGAACAAAATTTGTAGAGTTACGACAAGCAACCGCATGTGTAAAGCGTTGATAACGGCAGAAAATTTGTCTAAATAAACAGTTTTTTCGCTAGTGTCGAACTTAGGCCCTACTTCTTTACCATAATAAACGTGACGCGTCCACTTAAAAACACATTTGAAAGTTTAATCGGTAACGTGAGATTTGAAAATGCCATGCCAATACCCTAGGTAAATTAACAATGGGTCCAGGGGAACTCCCCAAAAATTTTAGTGGCGGTATGCGAAGCCCTTCTTGAAATCGTAACCGGTATTACCAGCTGTATCCTTAACGTCCTTATATAGCTTGTATAAAGAACTAACCCCCGGACAAAAGTTAACAACTTTTAACATCCTTTTTGTACTACAACTACACTCATACCTGTATCTCGTTTGCGCATGCGCTCATTAACGAGATAAAAATGTATCATATACTCTAAAGCCTATTCCCGTATTGTACTTTTTCATGTCAGCTTGTCCAGTCCGGGGAGGGGAAAGTAGCAATGACTGGTCATTAATCTTCGCATGTGGCACCCGTCACGAGAGTGGCTGCAACCCCTTCTTTCCACTCTTCCCTTTGGGCTTTTGCGGTGTTGCAGTATTTTGAAAATATTTTACCATTGATAGAACAGACCTGGGGATTCAAGCTCGAGCTCCGATTCATATGTCAGTTCCGAAAGGGCTAAAACAAATTCAAAGCAATATGGAATCCCACAATCGAATCAAAATATCCTTTAACTCATGATGTAAAGATAACTGAATTTGCTTTGCTTTTGACATACATGGCCAAATCAAACGTGACGACTGCGCAGATACTTTCTGAACTTTTTTTGCGGCACGGTATAAATGGTGCTGAGTTGCTGATGAGTCAGGTTGGCCATTTAACATTACACAGTTACCCACAACGGAGGAGCCTGGGGCTTCAGGAAACACTAACGCATAGAAGCCACTCCAACTTGGAAAACAGTGCTATTTTTAACAGCTTCCTCAGGCTCAGCTCTCGCAGTAAGGATCGTGCGCATTCATGTAGAAGCCGAACACTGAAACGAGGAAACCTTTATGGAAAGAAAACTACGCACGCGATCACCTTTGATCGGTACATTTTGTAATAAGTTATCAATGTTAGTGTTTTTTTTTATACACATGATACTGGTTTAAATTTTGATAACATTATGTATGGTCGGTTCAATCTTGTGAAGATATATATATTTATATTATATATATATAATTATAATATATATAATTATAATATATATATAATTACGCGTGCAAGACAACGTGTTTCTACCTCCCTTTTTAATGTGTGAAATTTAGCCATTGAAACTATTGCTAGGCGAAAGCAACAACAATAAGACGTTAATATTGCCACAGCAGTGTTGTTCTAGTCTCTCATAGATAACAGTTTTGCTTACATTGTTGACTCCTTTTGTCTCAGCGGCAGTCCATCAATAAATGGTCTGTTAAGCATGAAAGCGAGGCTTCATAAAAAATGCATGATTGACAGCTTTTCCTAAAGCTTCCAACTCCAAAAAGTGATCAGTTTGAAAAATTCACTATTTTTTATCTGGAAAGAGAAGTCTAAACATAAAAACGCTTTGCAGATTTTCGTCAGCAAAATTCCTCTACGCTCGCTTGGTCTGATTTGGAATGTTTCTATATCCATAAGGAGGAGAACTTTGACTTGAGCGAAGGATGGGAACATTTCTTTCGCCTTTTTCAGATGGATCACTTATAGGGACCGTTCACTCCACCGCTGTTCTCTTGCTCTTTTCAATGCATCTCTTCGGTTGAATTTTGAATTTTGTCGAGGAATACAACCCATGATGCATTAGAAAACTAATGCGTATAAAAAAATAAATAAAACTTAAATAATTACAATATGAAAACATCCAAATCCGACGAAGCGTGCATAGAGGAATTTGTCACCGAGCTCTTGTGTGAAATAAACACGCGATGTCACTCTCGTCGTACTGGATTTTCATCCCGCGGTCGCTGCGTTCGTACTCAAACTTCAGCGGTTCTTTTGGAGATGTTCCTCTGAATCAATTGGACTGAAACTTGGAATATTATTGCCTATATATATAAAAACATACTGCGAAGGTATCAAACATCTTCATTTGTTAGTTTTCAAATCATATACAAATGTACTCGAAACTTTAAAAGAGTGAAAACGTCAAGCAAAACTCCATTTAAATGAAAAGCTCGATCTCTTTATTGCCGAGGAATTAGTCAGAACTATTTGCAGGGAATAATAATTTAAGTCTGAGGGAACTTTCTGCGATAATTAAATGATAATTTGTGAGACCTATGGATTGTTTTGACCGCTTATATTTCAAACATGAAAAAAACACATGTTAAAAATGTTTAAGCGGTTTATTCAAAATCGAACAGTTTAATTTGTTTGAAATTTCTCCATTTATATATATAAACAGAGAAACAACATAAATAGTGTTTCACGCAGTCGTAGGAGTGCTCGATGCAAATACATGCAGAGCGAAATACAATTTTAGATAGAAAATTTCTAGAGACAGTTACTCGAGTTTCACATATATTTATATTTATATATATTGTTTTATTCTTTTATTTACTCCTTCATCGCCTTGCCGTAAGGATCAGTTTGCCGTTTGCTGATTTTATACAAGTAATTATTGTACTGATACAGGTCTACAACTGGGAGATCCGGCACCACTCAACGGTTTGTCGCTGTGGTCTTGCTGATATTTTATAAAACGTCTACTCCTGTTCTTTTTCTCCTTTTATTAGATACATGATGCGCACGAAGTTGAAAACAATAAGTTTTCGATGGTTCAAAGATGTGACAACTGGTCAACTTATGTGAGTATCATTGGCATTTCTCTTATCAAACGCCTTTTCAATTTATCAAAGAGCCTTCGACACCTGCTTCAACACCAAACGACTGAGGAAACGGACAAACCAAGCCTAATCTTGTGACATGTCAAAATGTTATTATACAAGATACTGTGCAAAAGTAACGCAAACAAAATTCGCTTTAGATAAAAACAGTGACGAAATTTCGGCGCCGTGAAATTTCTTTTCGGCTAAACGAAAATTCGTCTGTTTAAACGAAACGTCGTTTCGGCAAAACGTTCGTGGGCACTGAGAAGTGTTTAAAAACTTGCGAACTTGTGAATGTATTATTAATTCATACATGTGTAGAGTTTATCGCCTTGTCTTCCAAGAAAGGAAGAGTATTGCCAGAAGATCCGAGCGGTGAACAAAGTAAAGAAGTAGTATAGGGCCAGCAAAGATAAGTCTCGTTACGGATTAGGTGGATTAGGTGCCTATGGATTAGGTGAATAAGGTGCCTAGTCAATGACGTCACAATTTGCCTTCCTGCATACTAATTTGGGATAGGTAACATATTAATCAATATTAATAAACTGCCCATACCTATACCTATTCCTTTTGTGTTATTCCGAAACAATAGGAACAATAGACCGGCCCAAACTTGCCCGCTTTATTCCATCTCACTTCAAAACAAAACCCAACTGACACAGATGTCTGTGGACAAAGAGCAAAACAACATGCCTTGACCAGGACTCGAACCTTGGTTACTGCGGCCACAGCGCAGTGTCTTAACCACTGACCATCAAAGCTCTGGATCTTATAATTCTACAATTCTATTGATTTCACCACCACCACCACCACAATCCTATTATTGTGGTGGTGGTGGTGGTGGTGAAAACTCCTGTACCCTTCCTGTACCCTTCCTGTACCCTTCCTGTACCCCTCCTGTACCCTTTCTGTACCCTTCCTGGACCCCTCCTGTACCCTTCATGTACTCCTCCTGTACCCTTTCTGTACCCTTCCTGTACCCCTCCTGTACCCCTATCATTTGATCACAACAGTAAACACGGTTAGCTAGTTACTTTTTTATATATGATCAAGGATTTGCAAAAACAGCCTCGAATAATAAATTTCTTGGATGTTAAACGCGGCGTTATAGAAATATACCAGTTCCCGAAATCTTGACCATCCCCGCCCGAGTTCTGAAGTTTATTAGTGCGGCGGAAATAATTGGTCAGTTGAATAAAGACATTATTCAAACGATAAAACAAAGCGTATTTACTTACACAGAGATGAACCAAACGTAAAATCGAAAAAAGCCAACAAAGCTTTAGGCCTGCAATACGGCCTTATGGTGAATTCGCGCAACGTCCGTAAAGCTATTTCATTCTAACATTTTGTTCTTGATTTCCTTATCATTTGTGTAGTATATGGATTTGAGTTGTTTTAAATAAAACAGCTTTTGTTGACATAATGATTTGATGAAACCTTAATGCATTTTGTTATTATTAAATTTATTTGAACTTAAACAGAGTGCGGGTTTATTGTTTTAGTAAGGCGTGTAATTGGTTGCTTTGTTTATTTTTCCGAGGTGCTAATTTTTCATGCAAATTTAGTTCAGTGTAAGTTCGTATAATAAAAAGTTTGAACTTTAACGCTACCGGTAAAGTTATAAAAACTTAAAGTGGGTGATGGCTGTGAAACTGAAAATCGACATAGAGTCTAGCAATGAAGCGGCTAAAACGGCGGTAAATACGAATAAGAAGCAGTTTTTTATCCTGTGCAATTTTATTGCTTCCAAACTTGAATGTTTCGGAACCCTCTAATTAGTTTTATTCGGTTATAATGTCCACAGCTTTGATGGTCTAGTGGTTAAGACACTGCGTTGTGGCCGCAGTAACCCAGGTTCGAGTCCTGGTCAAGGCATGTTGTTTTGATCTATGTCTGTAAAGGCCGGCACTCATTAGGGGACATGTTGCGGGGACATGAAGCGGGGACATGTTACAGCGACAGTTTTCCTCGTGTGACATCCCTGTTTTTGCGAAAAAGTTCTGTTGCGGGGACACGATTTTGTCCCCGCAACATGTTGCACGAAATTCAGCTGGTTTGAATTCGTGCGTCATGAAGCGGGGACAAAATGGCCCCCATTTCGATGTCACATCGTGTGCACTGCTCTTGCAAACTGTCCCCGCTACAAAACAGTTGTAGTAGGCTCCTTTTTCTTCTCTTCTTTTTAGCCACTTACGTATCCATCGTTTTCGGTCAACATAATTACACATTTCTTCATCTAGTAATATCATTGACAGTAATAGAAGCTTCTTTTTCCTAACCATAGAGTCCGCCATCTTTCCTTGCTCGTATACTAGTTCCCAGGCGCCCTTAATGATTTCTGTGATTTTTATACCTCAACCCGCTTTGTGTGCACCAGCTTGAGATTTAGTGTCCATTTTCTCCGATCCTTTGGTACTGGAATCCGTAATAAAATCAAACATCTCCCCGCATTGAAAAATGTATGAAGTTCCCCGAAGCAAGATTTTATCCAAGAAAGCTCTTCTTTTTCCACTAAAGCGGCTTCTGAGTATCCCTTAATTAGTATCCCTGTCTTGAGTAGCAAACCGCGAAAAAATGCAGGAAAATAACGACTTTACTTCACCGTTAAACACTGACCAGCGAAAGATCCAAACTTTTTAAAACATGTTCATCGAGCTGACGGCTGTGTAGCCGCGCGAAAAACAAAGCCACAAAGATCCCGGATCTTGATGACGTCGTACGCGCATGTTTTGCGAAATCATACGCGCCCGCGAGCTAGCCCAAAGCGTACGGCGGGCGTTCGGCGGCGGGCAGACAACGCGCCCGCGAAACATTCCGCTAGCCAAGACCATGAAAAATGAAGGCATGGGTTCTATGAGTATGGGGCTGCGCAGCTGGGCCTTCGGCCCGGCGAGAGCTCCGCTATGATCTCGGTCTGCGTTTCGATGTCCGATCGTTGTCACGTTCTCCTGCAAATGAATTGCCAGTCCATCCTTCAACGTGTTGTAGGTTTTGCTAAAAAAATGTGAAGTTTTCATAAACGAAAGTTCCTCGTGTGTCCCTTTTTAGACCTTTTTAGTGTAGTTAAAAATAAGGATATTGTCATGGTAAAAAATTGGGCGACATTTGCCTCTAATTTTTTGTTTAACTCTAATTTTTTTAACTCGAAATATTGTGTAAACGCCATTTTTTAAGAGAAAATCAAAATTTCGCCCATTTATGAATTACTTTTCGGACATCCACACTCGGCTTCCAGTAATTTGGTTATTATTCTATCAGGAAACGTTAAAATATTTTAATAACTTAAAAAAAGTCCCGTCATTTTGACCATGAAGTGACCAATGTCAAGTAAAGACTTATATGAAGTTCAACCGCGCGGTCATCGCTTTTAGCGGTATAACTCATTTTAATAGGCATCATGTCAACATACACACTCGGTTTTGAAGAGACTGGGATCTTGTGAACATTTTTGTGGGAAATATGATTTAGTTGGAGCGAAAAAAATCCCGTCATTTTGCCATTTTTTCAGTGCACTATGCTTCGACTGAGCCAATTTTGGCTTCTATTAGTCTGCATCTATTCGCATGCTCTTCTGTCAATGCATGGCCTGGCAAATTACTTTTCGGAAATCCACACTCGGATTCCAGTAATATGGTTATTATTCTATCTAGAAACGTTAAAACATTTTAGTAACTTTTAAAAAAAGTACCGTCATTTTTACCTTGAAGTGAGCAATTTCGTATAAAGGCTTGTATGGAGTTCGACCGCGCGGTCATCGCTTTAAGTGTTCTAACTCATTTTAACAGGCGCAATGTCAACATCCACACTCGGTTTTGGAAAGATTGGAATCTAGTAAACATTTCGGTGGGAAATTTGCTTTGGTTCGAGCGAAAAAACCTCCGTCATTTTGCACTTTTCAGCCGGAAAGATTTCCGTTTAACCCCACTTATAGAGTGTTTTCACTGACGTCATATCAAAATTCAGAAGCAATTTTCGATTCTAAAATGTTCATGGAATTGTAGAGAGTTTAAAACTACACATCTGGGCGAAATTGTGAAGCGCAAGAGCATTTCATTCAAGAGTTACAGGCAAATGAGTATAGACATTTTTAGTAAGAAATGTATGGAGCGGCCATCTTGGTGTCCCACTTAGGGACACCAACATGGCGGCCAAAAATTTAAAGACTTTAAAGTCTTAATAACACCAAAAATCTCATCACAAAATATTGTATTCACTATAAGAGACATGAAAATCGGCTTATAAGCATCTATAATTCATTAATAACTTTCAATTAGTTCAATTTTGTTTATTTTTACGGCTTATATGAAATAGCGTGACGAATTGCGTGACACATTTACAACCTTAATAAATCGGAAACGAAACATCGTTAAAACCTGAAACTTTTTGTGAAAGATTATAACACTGGTATCCACATACCATGTTAGAAACAGCTTTGTAGGATGTATACTTTAGATTTTTTAATTTTTATGACGTCATGTGAAAACACTCTATTAGTTATGCATACCGTTCTTAAAACTAAAACAAAAGCCAAAACAATAGAAATCTAAAAGCAAAACAATAGCGCATACATACATAATTATGAGCAACAGTTCATTTTTGTAACACGCACGCCCGGAGCAAATGTCTCGTCTGAGGGATCAATATTTTGGAATGGATATTCTGGAGCGGAGATTTTGGTGTTGGCCGACATTGCTCGCTCGTTAGGCCACAAACTGGATAAAAGTGAGCAGAAATCTGATGTTAGAAAACCTACACAAGGTCGCCGATAGGACATACTCCCTCAGCGAAGCGTGCGCCGACGGCTGTCAGCGCTGCGAAATCGCGACGTTCTCTCGCTCTTGCAAGCTCTGGTGAGGACCAAAAAACGACGCAATGGCGAAAAAAATGCAGGGTGACAAGGGAACAAGGTTATTCAAGCAATCTTTCTTTTCTTCGCGAGGAGATACGATATTCGGGAAGTCTGAGTACGTTGTTTACAACAATTTCGATCTCATCGTGACTCGATGATAGCTGTCTTTCCTCCGCCATATCGCCTTACCCATCAGCGCTCGAGTGTCAACAGGAAGTGTCATAACTGACCAATCAGAGGGTATACCGGAATCCGGTATACCAGAACAACCTTTTGTTAAGTTTGTTTACAGGCGTTCCCTCGCTTCCTCTCCCCAATCTCCCCGCTTTTTTCGCTCGCTTTTGTTCTCGCCTTCCCCAACTATTCGCGCTTTCCCCACTATCTGAACGCCTGGAACAGGCTATTGTGATACTGACTGTTGAGCTCACATTTTTCAGTTTCTCATTAACTAATCTTATTTGTATCCGAAATTCCAGGAATTCTAAAGAATTGTTGAGATTCTCAGAAAATCCTGTTCCTGGGAGTTCCTTGGATTTCCCGGGAACTCCCAAAAAATCAGAGAATGTTTTTCGATTCTTTTCCCAAACATTTCTGAGAATTCCCGGAAGATTTGTGCAAATTAACACAAGGAATTTTTCTGAGAATTCTCGGGATTTAATGAGATTTATTCTTGGGAGTTCTAAGGATTTACCAGGATTGTCTCCGCCGTTTTTCTTACCTTTTCCCAGGAATTTCTGAGAATCCCCGGGAAATTTGTGCAAATTAACACGAAGTATTTTCTGAGATTTCTTGGAATTTTTTCTTGGGAATTCTGAAGATTTCCCAGAATTTCCTTGAACAATTTCGCACGGGAATTTTTATTGACAGTCTGACGACTACGACTGAGCAACGAAACACTCCCGCCTGTCAATATACATATCCGCTACATGATCCTAAATCGCCAGATTTTAAGACAACCTCAGTCCTCAGACTAAAATTAGTAAAATACAACCTGATGAAACTTCTGAAGACTTTTCAGTAGGATGAAAAATCCATTACTGATTGGGAAGGTGCTGGCATTGAACTGAGTAACATTTTAAATAAACGGGAGGGAAAATACAAAAGAAGCTCTAAATATTCCTAAATATCCCCAAATTTTCTAAATATCTTCACATTTTCTAAATATCCCGGAAACTTCTAAATATCTCCAAAAATATCCGGATATTTTTGGCTAGGCCTACACTGAAATCGCTGCCCGTTTACACATGCCATTTGAAGATGCAAGTTGCGCACGACAAAAATTGCATAAACAAGTGCGGCAAAAATTGCACAAAAAATCGCCTGTATAAACGAGCCTTAAGAAACATTTCTTGGAAGCCGGAAATAATATTGTCACCATATATTATTCATGTGCCACAAAACTACATTCCTTGAATATTTTATCCTGTTTCCTTCACTAGATTTCAGTTGATGTGATCAAAAGCAATAGAGATGTAAGGGATAATGCCCGAGCTCCGAGGCGCTCGGTCATTATTTTTAAGAAGGCCGAGGAGCGAGGGCATTATCCGTTTTAATGCACCTTTTCATTGTTTTAGAACAAGCAAACCAACGACTTGCTGTGAAATTTTGCTCATTAGTGACAGTAGTGATTGTCTAAATCCCGTAAGGATTGTGCAAGCATTTTAATCATTGTAATGACTCCCGTGGGCGAATTTTGGCTCATCCTCGGTGTAAGAACCTGTGAAACTCACGAGTGACGTAAAACAAAGAAAACAAAAGGCATAAAACAATAGAGTTAACTGGGAATGCAATACTACAAGGGTAAAAGACAAAGGAAAAAGTCACAGGTTCTTACACCGAGGTAAACCCCGAATTTTGTCTTGCCGTTACAATCAGTTTAGAATTGATCAACTATGGCCTCGATGAAACGCGGTGATGCGATGTGAAGCGCCGTTTGTGATATTCTTTACTGGCCAAGTAGGATACATTTTACAACAAAATTTGGGGATATGGGCTTTAGATTAGACTACGAGCAGTCTCTCTTTCCCAGCTTAGTCCATCGAGCGAGAAACGAAGAAACATTAGCGAACGGTAATCGCCGTGCGAAACTGGGGCGCCTCCAGTTTCGCGCGGCCATTATCCATTCGCTAATGTTTTTTCGTTCCTCGCTTGATGGACTAAGCTGGGAAAGAGAGACTGCTCATAGTGTAGCTTTAGATAAAAATAGGAAATTCACTGTCGATAATTTTTCATTCCACGTTCATTCCTGCTGTTCTATTTCAGTGAGCATGTATGCAGATTATTACTAATAATAACCTGTTCAAAACAATGAAAAGGTGCATTAAGTTTCGCATAAGCACACTCCATATGATAATGACCTTCTATTAGTGGCTAACACCTAATAAGTATGCTAATTTCAGATGAAGCTCATGAATATCTTTATTTTGCGTGCACAAGCAGTTTATTCAAAGTTTATTCAATCCTTTTAGCTATTTTCATGATAGTTGAAATATACACACATATCTTTTTATTCACGATTTCATAAAGGTCAGTCGCTGTTTGTATCTTCAAATTTATCTAAAACGGAATTAATTTTTCCATCATACGCATGGCCTTATTGCACATTTGTATGTGTGCTTGATTGCTTCCTTGGCATACTTTTGCTGTTGGTTGCATTGATGGCACACCGCATAAAATTTATCGCTCATTCTTGTCCCCAGAGCCTTCGTTTCGTTTGGTCAGCGGAAAAAACGAAGGGCTCTGGTAACAGTGCCTTCCGGATGTCGTAAAATCCACGACATCCGTTAGCGCATGCCTAATGCATTAATGTACTATTGCGCTTGCTCAATGCCAGAAATCGTGTGCATTCTCGTCCCCAGAGCCCTCGTTTCGTTTGGTTGAGCTCTGGAGACGAGAATGTTGTGTGTGTGGAATGGCGTTCGAAAGGATTGTACAAGACTTAACAATTTCAGGAAAACATCGCGCTGAAAAGGAAAGAAGAAAAGCTTTACGTGCTGCTGTTATTTAGAAGAAAGATTGTCTTTGTATTTTGCATACTGGTTTTAGAAATTGCTCGATAAGTCAACCGATTTCATTCGTTTGGGAGCTGTGTATTTATCGTTTCGCCACTGAACGCTATCATATTCGACCAAATCAGTTGATGGGACAGCTAAGTTTGTTGATGGACATGCTGTGGTCATTGATTAGGCTTATTTCATCGAACAGTGGTAAGAAATATCGAGGAATTTTTGTTTTGCATTCCGTTTCATGTTATTTTAATTGGCCTTCGAGTGACCTTCGTTTCCCAAGATTTGTATTTCAAGTTGTAGCAAAGAGTACTACCTAATAAAGAAAATATAACTTGCTTACGAGAGTGCTGATAGCGTTGTTGTTGTTGTTATTTAAAATGGGTAACCTAGTGGTAATATTTCTTTAGACCCTTGGGCTTTCTTCAGGATTTCTGCCTCTCCTTTAATTAATACTCGTCCCTATTGCAAGCAACATACTTCTTTAATATTCGTGGCCGCTTGTAGCTTCGTCTTCCAAGACACATACTGATTATTTTCTAAAACGAATCGCTCATATTTAGCGACAATCAGATCCCGTTATACTTTGAAATTTAGCAGCCGTATCTTTACCTGCTAAACCAAACAAAACTGGGTGAAATTTTTATCCCTTACCAGAGCTACACGAGACGCAATTTAAAAAAAAAACTTGGAGCTCTGGGGACGACAATGTTTATCTCCCGGAGGCTGAGCCGCAATAGTGGTCATCGCCACTACCATCTTATGAACACCCAACTTGTCGTTGATAACTTGGGAAATATAGTGTTCTTGCAGGCGGGTTTTCTAGGAGCTATGAATGTTGCGGGGAACTTTAATATGATGGAAAGGATTGGGCCTGGAACACGTTATCATGATATGCCTGCCAACTTGGGTCCTTTTAGCAGACAAAGGCTATGCAGACGTACCACCGCTTGTCACACCTTTTAGAGCTGCTCAAATTCGGCGCTTAGGAAGCTCGATCGACAACGAGCACGAAGATTCAATCGACGACTATCCAAGTATAGAATCATCACTGAACATAACAATAAAATACATGAAAAGCTACCAAGCGGTTGGAAGCATTTGGCGCCACCCCCGCTGGTTTCAGCGCGTAGTGGTGGAGTTGTGCACTTTTCTCGCACAGAGACATGTAATGCTTTTTGAAGAACTAAGTGACTAAACTGTGCGCAAAATATTTGTATGAAACAAAGTAGCCCAAAAATTAATTCATCAAGAAAAATGATAACGAATAGATGGAACAGACCATATATTTAAATTAAAACTAGTTAGCGATTGCCGATAATTTGTTCAAAATGGATTTTATTGTCAGCAATAGTCAAGAAATCTTTAGTTCGAATATTTTTTATTTTGTGAAAATGATTTTAGTGAATGATTAAAATTCAATTCAATTTGATGAAATAAAGACTTTCACAGCTTCGTCTGAAATTAGCATACTTATTAGGTGATAGCCACTATTAGTCGGTCATTATCATATGGAGTGTGCTTATGCGAAACATCTCTGATGGGCACGTTCACAATTGAAGTGCACTTGAAAATCAAGTGGACTTGAGGTCTACTTTGGAAAGACGAGACAATAGATTTTCAGGCATGACTGCGCACAGCGCGCGTGTTAAGAAGCAATTTCCCTGCAAGCAGAAAAAAAGTTAATATGCAGTTGATTAGCTTGATAAACAAAGTTGCAGGACTGAAGTACGATATGCATATGACGCTAAGTCGATAGTAAAATAGTTTTTCTTATCGAGTCAAGTTTTATTTGCATTTAATTCAGCAAAAAATCGTCTCAGTGCCTCGTGCAACAACCTTGCTCACTTGTTAATTTTTGGGAAATTTTTCCTGCTCGTCTTAAAAACATGTTTTTGTATCTCATGAGTATTTTTCTCAACGTATAATTTTTTACCCTAAGTCGGCTTGAAATACGCCTTCCAATATAATAGCTAAAGTAAAACTTGAGATCCTGCTAATGGGAGTCCAGAATCGTAAACAAAAACGCAGAGAGCTCGTTCCCTGTGTAATTCAAAGTTGCGCGCCCACGTGCTTTAGCTGCACGACTGCACTGTCATTGGTCAAGTGCGCTCCCAAGTAAGGGGTAGACCTTACTTTCAAGTGCTTATAGAAAACGAACTACTGCAAATTATTTAACTTTTTAATTACATCCAGCTGATATTAACTTTTTACCTCTGATACATTTTACAAGAGATTTAAACGTGTGTGATGAAGCCTCGCTTGCTAAACGAGTGGTTCCAGGAGTCTTCTTTATTGAGGACTTCACGCGTAGCGTCAAGCTTGATCAATGTAGGCTATAAGGCTGAAAGATTGGTCGACTGACTAGACTATAAGATTTGTCGACTGAAACAAGCCTACATATATAGTACTATTGTAGACATGTTTGGGTTCGCGGACCGTGGGAACTTTTACTGCACATTCCGTGGCCTCACAAAGCGAGTAAAAGAAACATCTACACGGTTGTTGATGACAAGTACTAAAGAACCGATGGACTACTGAGGGTAAAACTGTAAAGTTGGACTAGACACCCAAACAGGAACCCTAGTGTAGGTAAAATCCAAGGTCAGCTTTAGTTCCCAAGCATTCCTACTTCAAGAACCGACAATCAAGTTTAACAAATCCATAAAGTAGACGATACTACTCAAAATACCTAAGAACTGCCAGTGTGGGCTAACCTTCAATAACCTTGGACTATGAACGCGAATTATAAAGAAACCCTAAACATAAGAGAAACTTTAAGCATAACAATTTAAACGACTAAAAACTTCGCAACACTTTACTTAGGAAGTCGAGAATAACAACTGCATACTTAGCGATTAGGTAATAAGCTGAAATTAATCAAACGCCATTTTGGCGTCTTAACACGTGTAAATAAATCAGATGAGTGCTTGTATTGAAACGTAAGTCAGAATTAGAAAACGCTCTCAGAAAGGAGTTGACACTACAAGTACGTTCCAAGTGCACTTCAAGTGCACTTAAGAGCCCTAGTGAGAACCGGCCTAATGTCTTATATTCACCTAATTGCAATAACTATGTCACTGAGAAAAATGAAAAATGAAAAAAGGAATTAATTTGCTTAATCATCACAGCGACACGCGGCACGATAAAGCATGCAGCGGCCATCGTTAATTTAAATTAAGTGTTCAGCGGCTATTGTTATTTGAAGTTTACCAAGGTAAAAATCATATGGTAACTGTCCATGTTGGCAATATGTTGCTACCCGGTTGATGTCAATCTCTGAGAATAACTGTGACATGTGCACAGTTGCACTACGAAAAAGGAAAAGTGCAAAGCCTGTTCTTAAACATAGTTCTTGCGCATGCTTTGAGAATTATTAAAATTGGGGCGAGAATGTACTTCGTATGTCTAATTAATTCCTATTGGCCTTTTTTTTATTTTTCGTATTTACATTTTCATTTTTTTATGACAACGTTATTGCAAGTAGGTGTATGCTCATTTTACTCACAGAACACTTTTGTGGTTTTTTTTTAATATTTTATATATTTTATATAGTGCAAGTAATGCACTGTCTCTGTAAATTTCAAGTGCATTGAATCATTTAAAGAGCGTCAAATGAAATTAAAAGTACATGGGACTTTTGCATTCGTCTTCCATAGTTTCATTGCCGTATTATTTGTGGACAGCTGGTTTATTTCATGACTTTCTCTTTTGCCTTTAACACAAACACAGACTTGAACACGTTTCATCTGCGTGACCGTAGCCTTATGTTAATTGCCATTGTACTATAAAATAATTTTCACGATCGCTTCGGCAGGTGCTAAGCGTAGCAAACAGGCATGAAAAACTTGAGAAAGTTACTAGATGTTGAGAAAATTACTTATATGCAAAAACCATGACGTCATCAGATCGTTGTTATGGCAACACCGATGTCAATGGAATCTACTTTTTTGGAAAGTTCATTTCATCTCTAGTATATATGTGAAGCAGCTTGCCTGACCGATCCCAGCCGGTGATGTATCAGCCGTTCAAAGTTGGGATGTCGTGTCGCCAAAAAACCCAAATGAGCCACGTTAAGAACTGTCATTGCTGCAATGTCCATGAAAAAGAGGTTAAATTAAATATGGAAAATATGTGCAGATTTTGCCGGAAAAAAATGAGGTCAGTGTTCAGTTGTAGAAAGGTCTCCGTATGTGTTCGAATAATCTTCACTTGATTTTCTCTGTAGAAGCTTGGAAGAAGGTAAGATTCGCAACGTGAAAGCTGGAAATACTTGCATAGTTTACCTGTGAGTAGCGTCACAAAAATATACAATGTCTTGTTTTTAAGTAATGTTCCGCATAAGAAGGAAAGCGCCAACGGCCATGCACGATGGAATGTCAACTTTTTTCATTGTTACAACTAGTGATCTCATTGGCCTAGACTCAAAAACCGCTAAAAGGTTATTGTTCAAGGTGCATTTTGTCTATTGTTTTTAAGGTTTCAAGCAATCTAAGACCCAATCGCACAACATGCAAGTTTTAAAAACTATTGTATTGTCTTCTGCTATTCTGATTGGTTAAGCACGAACATTTTCTGAAATTTATTTGACGCAAATAGATTTATAATGACATATAATTATGAACCATCAGCTCCTCCTCTATTCTTGAAACCAAAGATATTATATGTGGGGAAGAGCCAGTGCCGCAGAACAATGAAGTTTGCCATAGTTCTTATGTGGCGCATTACTGAAGCAGTTTGAAGCAAGATGCATGGATTAACATTTAAATATATTAATGCGCCGATCAACGGGCAGCGTGCGCAATCAGTGTTCAGCCTCCTTAATCCCTGCATTTTTCTGTTTGTTTAGTGGTTTTGGGGAAGATGACTCTGAATACATCGACCTCTCAAGAATAACGGATTCATATTCCTTAAAGCAAGGTGTTGTAGAAATTTTTGGTCGAGCTGGATTTGCCAATAACACCCTTGGTAAAGACAAATTACGTCCATGTTCCTTGGGTACGTTTGTCAATTCTTCTGTCAGCGATCCCAGTGGTTTAAAATGCTTTGAATGTCCTGCAGGTAAGTTTTGCCTTAATTGGTGCTTCATAAAGAAAACGCTTTAAAGAGACATGATCACGTCATCTATAGCGTATTATTCAAGATAACATACGAATTAGTTTGGAATTCGACTAAACGTGAGTGACCCATAGTTAAAAGTTTCCTAAATTCAATTTATAGATAATTATGTCTTCACATTGGGAAATGATCATTACTCGTGCCGGTACGGCAACGAGTCAAGGATTGGCCTTCGTTTTTTTTCTTTTCCGTGTTTTCGTAGCTACTTTTGTGCATCGCGTTAGATCTGGGTACAAGAATACGTACGTATGCACTGCGAGAAAATTTTGAGCCTGCGATAGTTGGCATTCGGTGGCGTCGTTTTGCCAGCGAAAAGCGAAAGCGAAGCAAATTTGGGTTTTGTTGTTTGTTGCAGTTTTACGTAAGTGTTTGCTCTCGAGTAACGTACACTACACATACAGATTGTTGCTGTCAAGGCAACTTTATCGATAAACAGGGTCCACACTAAAATTGTCACCAAAATACAGAGGGCATACTGTATTTCGGAACAGACCTTGTTTGTCTTACAGTTAGCGCGTGAACTGATCCAACTGAGATCTTTAAAGCTTGTTATTGAACTTAAAAGCAGCTTACAGTTGAGAATTGAATCGAGTGAAAGTTGGACACTATTAAAGCAGCTGATACCTCAGGATTGAAACGAGAAAAAGTTGAGAAGAACGCAGTTGATACTTCAGGATTAAATCGAGCGAAAGTTGGGCACAAAGCAGCTGATACTTCAGGATTGAATCGAGAAAAGTTGAGGAGAACGAAGTTAATACTTCAGGAGTGAATCGAGCGAAAGTTAGCAGCTGACTTGGATGCGAAACGACGCGAACCTAAATTGATATTAGCAGAGTTTTGAGGTAAGCACTTGGTGACATTATATTTATAAAAGATAGTGGTGTGATTCTAATCTTACAACTGTTCCTGTTTTGTACAACTGACCCTTCTGTCTGATTGCAAAATATTGTAGTGACGACAAATACTCTAAAACACCATGTAATTACATTTACTGCCTTATAAACATTAAAAAGTATACATATCAGTAATACATTGTACATGTATCATAAAAATATATGTAATTATGTCAACACATCCTCTTGACCAACTCTCCAAACAAGGGCTCTCTTTCTTGAGCCCTAGTGGCCGCTTGGGCCACAAATATTTCATGCTGGATATTACAGCTGTAGGTAAGTATTGTCTGCTCCATTATAGCATAAACAATGGCAAGGGAAACTACTTATAATGTAGCTGTTGTAGGTTGAAATGAAACTCAGGTTAAAATGATTTCAACCTAGTTTGATTTTAAATTCTTTTTGTCTTTGATTTATTATCATAAATCAGAAACAAAGGTAATTCAAAATCAAACTAGGTTGAAATCATTTTGACCTGAATTTCATTTCAACCTACAACATAGCCTTCAAGCAAGCTCTTGTTAACATTGTAATCTAGGTCTTTATAGTATTGTTTGATTTATTTGTATACTAATTACTAATTTCTAGTCTCTTATCTTGTTGCAGAACTGACTGACAAAGATTAAAAACAACAAGAAGATATACAAGGCAAAAGGCTTGACAACTACATTATGTATTCACTGCCACATGATGTTCTACTTCAATTGGTTTAATGGATGTAGACTACATTTTTGCAAAGTACAATATACTATGTGCATTTTGTGAAAATGGTTCTTCCTCTTACTAGAAATATCCTGAATCAAAAAAAGTAACCGCAAACAAGTATTGGCTCCATTCAAACACTGGACAATCAAGATATGTACTGTCAACGTGCAAAAGCTTATGTAAACAAGTACTGAACACTATTCTATGCATAATCATCACTGGCTTTCAACTTTAGAGCCTGCACTATATTATGTCAAGGTACTATTTACCATGTGGACAACATGAAAAGGATAACTGTCTTGCACTTATTGGACATATTCTACACCACAAAGCTTTGTAACCAAGCAAGTATCAGCTACATTCAAACAAGAGACGATCAAAAAATGGTATCATAAGACAGTCCATAGACAACACAGTTATGACAGCCATTGCTAGCTGTCTGGTGTATGACAACAATAATTATTATAACATTTACACCAACTACTGTGTAAGCTGTATAAACATATCATAAAATACATCCAATCAATTGCCTTCAACAGCACAATGTTTAGAAGATTATTCATATAAGATACTGTTCTCAATTGTCACAATAACTTAATTAATAAACATGATCAACAGCAAAAACTATTGTCAATCTCACGCCAAATACAAAATTTATTCTCTGTTCTGACTTCCTTCACTTTATTACTCCATTGAGTTCATTCAGCATGTGCTATGCAGTATTAACATTTACTTTATAAAATCATTCACTTCTTAGAGCAGTTTTCAATTGAGTGTGAAAAGTAATTACACAATTGCTTTGGTTTTTCATTGCTACATTTTGTGATTGGCTAAAAAAAATTATTTGCGCCCCTTTCTCAGCCAATCTGAAGTAAAACCAAAACCAATCGTGACTTGCTCACATGCGTTTTCCTGTGTTTGGCGCGGTGACATGTAATTGCTTCAAGTTCTGATCGGTTCATTAGATTGTTTACGACTGCTGTGATTGGTCAGAGTAATTACTTTGGTTTTGCTTTTACCACACTCAATTGAAAACTGCTCTATTATCTTATTCTAATTGTATGACTGAATTGCACATTTGATCACGCAAAACCGAATTTACACGAATTGATCAGTATATAGTATTTACTCAAAAAGGCATCATAGCCCGAATTTATACTGTTGTAAGTCAGGAGTCATCATAGCCAAGTGCTGACAGCCGGAAGGTCGGAGGTTCAAGTCGCGCTTGGGAACTCCTTTTCTTCCTTTTATTTTTCTTTCTTCTTCGGACTCAACATTATGAAAGTGATGTACTCCATTTTTTTCTTTTGCGTTTCTCAAAAATCCTTACGTTTGAAAACATGTACGGAAATACCTGTTAGGAATCACCTGTATTTTGACCGGCACGAGTATAGGCTACGCGTAGCCTCTTGTTTAATATGGAACAATATTAAGTCGAACACCTATAATTGTTACAAAGATTATTGAAAAAGTAGGCAGTGATCGAGGTCTACTGACATACTCTTTTCAGTAGTTTCCAGCTTTTGGGTTGTTGCACCTATAATCGAAATATAAAACTCCAAGGGAAATCAATGTGAATCTCATTTTACGAATGTTAACAAACATGCAGTTATACAATAGGGCAAGATATGTATTTTTTTAGTTTACGGGGTCATGACGAACCATAACCAGTAGCAAAAAAGTGGGGGCTCTCTTTCTGGGATAGCTTAGGAACCAGGCTGGTCCAAGTAACCGAGCCTTATGTTATCGTCAGGCCGGATTTTTAGCAACAGTAACTAAGCTCCGGCATGGTTTTCAAATTGGTACGTAGTTTTCTGTGTGCTAAATTTTTCGTAGACTTTATACTACTTTGTTGCCTCGAATAATGGTAACCTTTCCTGGTCCTTTACTGTAATAATAATATTTATCGTCTCAAAGTTCCTGACGCTGATTTTTTTTACAAAAGTCCACTAATGTTGCAGCTGTTTTTATCATATGACTCGACAAATCATCCAATCAATGGTTATAAACATTAAAAAAACCTCAATATCGCAAGTAATTCATCAGTTACATTTACAAGAGTATATTTGGCCAAAGTTATTTCCTTGCGAGTTCATTTGTCATCATGGCGTCTGCTATCGGTTGAAGTTTATTTAACACAGGCTAGAGTTCTTTTTGTTAAGTTTGGCTGAAGTCGCCCAAAATCTTATTATTATTATTATTATTATTATTATTATTATTATTACTAAATTAGCTTACTTACATAGCACAGGATTATATTAGATTATGTTACCTTAATTACAATACAATTTTACTTATTACCTTACTTGCATAAAAAAAAGAATTTACTTAATTACAATACATTACATTACATTTCTTTGGAAAGAAAGAAAAGGAAAAAGAAAATAGAAAGGGAAAGGAAGACAGAAATGAAATAGACGAGAGGTGGGGGGGGGGGGGGGGGGTTTGTGGGGGGTAAAGGACCGTTCCACTGAATCAACGACAGGTATTGAGGACAGGCATTTTAGAAACATTTTCGAGACAATATTGAAATTCGGTAGAGTTTCCTCTATTTTGGACGAGTAGATATGATACCTTGCAATTAATAGTGAGTGGTGTGCAAGTAGGCCTTCGCTATTGTCAACTAACCCCAGGCAAATAGATAAAGTCAAAAGCACATTTTCTGGTTTCACTAGATGTTGAACCAGCCAAGATTGAACGTTCTTCCAAAAGGTTTGAACATGTTCACAGTTCCAAAAAAGGTGCAATAGAGACTCTGAAGTTTGTTGACGGAATGTACAGGTATCAGTTAATGACACACCTATTTTATTAAGTAACAATCCGTGTAAGAAGTAGGCAACCCAAATGCACGAAATGCAGAAGGGTGTGAATTGTGCTATTGTTGAAACCGTCCACCTCACTGGCTAAAACATGAAAATCTACCATAACTTCATCAGGCAGCGCATTTATTTATCTCTAGTTTACTAATTGATTCCCTTTTAGTGAAAACTATTGTGATTTTTAATGCAACAAAAATTCTATGTGGGGAACATGGAAAATTAGAAGTCTTTCTTGGCCATTGTTTTGGAGTCTCACGATTGGATGAAATCTTGTAACACAAAAGAAACATCGCTTTAAAATAAAGTTTCAGTAAATTTTATTTCCAAACCATGTTGTCCATAGGTTGACGTATCCTCAGTATGAAAATCTAAACATTCTTATGTGGGGAAAGCGAAATGCAGCGGAACAATAGAGAATTGGCTACTTCTTACACGGATTGTTACTTAAGGTACCTATTTGTTGCAATTCGTCTATGAAGGAGCTTGAACTGGAAAACTTGTAACCTACTTACTCTTGTGCAAAGGAAGGGCAAAAGATAAGTCTGATCCCAATTAATTGAATTTTCAACGATATTACAGTCAATTATTCATTTATTTTGACTTTTTTGGGGGGAAAGAAATGTTTTTAATTAGGCATTTTAATTAGAAATGTTTTTAATTAGGTATTTCAGTAAATGTAAGCTTCACTGCAAAGGTTCGAGGCTGATAATAACTTTTGACCACTGACGGTTGGGTTGATTGTTTGAGTTTGCAATACCTTGAGACGGGATAACTTTTTTCAATTTTTTTTATTGAGGAGACAACACCGTGATAGGTTAAATTGTATAAAGTTTTAAACTCATTAAATTTTAGAAAATTAGATTCTTGATCTAACATGTCTTTGACATTATTAACTCCTGCAGAAGACCAATTTCTATAAAAATTGGTCTGTTTGCGATCCTTATAAGGGAGTTGTAGTACCAAATGGGGATCTTTTCGAAATGGTTTGGACTTTCTTCACAATTTAATCTTGACCAGATTTAGTCGCACAAAATTTTACCGTTTGTTATTTTTTTACTCATCACTTGCCCGGATCCCAGCTAATCTAACCAGCTCGATTAACAGGGCCAGTCCAGGCTCATGTAGTCGGCCACTTAGTGTCAATTTTCGCAAAGACGGCCGTATTATACAAATTCAAATCTCTGCTATAGATTCGGCATTTCTCGCTGTTCTGTAGTCGTCGTTTGCACCATTTTTGTCCTACAGACAGTATTTCTCTACAGAATAACCGGTATGGATAGTCCCTTACAATATTCGTTTCACTCTATTCACAATCAAATCAGACATTTGTGAACCCTATTGAGACAGGGCGGGAGAGGGGGAGAGGGAAGGTAATTGAGCTGACTTTGAACGTTCATGACTTTAACAATTAAAATAATACCCACCTGTTGCCGAGGATGCGATAACTCTTACCTTAAACCTTACATATTTAGTTTCAACTGCAAAACAAAAATTGATTATTAATTTCTCAATTAACTATTAATTTCTCGATTAATTATTAATTTCTCAATCGTTTGCTGGAGCCACGTTTTTTCCACATAAAACTTAGGTGCGCAGTAGCCAAGCCTCCGCCTTGGCGCCAGGCCATCTTTCTATAGTTTCTATTCATCAGTTTAAATTCGCTGGAACTACGCGAGACTCTTAAAAGTCCCTATTGCGGAACCAAGGAGCCTTTGCATCTGCTTCCTGCTCGAATTGCTGATTCTCGAGTGGGACGCAAATAGGTTGAAGTGATTTCTTCAGTTACTTTTAACTGTTTTCCATCCTGTGTCATTTTTATTTCTTTACCACTATCACATTATAATGGGTAGAGTAGATTTAGGGGTCATTTGAGTACTTTCTTGGTTGGAAGAAGAACATTGCCTGCCCGGAATTTTCTATCATTTCTTGAAATTTTTCCCATTTTCCAAAACCCGCGTGGTAAGACCTCCTTTAACCCTATTCAGACTGGAACCAGTAAGGCTAGGACCATGAAATTTTCACACAATGTTCACCTCCATACAAAGAAACCTCACACCCAGTTTTGACCTGCTACACCCAATTATGATGTCACAATGACGTCATTTTTTGTTTTTCCGACGTTTCTTTGATATTTTTCCATCCAGATACTTAAAATATCAAATATAACTGTAAAATCATCTCTTTAATATTAAAACCTAATAAATACAAACAAGGACACACTTGTAAAGCGAGAAAAAGCAATAAAAAGCGATAAAACTATAATTTTGAAATTATTGTCCGCCATCTTGGATCCGCCATCTTGGATCCGCCATCTTGGATTTTCTTTTTTTTTGTTTCAATTAAAATTTAAAAATATCTAAAAGAGAAAATGTATAAAACACGTATCAAACTAATGTCTATTATCCAAACAATGAACTTAGAAGCGTTATTTAATAAATAGTACAAAATGTTTGTCTATAAGTAAAAGAGAGCAAAAATTTACCTACCCCTCCCCCCAAATATTTGATGTCAAAAATTTTTTGTCTTTCAAGAACTAGTCCCAAGAAAAAACTATTCTAACAAGAAAATGCACTATAAGTCAAAGAACAAGATCTTAAAATAAAAAAATTCACCATATTTTAATATTTTTAAAACCTATATGTCAAAAACCGGTTGCCATGGCAACATGGTTAATCACACTGACATGTTATGGATACCAAAATGCCCCTAGATAAATTCTAGGAAAAGTCAGAAAATTTCAGCCTCATAGCTATTTCGGTGTAAGAGTTATCACAATTTTACTGGAGGGGGGTTCGGAAAGCCCCCCCCCCCTCCCCCCGTCTGAATATGGTTAAAAGCACTATACTGCGCCCACTCTAGGCTCTTCTGTTGCGTTAATTTGCGGACCATTTACATGTGTTTGGCCTATTTCTCGGAGATTTAGTACGTAATCATCTCTCCAGACTCTTCAAAGCGAGTTCAGGTGTTGCTAACCTTTACCCCAGGCCCCGGATCCTAAAAAGCCGATTAGCGCTAACCCACGATTAAATCAGCCTAATCGAGGGATAAAATATATCCTTTGATTAGATTCTGTTCCTGAAAGCACGATTAGCGAACCTTGGTTACCAGAGGTATTCTCGCGGCGAGCTTCGTGACTTGCCGGCGGAAGGCCGGTCGGTGTCGGCCGAAGGCCGATCAACGAGTGGCGAAGCCGCGAGTAAACCTCTGGCCCAAAAGCGGTTTGATTTACCGTTCTCGGTGAACTTTAATCGTTTTCATCTAATCATATCTAAACCAATCACAGTGAAGATCTCCCATTGTGTTCACATGCGCTGGCACGTGCTGGCACGTGAAGATATGACAGCTTTGACAGGAGCTAATTACAAGGTGTCAAATGGCCTGCCAACCGGGGTTTGTTTATGGCTTTCGCAGGACTTAAAACGACTCCCGTGAAAATGGTTCCAAACTCAACGTTTTCGCTGTCGTGCCGTTTATACGAAGTGAATGTCATTTCCAGTGGTGGCTACTACAGCCTAATTAACGAAAACGCAAAAAAATGAGCATTTTCGGACGTATTTCGGTGATTTCGACGCCCAAGAAGACAATCTCTCTGTCGGGCCGCATGTGTTATGCAAAAAATGCAACTGCCAAATTGAAAAATACGAAGCGACTATCAAAGAACTAACCACCTTGAAAGAACATTGCAAAGGAAATGTGGCCCGCTTGAAAACTGAAGTGGATAGCACGCGATCGAAACGATGTTCCAGCTCGCCTGGTAAAGGAATAAAGAAGTCTTGTTGTTCGTCGGCTGGCGATACGTTCTGGCAAGACACTTAAAATAAACATCCTTGCGGCATACAAAATTCCCAAATTGCAAATCCCATCCGTTTGGTCGGCGCTTAACGTATCGACACCGTCGAAAGTTTCAAGAACCTTTGTTATGGCTTCCTACAGAGCCTTCTCAAATCTTTTAGTATCTGAAGAACAACCGACATTTCAACACCTCATCACACAGAAATAATTTCTCATTTCACAGGCTTCTTTCCTGCAGTGTGCTCTCTTCTTGTAAACCAATCACAGAGTCGGTTGCGTTAGAAAGCCCATGGGAGGTCGTTAGGAGCCAATCGGCTGTCTCGTCCAAATTCTGGACGAGATCGATTTAAACAGGCTTATCATTGGCTCGGCGCTATCAAAGCAATAGCGCTCTGCTCCAGAGGTTTATCGCGCGGGTCACAATAGAGACATAACCGACCCCGGAAACCGCGCAAGAAAAACCTCTGGCACTTAGGGTACGATTAGCGCTAACCTAGGGATAAAATAAGGGTTAAATTTAATCCACCTAACGAGGTCGATTAACTCACTAATCGGCGAACAAAATTTTATCAAAACAAAGAAAATGGCGCGGTAAACTGTTCGTTAAGTTGGTCCAGTAAATAAAGAAAGCAACTTATACTAGAAATAGTTCCCCTTGGCGACTTTAATGATAGATGAACTTGCTGTTCTTACATATTCCGGAGAGAATAAAACGAGTTTTCGGCAGAAAAATGTAATATGCAGCGAAAGATGATCGAGTCAAGGCGGACTAACACCCGAAAACACGCAAATCTTGCAGTCTCGGCAATTACATAACATAATAAAGCTCTTGCTAAGCTTACAGCAATTATGCTAACTTTTTTGAACGATGAGATTCAAGAGATGTATTTTTTGTATTTAGCATGGCTTCCACGAAGCAGAATATATGAAGCTTAATAGTTAAGACTGAAAAACAAGATAAAACAGAATAACACGCCATGAAATATTCTTTTAGCGCTCGTAAATTTAAAAATGTCGTATAAACTCTTTACGTATCGTTTTAACGGTTTGGAGATTCTATCCAAGAATTCTTGAATGAAATAATTATTTTTGCAGCACTTACAGTAGAAAAGGGTCTGGAAATATCGCAAAAATAAGATATAACTTAAGCTTAAACTTAAATTGATGTCAAAAGAAGATGAAAGACAAGTTTTGATTTTTTTAACGTGAACTCTATACACAATCAAAGCTACGATATTGGTAAAAAACTATGAAAGCTCTTTCTTTGAAATCACTGCTTTATTATTCAGATTTAATCAAAAGGTTACATGGGTGACAATTTAGCTAATTTGACAATTGAAATAATCGAATGAACTCACCGATTCGGTTTACAGCTTTGTCAGTTTTAATTTTCCTTCTCGAAGTCAACATCGCTTTGAACTGAATCATTGATTTTCATTTCGTTTCCTTTGACCAAATCGCAAGAGATTACGTTTCTTTTCTTCGACTAAAACAACCAATATGAAGGTTTGATTTGTATAATTTGTGACGAGACTATTTGAGTCAAAATGGAAAACAAGAGCTTGCAAGCTTCGTGTAAGACACCTTTTTCCCGCGAATTGTCATGTTTGCGCGCGCCTGCATGTGAATAACTGGTCAAACCGGTTTATTCTGAGTTTAATCGGGGGATAGTTAATCGAGGGTTAAATCCGTTTTCAGGAACGCCTTTTTATCCCTCGATTAGTTATTCCAGGAATAAGAAATTTAATCATGGATTAACCGCTAATCGAGGGATATAGTTTAATCGGATTTCCAGGAACCGGGGCCAGAGTTCTAGTAATTTATCAGTTTAGCTCTTCTTTCCATGTCTGGATCATGTGGTTAATTATGGATCTCAATTACAGGAATCCCAGATTGGGATTAAGATTTAAGAAGTCGGCTGGAGTCAGTGAAAATCCAGAACCGAAGTCCTTTCCTACGTAAACAAGTGGACGAAAATTGATATCAACCTCCACCTCTGTTAGAAAGGTCTCAAGCTCCTCCTCAGTCAGGCAAATTTTGCCAATTGATTCCTTGAGTGCTCTTTTGACATGCCAACCAGTCGCTCATAAAATACCCCTATACGCGGGGCCAGTTCCACTACAAAGTCTCATTCAATTCCTAAGTTGGCAGTGTAATTTTGAACTTCATGGTTTTGCACTTCATGGTTTGGGCCACGGAGACATTGATGAAAGTCAAGGGTCCGCCTTGAAATTTCTTACAGGTGCCACAGCCATGAATTGTTTTCCTCACTTCATCTCTTCCCTGAGGAATATAATATTCATTTCTGAGTTGAGCTAACGTAAGTGAAACACTGGAATGAAAAAGTGTCAGGTGGTATTCCTTGATGAGTAGAATTTTTGCTTCTTTGACTTCGATATCCTTTAGCTCCCCAGTTTAATTGGTCTTTCTGTTTTTTTAGCTTTCTCGACAAATCTTCACTTGACAGCCACGCAGTTATTCGAAGAAGGGCGGAGTATTGCCTTTCCTCCATTCCAGAGGGTGTGGGATTGTCTTTGTTTCCAACCTTTCCTTCGTTAATGTTTCCTCTAGTCAAGTTAGAGGTTTCTCAGGTTTTCCGGGACCCTTTGTTTCACTTTCAATCTTCTCCAATGTCTCTTCAGCAATTTCTGGGACGTCTCAAGTTGGCCATGTTTCTTCATTGCCCTGGAGCCATTTTGGTCCATGCTACCAAAGGTCACACTTGTTCAGATCTTGTAGTGAGACTCCTGTTGTTTCTAAATCCACGGTGTTTTGACTGGTGCTAACATAACGAAAATTTATGCTCTTTGTTTCGGTGATCTCCTTGACTCGATTCTGAACGAAATTTGTTAGTGGCTGCTTGCTCGGACACCGATAAGTACGGCTAGAAGTTCCAATCGAGATTTGCCGAATTTCTTTATGGGAGCCACTCTTGACTTGGAGAAGATCAAATTAACACTAGCATCATAGCTCAAGTAGATAACAGAGGCATAAGCCTTGGTTGATGCATCGCAGAGCACAGCAACTGACAGTTAGAGTTACTTAATTTTTTCTGCAGTAAGATTTTCGACTTGTTCTAAGTGAATAGATAGATAAATAGTTTAATATATAGATAGGTTGAGCCTAACAGCGTAGCTCTCTGAAAAGAAAGCCGATGATCAACTTAACGAAGGCGAATGGTCGGAAGCACAAGAATTAAGATGGACGACCGGGATATTTTTCAATTTTAGCAATTCTCAAAAATAGTATTACGCGACCGTCTGCACAGTACATTTAGACCGTACAAAAGTTCACAAAAAAACAAAAACATAATTTCCGAATAAAATACACCTGTTGCGTATCAAAAAATGCTCGAGAAGCTGATTTGGAAACCAAAATTGCAAAAAATGCACAAACATATTTGCAATATTAAAAGGCGACGCGAGTCAAGTTAGAACTGTAAAATCCAAGTCTTGTTTTGTTTATATAAAATCGCTTTTCAACCTATGTAATGAATGAACAAACACATAAAAATGGACAACACAATCTTCTTTCGAAAAATTTTATTCAAATCTCCATAAGTTTTTGTTTAAAAGCAGGACGCGAACCATATATAGCACATCGAGACCGAGCTGTCTTCTATGAAAGAAATCAAAACGACTGAATTTGAGCACGTTTTATAAGCAATTCTCCAAAACTAACGACTGACACAAAGAAAAAGTCAATCACAGATTGATATCAACATAAATTCCCATCGAAAAATGTAATTTGTTTTACCGTTAAGTCCCTCGACTGCTGGATATTCTTTACATCTTCGCTTCTTCAGTTTTGAAATCCGAAGTGAGAAACATCTCTCCACATTGCTCCCGCGTTGATTAAAACGTATGAAGTTCCTCGAAGCAAAATTGTATCCCTGAAAGCTCATCTTTTTCCACTATAGCGGCTTCTGAGTATCCCTAGTATCCCTGTCTTGAATAGCAAACCGCGAAAAAATGTAGAGAAATAACGACTTTAATTTGAAACGGTTTTCTCCGCTAAAGCCTCGCTTTGGTTTCAAAATTGCTAAGATCCCGGATGTTGTGTGACGTCATACGCGCATGTTTAGCGACGTCATACGTGCCCGCGAGCTAGCCTTACGCAACGCTCGCTCGCTCGCTCAGACACACATGCTACAGACGCGCGCCCGCGAAACATTCCGCTAGCCATGACCATTAAAAATGACGGGCATAGGTTCTATGAGTATGTGGCTCCGCGAGAGCTCCGCTATTAAGTTTCAAAATTGCAGCCTGTTATGCTGAATTAGATGAAAATTGGTTATAGTAACCAGTTGCAGAGCATAGCTCCTTAAACTCTTCAATTGGAAAACACATGCACGAGGAGCACGGAATGTTAAAACCATACTTCAATAACAACTTTTCGGTACTCAAAAAGTGCCGAAACAAATTCGATTGCCTCATATACGAAATGCTGATAATCAAAGAATGCCAACTGTCCTTGAACGTGCAAGCAGATTCTATCCGCGCGAGGTTATTCATATAACACGCACAATGTAACAAGTAACACTCTTTGTCTTGAAAATGATGTTAGAAACATCGTAACGTCGGACAACTATAACAAAAACTTTACAACAGTAGAAATCTAAAGATTACAATTCAGATATAAAATATTATCTACACATATACAAATCAAACTAACTAGGATATTTACGAGATATATACAACCGCTTCGCCTACCTATGTGCAATTACTATAAATAAAACTGTTCTTGAGTCTGTTTGTTTCACAAACTTGGGCATGGAATTTTCGGCCATTTCTCAGATTGATGCTGAGGCGTAGGTAGGAGTTTGTGCAGTTTATGATCGAAGTTGTTACAAATGTTCTGGAATAGTTTGGACGTTAAGGCTCTTCTACGGTAACAAAGGCTATATAGGTTGAAGACAATAAGTGCATCACGATAAGTAATAAAAAGGGAAAGTAATTCTCATAGCACGCTTCTGTAAGCATTCTAGTTCATCAGAGAGATGGGACGGTAGTGCGTTATGGAAAACATGACAAGCATATTCTATGATTGGGCGAATACAAGTGGCATAAGAGGTTAAGAGCTCTTTACTTGTAATATTTGCTTCCCTTACTGGCCTAAGAAAATACAAACGAACAGACTTCAAGAACATGGTAGTTCCATTAAAGATCACTAGAAATTTTTAGACCAAAAAACTAGACACTCGACACCACCTCGATTGCTTTCCCGCTGACAAAAATGGGAAAGAGTGGGAAGTGGTGGAGAATGGTGGCTCCAAGCAGAAAGGGACTTGATATGACTCCAAACGGGACCCTTGCAAAACGGTAAATTTGCAGGTTATCTTTAGTCAGTGGCTTGGTGGGATTCTTGATCCACAGGAATCTAGCGACATCTCGATCTGCAGGTTGTAGACGTACTTGCAGGAAGACCTTTTCAATATCTACTGTCAGATCTACTTGTGATTCCTGACCGAAGTAAAACGCCACAGAGGCTTCTAAGATGACAGAACACTCGTTGAGACATTGGCGTTCCTTTTTGGCATTCGCTGATGCATCATACACAATTCTTACTTTAGACGTTCTTCGGTCGGGGGTGACGACACATGGTGATGAATGTAGTGTTTTTACATCCTTCAATTCTATCATTCACTTTCTCGATGATTCCTTTCTTGAGTTGATCGATCTTTGATGATGTTGTCATACTTTTGAAGTAACTCTGGATTTCCTTGAATTCTTTTCAGAAGAGAGTTTAGCCTACCAAGAGCCAGTTGGTAGTTGTCTGGGAGTTTCGGATTTTCTTCTTTCCATGGCCAAATAACTTCATATCACCCATTTGTCTTCCTAACAGTATCATTGAAGTTTTGGATAGCTTGGTCATCATCATAATCGTTGATTGTTTATTTAATTTCGATAGTTTCCAGTTTCCAAAATTCGTCCCAACTATGGTTCCACAAAATCATTTGAACCAGGGAGGACCCAACCCGGATGAAATCCCAGCAACTAGAGTCCAGGACCCACTTTCTTCCTCTGTGGTAAAATCAAATCGATGTAGTAGTCATTTCCAATCCGAAATCCAACAGTGGACACCTCTAGTTCATTTGGAAGAGTGTCAGCAAGTTGATGCTCCTTTTCAAGGGGTTCAAACTGCTCAGAATTAATGGGTGCCCTCTGAATCATTCCAGTGATCTTTGAAACCACGTTTGCTTGAATATAATGTTCATCGTCTCTCTATTCTTTAATTTCAAACCAAATTTAACCTTTCGAGTTTTAAATGCCTTGGGCTTCGTAGAGCCAAAAGTGAAGACAGTCAAGATTTCAGTATTGTTGGGCTTCAGGTGAATATTATGTACTTAATCCTCCCTTATGTAGGTTTCCTGGCTTCTTCAATCTAGCAAAAGTCGGGTGGCCTGCTTTTTTGAAGTTTTAAGGCTCACAGTATCTGCCAGTGAAGTCTGCATGAGTACTTGTTCACCAGAAACCAGTAGCGAACGTTCATCTTCAGGTACCATTAAGGGATCAGCTACAGTTTTATTTTATTTTTTAGAATAAAATGTTTTAGGACAAAGACTTCTGTGATGATTTCCAGCTTTCTGGCAATGCAAACATTCCAAGTGAAAGCGTGCTGGGCCCATAACCCAGATGTCCGAGGATCATAACCTCGCTCTGCTACCAAATGTCGCCGAGGATGCGATAACTTTTTTTCGTTTCAACCGCAAAAAGTTAAACAAAATGTCTAAATTTCTCAATCGCTCGCTCGAACCACGTTTTTTTTTTCACGTAACACTCAAGTACTCAGTACCCATCGTGCTTGATGACCTTTCCGCCACGCCTTCTGTCTAGTTTCCAGTTTTCAGTTTAAATTTGCGGGAACTCCGCGACACCACCAAACGTCGTGACTTTTTCTTAAATTCATACTAGTGTATCGAATAGATAGTGAATGCTGCGGCAAAATAGGATAAACAAAAAGGAACACCTCATCGAAATTTTCTTGTGTCTTATATTGCACGGTAAAAACAATGGTGCGCTAGTAAGCGTGTCGATGGGACGACGTTTAACACAACTCGCTGGTTCGAACAAAACCGGTTTATTGAAGATTTACTCCGCTTTTACACTTCAGGACTGTCAGAACAACGTGCACGCTTCGCCAAAACTCGAACTCACAACACAACTCTATCACGTGCCACTAAGTTATGTCACAACAAGAAAAATTGGAAAACTGGAATGGAAAGACCAGAAGCGGGAGGCACATCCCCGCTCCCAGTCGAGACAATGTCGAGATAATTTACAGTTCTAGCCTTTCGCTTTTTCTAGCAAGCAGAGTTTCGTGATCGGTCTCTTGTACTCCCCGTACTGAGTACGCACTGTGACCATTCGGACCATCCCGTCCTGTCCAGGATGTGTAGCTACAATCCATCCCAGCGGCCATACACCTCATGGCTTGTTTGATTCAGCGACCGACACTATATTTCCCTCTTTTAAGTTCTGACTTTTCTCCTTCCATTTCTTCCTCTCCATCAAGCTAGGAAGGTACTCCTTAGTACAACGCCTTCAGAAGAAGTTTGTCAGTGCTTGGGATTGTCGCCACATTTTAGTCGTGTTGATCTCTCTGTCACTAACTTCAGCATCCTCATAATTCGGATTTGCTAGCAGAAGCAAAAATGATTCGGTGTTATCGCTTCGACGTCACCTGCATCGCTAGACACGTGAGTAATAGGCCGACTCTTTAGTATCTCCTCCGCCTCAACTAGGGCTGTCCTCAGCACCTCTTTGGAAAAAAAACCCTGTTCGCCAATATCGCTTTAAGTGTCTTCTTCGTACACTGAACGAGTCTTTCCCACGCTCCTCCAAAATGTGGAGCACTTGGCGGCTGAAAATTCCACTACATCTCCTTAGGCGCGCAAAAGTTTTGTATTCTCTATTCATCCAGTAGCTTAATGCATTTCCGCAGCTAATTATTCGCTCCATCGAAGTTCGTTCCGTTATCACTGTAGATGCTCTGTGGCCGTCCGCGCCGCGCAATGAATCTCTTTAGTGCCATAATAAAATGATCTGTCGAAAGATCGTCCACCAATTCGAGATGGCACGCTCTCGTACTAATGCAAACAAACAAACAACCGTACACTTTAACTTGGCTGCGTCTCTCTTTAACCAGCAAAGGTCCCAAAAAGTCAACTCCGTTGTTCCGGAATACCATTCCAGATTCAACTCTGCACTCAGGTAAATCTCCCATCTGCTGTTCTTGAGGCTTCACTGTCTGACGATGACAGTAGTTACACTTGAACTTCACATTTCGTACAGCCTGACGACCATGAATAATCCAGTACTCTTGTCTAATCTGATTTAGCAAGTGTTCGGTTGGTGGATGGTGGTAGGTACGATGCATTTCCTCGATAATCAGCTGTGCGAGCTCATGACGTGAATCGATTATCTTGGGATATCGCACCTTGTATGGTAGTGAATGCGCTCTCTGCAACCTTCCACCCACAACTATGAATCCATCTTCCATCCTTGGATCGAGAGGCTTAATTCTGTTTCGCTTGGGGATCTCCTGGCCTTTCTCCAGACACAGTCTCTCCTCGCCAAATGATTCAGCTTGTGCTCTCTTAACCAGGTAATTCTGAGCAGCCTTTAGTTTCGATGACCTAAGCGGACCTATCAAACGTTCTCCCGTCTTTACTTGTGTATTGTGCGCAAACCGCATCACATAAGCTGTAACCCTTCTCAGCTTTGCTAACGATGAATACTTCTTCCATCCCAACACAGTTTCGGTTTCTTGAGACACTCCGACCCATTTTCCCTTCTTTTTCTCTCTGGCATCATCTTCATCCGGAAGCACTCCGACCTTTTTCTTAGGCCAAACCTCTGCGGGATGATACAGAAACTTAGGTCCGTCATCATAGCGGTAGCCCATGTTAAGTTCTGCAGGGTGCAGTCCTCGGGTGATGTCGTCAGCAGGATTGCTCACTGTCGGCACGTATCTCCTGGTCACTGTTCCCGCCCCCAATGTGGCTTCCAGGTCGCTCATGATTGTGTGAATCTCAGATACTCGGTTGTCAACGAAAGCTTTGTACTTAGAACTTGTTGGGTGGATCCAATGTAGGACTGTGGCAGAGTCACTCCAGAATGTTACCTTTGCTATCTTCGTTTCCATCTCATCCAACAGTGTGTCAGCTAAATGCGCCACCATGAGAGCTCCCATAAGTTCCAAACGGCAAATAGATTGAGCTTTCAGGGGTGCAACTCGTCCTTTCCCTGCGACAAGTCTACACTCGGCCATGTCATCTTCAAACTCGCGTCTTAGGTATGCACAGGTGCCGTAAGCATCTTGGCTAGTATCGCAGAAAACGCGTAGCGTGGTTTTTCTAACAGCTTTGTCTTGACTAAGGAGGGCTCTCGGAATCCTCACATCGCCAAGTTCTTCTGCTTCCTTGCACCATTCACGCCACTCTCGAAGATCAGCTTCTTTCAACTCTTCATCCCACTCGTACTTGAAACAATTTAAGTTCTGCAGAATTATCTTACTCCTAATAGAGAAGGGGAGGATAAGTCCTCGTGGATCCCACACTGAGAACACTTGGCTTAAGATTTTCCTGTTCGTGGTACCTGGATCACCTTTGAGTCCAGTAAACTTGAGCATATCCTCCTGAGCATCCCAGGTGATAACTAACGCTCTGTCTGTTGGCAACTTATCCTCACTCAGTTCGAGGAATCGTGGAGATCTTTCTTGCTCAGGGATAGTCGCTAAGACTTCTGGGTCATTCGTCAGCCATTTGTGCAGGTAAAAAACCCCACGACGCAGTAACTCTGTCATCTGCTTCCGCATTTCAATAGCTTCTTCTCGAGAATTTGTAGAAGGTAGAAGTCATCCATGTAAAAGTGCTTGTAGACCGCTTTGACGCCTAAGGGTAGATCTTCTCCGTTCTCATCTGCATTACGTCTCATCGTGTAGTTTGCTCTAGACGGGGCAGACACCTCTCCGAAAACATTTCTCTCAAACTGATACACGCTTGGTTCCTCTTCAAGTGATTCTCTCCATAAGAATCTCATCGCTGGCTTATCACTCTCAGGAAGGCGTAGCATGTGGTACATTTCTTTCACGTCTGCAGCCATCGCAATTCTTCCCTTGCAGGATCGGAGGAAAACACCAAACATAGAGGCAGAAGGTCCGGTCCAGTGTAGATCTTATCGTTCAGATCTTGACCCATGAATGTCGTCGATAATAATGATAATAAGTATTATTATAAAAATTTTAAAGCGCTTACATTACAGAGTATCCTGAAGCGCTTTAAAGTATTAAAAACTATATATATAAAAACAAAACCTTAAAAAATTACACTTCTTACCTAAAATTTAAAAAGTTAAAATCTCATGATCCGATGCATCGTATACTCTTCTTAGACGATCGAGTTTCTTGGGATTGATGACAAACCTGTGCGGCAAGTATCAAGTTACCTTGCTATCGATCCTCACTTCCTATTCACTCAGTTTTTTCACATAACCCTTCTCAACATCATCCTGAATTGATTTTGCATATCTTTCTCTGATTTCAGGATTGTTCTCAAACTTCTTCTCCAAAGACTTCAGCCTCCTCTTGGCCATGTCATAGTTGTTGGGTAATGACGGGTGCTCCTCTCTCCAAAACAGACCTGACTCATACGCATCTTCGTCCTCAATCTTAACAGTTGTTCGCCCCATTAACGCCAATGCTCGCTTGTCCTCAATTGAACGGGTTGCATTTGCAAGTCTCACCACGCCTAAAGTTTCTATCTCTGACTGTGCCATGACTAGCTGCTTCAGTTCCTCGTCTTCACCGACACTTCTCTCATACACTTTGAACGCGTTATATGGTGATGCTTCCCTTCGTTCACCTGGTAACCAGTTAGTACCTGAATCCGTGTCACGCAAGTCTAAGTCTTTCAGGTGTGGATACTCATGCTTGATTGTCGACCACCTCAACTTCTGATCGGGGCCATTTAATTCAGGGATCGTTTTTAAGTCCCGCAACACGTACTTAACCTCCTCTTTTCCAACTCGAGCGACGCGGCATTTCGTAATGTGCTGGGAGGCGAACGCCTTCTGCGCATTTACTCCATGAATTTCGAGGTCTACCTCTTTGCCTTTAAGCCCTAATGACTGTGCTAAGCCTTCATCTATAAGCACAAATTAAAATGATTTTGCTTCGTGGCACTCACGGATAATATTGTCGATCAAGCCATCAGCACTTGCGAGTTACCTCCTCAGACGAAAAATCTTCGTGTCGATGACCCTAGAACTTCTAAGTTCTATCTTCTTCCAAAAATTCACAAGACTGGCAATCCCGGCAGACCAATAGTATCAGCATGCAATTGTCCAACCTCCAACATCTCTGCATATCTTGATTCCGTCATGGCCCCTCTGGTCAAACAACTTCCTACATATGTTAAAGACACAAACCACGCCGTTCAAATCATGGATTCGTTCACTTTTGCCGGCCCTAATCGATATCTCTTCACCATGGATATCAAATCACTCTACACAGTCATTCCCAATAACGAAGGACTTGAGAGTTTAAAACACCATCTAAACCTGCGTCCTAAACAGGAACCCCCAACGGATACCCTTGTTCGCTTGGCGGAGTTGGTCCTTCACCTCAACTCCTTTGAATTCAACGACAGCTACTACCAACAAGTCGGAGGAGTTGCTATGGGTACGAAAATGGGCCCCAACTACGCTTTTCTCTACGTTGGGTATGTCGAGAACAGAATGCTCCAGGACTACCAAGGCGACAGACCTGAATTGTACAAACGCTACATCGATGACATCGTTGGTGCTACTTCTGGTTCCCGGCAAGATCTCGAAGATTTCATAAGCTTCTGTTCAACATATCATCCTGCACTCAAGTACACCTTTGAAATTAACGACACATCGATTCCTTTTTTAGACCTCCGCCTCTCCATAACTGAGAACAAGATAACAACCTCTATCCACTACAAACCTACAGACACTCACAACTACCTTCACTACGAGTCATCTCACCCTCCTCCTTGCAAGAACGCCATCCCTTATAGTCAATTTCTTCGCCTGCGTCGTATCTGTTCCGACCAGGAGGACTACAACACCAAATCTAACGAGATGGCGTCTTATTTCAAGGCGAGAGGCTACCCAAGCGAGGTAGTTACAGCCGGTCAAACAAAGGCAGCAAACATCAGCCGTCAGAGTGCCGTAGAGAGGTCAGGACACCCGGCATCTGCTGTGAGATCTGAAAGGGTTCGCCTTGTACTTACTTACCACCCAAAGAATCAGGATGTCAAGAAAATCTTGTTAAGGAACTTTGGTATTCTGACCGACGATCCTCGAACAAAGGACATTTTCACCACGCCCATGTGCGTTTATCGGCGGGATGCCAATCTTCGAGACATCCTGGTTCACAGCACCTTTTCATCACACCCGGACCAAGAACAAGCTGGAACATTTCCTTGCAAACGAGCAAGATGCAGGACATGTGCCTTCACTGGCGGGACTTCCAATATCAACCACACGAACGGAATCATACACCTCAAAGGACGCCATAGCTGCACCACGACCAGTGTCATTTATACCATCATTTGTACCCGCTGTCAAGTTTTGTACATTGGGGAGACTGGTCGTCGGCTCGCAGACAGATTCGGCGAGCACCTCCGCTCTGTGGAAGGCTACAATCACAGCCAACGCTATTGCAACGGAGGATTCCCCGTTGCCGAACATTTCAACCAATCGGGACACTCAATCAACAACATGTCGGTGTCGGTGATAAAGAAAATCACGGGAGCAACTGCCGCACGACAGAGAGAAGAAATGAGGCTAATCCTTTTACACAAGACCTTGGCGCCTCGTGGAATTAACATTGACTTTAAATTCTAATTTTCCATGAGGCTACATTGGCTTCAAGTTTCATTCTCTGTCACATTTATGCGCGCTAAGCGCGCGCTCGAATTCGCGTTTTATTTGAATATTTTTGAATAGCGTACACACAACAAATTGTACGTGTGCACGAGCGTTTGTCTCGTTAAAGTAACAGAAACACTGATGAAGGGGTTATCCCCGAAACGTCTGACTGTCTTTATCAGTTCTTCTTCATCTATAAGCGTCGTGTTGCAGCCCGAGTCACGCAATGCCATTGCTCGTTGTTTCCCCTTTTCACCAAACATGACTACATGAAGTACTTCAACCAACGGACAACCGCCAGCCTCACGACTAGAGTACGCTGAGTGACGATGCTCTTCGCGCGGTTCCTCAGCCTGATTTTGCGGTGTGCCCTCACTCTGCTGAGCAGGCTGCTGATCTCTCTCACCCTCCGGCACTCCTTCTGATTCTCGCTTGGCTCTCGCTCGTTCAATAAACTTCAATTCGACGTCATGGACGAGAGTGTGGTGGCGCATGTCACAGCCTTCAACTTTACATTTGTTCTTACTAGGGCATTTCTTTAGTCGATGACCGGGTAACAAACACGACAAGCAGTTTATCCAGAACTTTCTCTTTTTCGATTGTCGACATCTCTTAAAACTTTTTACACTCTTCTAATGTGTGGTTAGCTGACTCGTGAACTAGGCACTTCTTCGCTGTACTTTTGGTACGTGAAGAATGTTCTCCTGTCGCTCCTGCAAACAGCTTACAACCATCGCCTTTCCCGGAGTCAGACCGTTTCCATTCTTTCTTCTCCGGCATCCACTGTTTTTTAGACTCGCTGATTTTTGCCTCTTTTTCCAGCAAATCGGCGAAAGACTCCCAGGTTGACATTTTTGGTTTTCGGCCCATCTACCAAAAGGCGCACAGGAAGTTTCGCTACGTTTGCCTCAGGGACTTGTGATTTAAGCTCGTGAACAAAGCCATGCTCCTTGTATATGCCCATCAGCTCGGAAACCGTTTCTTGATATTGCCTGATCTGGTCACTCGTTTCTTTTCCTATGACTGGAAATTGGTCTACGCGTCTTTTAACCGCTGACACAACCGTGTCCACGCGACCAAAACGTTCGTCCAGCGTGCTCCATGCTTCTTCATATTTGTCTGAACCCGGCATAAATTTTGCGAGACACGTTTTTGCCCCTCCTTCAACAGCGTCTAACAGAAATTTAAGTTTCTCTGTTCCATCGTAAACTCCCCTTTTGTCAACTTCCACTTTAAACGCTGCTTTGAATTTGGAGTACTCAAGTGGATTTCCGCTGACTTTCATCATGTTCGGTTTGACTATTTTAACGAAAGCTGGAAGCATTTTCTCAAACAGTTGATCTAAGTTTGGCACACTTGGGTTCCCTGTGGCACAGATTTCCCGCCAAGCTGGTTGCTTTTTACCACATGATTCGCTTGTTTCTCGTTTACTTGATTTAATTTCCTCTTCTGCTGCTCCCCTGAATTAACACGCTTTCCTTGTTCGCCAGGTCGTTTGTCACCAGTAATATTCTGAGTGTTTGGAGCCGAATTCAACTCTAAGCGCGAGACACGATCGTGTAGGCTATCAATCGGCAATTCGCTCAGCTCTTTATCATTTATATCTCTATTGTTAGACAAACGTTCCTCTCGGGCCATTGCATCTTCGTACTGATACTCTATTTTTGATTCTTCGGCTCTCTTCTTAAGTTCCAGAAGCTTTGCACGTTGCCGTGCTTCGGCACGTAACAGTTTGATTTCTTCTTCGCACTCTCGCTCGGCTATTTTTAGCTCCAGGGCAAGCTTCTCGGCTTGCAGTTTCTTTCGCAAAATTGAACTCTTGCTCAACTTAGATGAAGTCGTGGACTCATTAGACGTAAAAAGTGGCAGTGTTTTGTCTCTCCGTCCGTTGTCACTCGTTTCGATGTATATATGACTTGGACGAGTCTTTCGTCTGTCATTCACAGTTGATGTTGTTGTTGATGAACACGCTTACCGCTCGACGGTTGAATAATTTTCTCGCTTGACACTTGAACTCACTGGATATCCGGCGCATAAAGGACCAAATGTCGATGGGACAACGTTTAACACAACTCGCTGGTTCGAACAGAACCGATTTATTGAAGATTTACTCCGCTTTTACACTTCAGGACTGTCAGAACAACGTGCACGCTTCGCCAAAACTCGAACTCAAACACAATTCTATCACGTGCCACTAAGTTATGTCACAACAAGAAAAATTGGAAAACTGGAATGGAAAGACCAGAAGCGGGAGGCACAAATCGGAATGACACTTTGGCCGTGTGAAAATGCACACTAGCTAGAAATATGGCACAAGCTGCCCGAGCCGAGCTCTTTTTTGAACTTTGCCTTAATCCCAGCCACTGTAAAACTCTCGCTTTTCTCGCCTATCGCCCAAGCGAAATTCGCGTTGCAAACTTCACCTTTAAATCTTCTGCTTCAATTGTTTTTAAACAAAACTCAATCGCAAATGCCAGTGTAAAGACTAAAGGTTTCTTTTAGAAAATAACCTCAATAACAGTAAAACTGATAGTGTATGCAAATTTTTGTTAAAATCTGACACCGTGCAAGTTCGAATGCATGCATATTTTACTGTTGAAATTCTTGTAGTAAAAGAACAATCTGGCAATTAATCGTCGCCAAGAATCGATAATGAAAACATGACATTGCTTATAATTTATAACAATGTGTGACCTTATAGTGCTGCATGAAAATAATATTTCACGGGAAAACTCACATATAAATACGAGACGGCCGTGACCAAAAGCGCTTTGATCCACGTAACGAAAGTGTTTAAAGAAAATAACGTCATTGATAGCGGACGTCGAGCGCGAAGGCCCGCTCGCGGAGCTCCATGCTCATAGAACCATACCCGTCACTTTTCATGGTCATGGCTAACGGAATGTTTCGCGGGAGCGTACGACGTCATGCAGGGTTAGCTCGCGGGCGCGTGCGACATCGTGCAAGGTTAGCTCGCTGGCGCGTACGACGTCGTGCAGGGCTAGCTCGCGCGCGCGTACGACGTCGCCCAACATGAGCCCGGTCGTTAATCTTTTAAATTATTGTGCTTCCGACCGGTAATAGGTCCATGATAACCGTCACGTCACCAAATGAAGAAACCATAACGAGGGAAAATGCTTCTTAGACCTAACGAGGGAAAACCTAACGAGGGAAAACCTGTTTTAAAACAGCTTTACGCTCGTTAGTTTTTCCCTCGTTAGGTCTAAGAAGCATTTTCCCTCGTTATGGTTTCTTCATTTGGTGACGTGACGGTTCTCTCTCTCTCTCTCTCTCTCTCTCTCTCTCTCCTCTCTCTCTCTCTCTCTCTCTCTCTCTCTCTCTCTCTCTCTCTCTCTCTCTCTCTCTCTCTCTCTCTCTCTCTCTCTCTCTCTCTCTCTCTCTCTCTCTGTCTCTCTCTCTCTCTCTCTCTCTCTCTCTCTCTCTCTCTCTCTCTCTCTCTCTCTCTCTCTCTCTCTCTCTCTCTCTCTCTCTCTCTGTCTCTCTGTCTCTCTCTCTCTCTCTCTCTCTCTCTCTCTCTCTCTCTCTCTCTCTCTCTCTCTCTCTCTCTCTCTCTCTCTCTCTCTCTCTCGCTCTCTCTCTCTCTCTGTCTCTCTCTCTCTCTGTCTCTCTCTCTCTCTCTCTCTCTCTCTCTCTGTCTCTCTCTCTCTCTCTCTCTCTCTCTCTCTCTCTCTCTCTCTCTCTCTCTCTCTCTCTCTCTCTCTCTCTCTCTCTCTCTCTCTCTCTCTCTCTCTCTCTCTCTCTCTCTCTCTCTGTCTCTCTCTCTCTCTCTCTGTCTCTCTCTCTCTCTCTCTCTCTCTCTCTCTCTCTCTCTCTCTCTCTGTCTCTCTCTCTCTCTCTCTCTCTCGCTCTCTCTCTCTCTCTCTCTCTCTCTCTCTCTCTCTCTCTCTCTCTCTCTCGCTCTCTCTCTCTCTCTCTCTCTCTCTCTCTCTCTCTCTCTCTCTCTCTCTCTCTCTCTCTCTCTCTCTCTCTCTCTCTCTCTCTCTCTCTCTCTCTCTCTCTCTCTCTCTCTCTCTCTCTCTCTCTCTCTCTCTCTCTCTCTCTCTCTCTCTCTCTCTCTCTCTCTCTCTGTCTCTCTCTCTCTCTCTCTCTCTCTCTCTCTCTCTCTCTCTGTCTCTCTGTCTCTCTGTCTCTCTCTCTCTCTCTCTCTCTCTCTCTCTCTCTCTCTCTCTCTCTCTCTCTCTCTCTCTCTCTCTCTCTCTCTCTCTCTCTCTCTCTCTCTCTCTCTCTCTCTCTCTCTCTCTGTCTCTCTCTCTCTCTCTCTCTCTCTCTCTCTCTCTCTCTCTCTCTCTCTGTCTCTCTGTCTCTCTCTCTCTCTCTCTCTCTCTCTCTCTCGCTCTCTCTCTCTCTCTCTCTCTCTCTCTCGCTCTCTCTCTCTCTGTCTGTCTGTCTCTGTCTCTCTCTCTCTCTCTCTCTCTCTCTCTCTCTCTCTCTCTCTCTCTCTCTCTCTCTCTCTCTCTCTCTCTGTCTCTGTCTCTCTCTCTCTCTCTCTCTCTCTCTCTCTCTCTCTCTCTCTCTCTCTCTCTCTCTCTCTCTCTCTCTCTCTCTCTCTCTCTCTCGCTCTCGCTCTCGCTCTCGCTCTCTCTCTCTCTCTCTCTCTCTCTCTCTCTCTCTCTCTCTCTCTCTCTCTCTCTCTCTCTCTCTCTCTCTCTCTCTCTCTCTCTCTCTCTCTCTCTCTCTCTATATATATATATATAAAAGTGTACGAAGTAGTTAAGATTGTAAAAACATTTTATCTGCTACTCGGAGTTTCACGTGTTGCAAGCAACACGATCATCAGGCAACAGCCAAAAATTCAAAAAGTACAAAAATAGAAATTCTACGGGATACAGAACAATACATCGTTTGTGTAACTATATACGTATACGCGCAAGGTTTAAGTGCGTATATTACAATTTATTCCTCGCGAAGCGAGGGCCGAAGGCCCGAGCGTAGCGAGGTTAATAAATTTGGCGGCCGAAGGCCGCTCGGGTGCTCGGGTCTCGGGAGCTGAGCCGCGCGCAATCGAGCGAAAAGTTTATATATATATACTGAAGATGTCGTGCAATTGCCTAGCAACAAAAATCGTGACCGCTGACAATGGCGCGCTCTCATGGTTATTCATTGAAGCGGCCGGGCTGACGGTTGGGGGTTGGAAGCCTATCCCATAATGTCTCATCACGTGACCTCGCATTTGCCAGTGATCGCCGAGGCAAGCAGTGGCTGTCAAGACACCCTTTTCAAGGCCTCTTGTCTGTCGGTCTTCTTTTGTCAGGATTTGCAATGTCAAGAAAACTTCTCTTGCAACGAACAGATACATGCTTTCGAAAATTTGTTTGAAGGATGACACGACAAACGAAATTTGCGCGCGCTTGAACGCGTAAGCATCCAACTGCTTGTCCACGCATATGACGACACTCTTGCACTGTGTTAACCAAATAAGTGCTCTAAAAAACTGAAAACCTTTGGGAAAAAAGTTCTTCTCGTAATAGCTATTTGTTTTATCCACGGTTTTAGCTAGACACAGTAGTTCTGATGTCAGCGACAGAAAAAACCGTAACTGACGCGTACAGCTAGCTTGTACGCGCGATATAGCGCGCGATATAGCGCGCGCATGTATTTTATTTTGCTGCGTGTTTTGTACTGATTTGAGCTTTCAGCACTGATGCATTTGCCAAGATTTTTTCCGCTATAACCTTTGTTCAAGACAGTTTTTGGAAATACAATGTAACCCTTTTTATACTCATTTACTTGAACTTGCTTCGGTCTAAATTCGTTTTATTCCTCAAAGAATTTTCATATTCAACTCTGCAAACGTGCGCGAATTTCCTAAATCAGCTCGCCGTCAATTCAAAGCATTGACTGAAAGTACCCACACTTTGATGGTTTTATTCAGCTTGAAAAACCTGGAGGGATCTGGAGGGATCTGATGTTTTAAGTCGTTATGATATTAAGGAATACGTTATTAATGTTAAAATGCTAGTGATGCTTCGATTAAGAAGGAGGTACAACTGCACTTTCCTGGTATTTTCGGATATAAGAGACATGAGAGGCGTGTAATATGAAAGTGCGAGAAACGCCTCTGGCAACCAGAGTAATTAGGCTCAAACTAGACCCGAAAAGAGTCCAACGGCCGATAATGTAAGACAAAGTCCTTTTTCCTCCGCATAGCAAATAAAATAAAAATATCTAAGAGACTATTTTATAAGATTGTACTCGCTCCAGCGGAGTTTCGGTGGTTAACCTTATCGAGAAAGGATTTCCAGCCACTTGTTCAATCCAGCGTTGTTGTATTTGCTGTTCTTTCTCATTTGCATCAGAAATTGGTCGTGTTTCACCGAGAGCAGGGGGGGAGGTTGAAAGCCTATCCCATGATGCAACGCAACGAGTTACCGGCGACATTTGAAGTGAAATCTCATATTTCGGTGATTTGGCGGGTAGTCTGTTTTAGTACATGCTGTAAATTGATCATTATTGATTTTCTCGCATACATTACTTATGATATTTGCAAAGAATATGTTGCTTCCTCTTGAATATTCATGTTTAACTTTTGTAATCAATTTCGTAATTCTCATGACCTGTATCCTATTAACTCCTGCAATCTCAACCATTCAAGCGAATAGTGAATTGAATAAGCAATTATTTGATACACAGTACATAGAACAACAGCTACAGAAGTATGTAAAGGGAACAGGTTAATTTTGGGAGATAGCACTCACAAACTTCAAAAAGGTCCACATCGCTAAAATTTTGCAGTGTATCCTCCCCCGAGCTTCGCGAGGTTCTGCGAGACACGTATTTCTAGTAATTCAACACATTGATACACTGCCCAAATATGGTAAAAAAGTTATCGATATGCGTTATGTCTACATGACATATAACCAGCGATGGCGGTAAATTTCGCATTTTGAAAGAAAGTGAAAATGATTGCTGCCTGCAATTTCGTGTTTTTGGCGAAAAGTGTGTGAACTATTAGTTAAAAAAGGGAAAAGAAAGAAAAAAAAGAGAAGAAAAGAAAAGAGAAAAATACTGTTCACATGATTGGACAAAAAAGGCGCAAAATTTTCGCGTTGTCGCGGTCGCAGTGTTGATTCTTGGCGTAGCTGAATGAAAACTGGTTCAAAGTTTAACCGCTCGACAAGAAGTGAATGAAGGAGCACAATTTTCGTGAAATTCCTTTGGTAATCACCTCTGGAATATGATATAGACTTGATGTTTCCTCAGAAAAGTTTCTGAACTCGTCATTACGGCTGTGGGAGCTAAAAAACGAGCATTCCAAGTTTGTAAACAACATTGATCGACTCAGCTCGTACTTCGATGTTGGAAAATTTGGTGCTTATGGAAGGGACTAAAAAGCCAAATCAACTACAGGTACGATGTTTTAACCGTTTCTTGTATCCTTTAGCTGTGAATTTTTGTAAGCTTACTGTCCACGCTGCAGTTCTTTCCGACTTTTCGCCGCTATCTTTAGGTTCGTAGCCGTGTGTTTCTTCAATTTGTTTTGATTCTGAATTGAACTTTTTAGGATACGAAACACTTGTAACTAAGACATTCTATGCCATTTCGCTGTGTTTTAATTCTTGTAGTCACTACTCTGTCTCGTTCTTTGAGCAGACGAAAGCTCTTCGTAGAAACTGTCAACTGATTGTGTACGCTAAATTAATTTTAGCTTGGCAAAAGTTTCGGCATTCATTGCTTGTTGTTTAAGAAATGGTGTGAGGTAAAATATTGTAGTTAGCCTTTTTACTTAATGAAAGGTTGTATATCTCAATGATTTTTTTCTCGAAACTGTGATTTGTTATCAATGTGTTGAATTATAAAACAGTTATAGTGTTCAAGCTTGCACAATATTGACAAAGGCGCCACTTTCATTCATGAACTGTGTGATGTTGCAAGTTTTGCGCGGTAAAACATCTGTAAGCTTTTTTTTTTTTTTAAATGAAAGGCTTGTCGGCGATACTTATTTCTTCAAACTGTGCTTTGTTATCAATGTGTTGAATTATAAAACTATTATAGCGCTCAAGCTTGCGTGATATCGCCTAATTTTAGCCGACTCGGCCTACGGCCTCGTCGGCTAAGTATTAGGCGATATCACGCGCGCTTTCGCGCTATAATAGTTAAATAAACATTCAGGTTATGGAGGTGTTCAGTAGAAATTTGTTCGCGTGTCTACATTTTGACATCAATTCGCTCCTCTTATTTAGCGAAGCCATATTGGGTTTGCAGATGATAAAAAAAAATTTCCCATAAGCATAAACTGCACTTTTTGCTTACATTTGTATAGGCGATGGTTTGCTTGACTTTTCTCCATATGATGTTGTACTTGATGTTGTGATCTTTTAGGCTCCATATATATTTACTGAGTTCGGTTACGTGTCTATATCTATCGTGTTTGAATGAGCATATATGATTGTTATATCTAACTTTAAATGTAGTGTCACACAGTCCGATATATGTTTCTTTTGTGTTTGGTGTAGATACCACTGCTTGATATATGATACTTGTATCTTCACAATTACCATTCATGGGACACGTGCATTTGTTGCGGCACTTGCAATTTGACTTTTGGACTTCAATTGGCTTTGATTTGCGTACTACTGCTTTGTTGTGGTTGGTAATGATGGTCTTGACATTACTCATGCAGCTATAGCTTAGTTTCAACGTGTTTCGATTGAATATTTTATGCAGAGGATTTGTTTTTGGCAGTTGCCTGATGATCGTGTTGCTTGCAACACGTGCAACACGCGGGATGTTGGGAGAACACGAGAAAAGCTTGTAAACCACGAGCCGTAGGCGAGTGGTTTACAAGCTTTTCGAAGTGAAGTGTACAATGAAGCCCGTACTTCTCTACATTTTAAGTTCTGAATGAAAACTAAGCTCATTGTTTTCTAAGCCTACAGTTGAATTGTTTGATCATTCCATGCAAATAATTTGTTTAACCATAAACCTATAATTTTTGTTAGCTTCATTTTCTTCTTGCTAATTGATCATCCTTGCTTGGACACATAATCATAATTTAAACTGCATCGGGTACAAAAGTACTCAATGAAAAAATCTCAAAAACGAAACACGATAAAGCGTAAGATAAATGGAATCGGCGTAAAATAATTAAGCTTATCCTAAACAACAAAGCTATAAGCTTAAGCCTTGCTTTTGTCTTATTTAGAAGTTATCTTAGGATTTGTAGGAACATTTATAAACTTCAGTTCAGTGAATTTCAATCGAAAATTCCTCAGTTTGAAAGCCATTGTTTTCTCTTTGGGATCCATAATTTTTGAGCTTTCCACTAAAATAATAGCTAAACCTTCAGTTCAACGAACTTCACAAAGTACATATCGAGGTTGTTTTGATTGTCATTGATCGCTGCATGTAAGCCTTTCCAAGCCAATGTTAAATGAAAATATATTCCTGTTGTTGATATCAGTTTTAAAATATTAAAGCTTAGTGTTCTTTTGTCGTTAAGCCGTTTTTTGTTTGCGTGCGTGGGGATTTATTTTTATTTTGTAGGTTTGAGCAGCAACTTATCGTTTACAAGAAACATATCTTCTCTTCTCATCTTCTAACAGACCACAATATGCAATAAGACACTAAACCGGCTCGAGTTGTGAAATTCTTTCTCCTCACGCTTGTGTTGATGGAGTGGAAAATTGAACTTTGTTTACTTTACAGTTTTCTATGAGTTTACCGGCACAATAGTTAATAGTTAATAGGTCTTTGGCCAATCGGAACGCGCGTAGTATCTCAGTTATTTTATAAATATATATATATATATATATATATATATAACTAGTACAGGAAAAATTGAACTCTTCATCTGCTATAAAAGTGCTCAATACATTAATGTAGAGCGAAGTATATGTTTATGGAGGAAAGAAACAAATAAACTACGCTTTCATCCCGACAAGCCTGTTTCGTGGTTGCCCACTCATCAGGGGATTCAATAAGAATATTCCTTGCCGTCGCTTCTTATATACAAAATAATTTACATAATAACAATAACAAATCTATGCGGCGCGAAGTTTAACAGTTCAGCTGTTGCGTAGAAGGGCTTTGTTTCTATGGCGGCAAGAAGACACGAGTTCATTACGTTTGTTAAGTGTAGAAAGTTTCGGTCGGCAAATGATTAGAAATTTTTAATTTCCTTTAGGCAGAGGTTGCATCTTTTGCTTGAGCTGTTGTACGGTGAATGCGAAGACAGGATGCGCCATGAAATATAGTGTTCGATGTTGTTGTCTTTGAGAGTCCAGATGTACTTGCTTAGTTCAGTTGAGTTTCTGTGTTTAGAGTGGCGGAATGATGCGGTGTGGTTTCGGTATCTTGTTTTGAAGTCGTTTCCGTGAGTCCGATGTATGTTTCTGTTGTGTTGTTGTCGTTGCGCGTGACTGTAGCTTGGTAGATGACTGATGATTGTAGGCAGTTTCCGTCGAGTGGGCATGTGTTCTTTTGTCGGCAGTTGCATGTCTTCTTGTCTTGAGTGGTATTGGAGTTAGCTGTGGCGACGTCGTTGGCTTGCGTGGATGACTTTAGAATCTGCTTATTATGGTTATCAATTATCTGTTTGGCGTTATTCATGCAGCTGTAACTTATTTTTATGGTGTTGCGGTTGAACATTTTTCGGAGCTTGTGATCTTTAGGGAAGTGCTTGTCTATTAGGGCGAGGAACTTGTATCCGATGTTGGTGCTGGTGTTTTTGCTAAATGGAGGTTTATACCAGATGATGTTGTTGCGTTGTCTGTTTTTCCGTCTGTTTGTTGTTGGAGGTTCATACTGTAGCGTGTATTGGTAGCCGCTTTCGTCGAGTGCTTTCTGGTATGGAGGGACGGCTTTGTCAAAGGATGCTTTGTCGGAAGATAGGGATGAAAGGCGTTTGTTGATGCCGGCGGGAATGTTCTTTGCAGTGATGGGCGGGTGATTGCTCTCGCGGTGGACGTATTGAAGTTTAGTGTTCGGTTTAGTGAAGGGCTGATAGGTGCTTTGGTTGAGGTTAAATGTGACGTCTAGGAAGTTAATGATTTGTTTGTTAGCTTCTATGGTAATGCGTAGTCCGTTATTATTAAAGATGCGGCATATTTCTTTCTTGGTGTTCTCTGTGTCTCTGGGTGAAGCGTTAGTAATGGCTAGTCCGTCGTCTCGGTAAAGAGACGTCTTCAATACGTCCACCGCGAGAGCAATCACCCGCCCATCACTGCAAAGAACATTCCCGCCGGCATCAACAAACGCCATTTAGCAAAAACACCAGCACCAACATCGGATACAAGTTCCTCGCCCTAATAGACAAGCACTTCCCTAATAGACAAGCACTTCCCGCAACGACAACAACACAACAGAAACATACATCGGACTCACGGAAAACGACTTCAAAACAAGATACCGAAACCATACCGCATCATTCCGCCACTCTAAACACAGAAACTCAACTGAACTAAGCAAGTACATCTGGACTCTCAAAGACAACAACATCGAACACTATATTTCATGGCGCATCCTGTCTTCGCATTCACCGTACAACAGCTCAAGCAAAAGATGCAACCTCTGCCTAAAGGAAAAATTTCTAATCATTTGCCGACCGAAACTTTCTACACTTAACAAACGTAATGAACTCGTGTCTTCTTGCCGCCATAGAAACAAAGCCCTTCTACGCAACAGCTGAACTGTTAAACTTCGCGCCGCATAGATTTGTTATTGTTATTATGTAAATTATTTTGTATATAAGAAGCGACGGTAAGGAATATTCTTATTGAATCCCCTGATGAGTGGGCAACCACGAAACAGGCTTGTCGGGATGAAAGCGTAGTTTATTTGTTTCTTTTCTCCATAAACATATATATATCTGTATGTATATATATATATATATATATATATATAATTTTGAATACAATGTGCCCTCCCGGTTGTTACCATAATGGCTTTATGGCAACTCCTGAACTTGGGCACAGGATGTACGGTTACACATTGTTGGATTGCATTGTGGAGTCACGAGAGTGCTCAAACTGCAAGCAGTGAGCGAAGCAAATATGCCAATAGTGAACACCTCTTACGAGGCTCTCCACCCAATCCATAGAGTGCTCAAACTGTATGAACAGTGAGCGTGATGTCGAAAGAGCTCGTTAAAATAACACGGCTCCGATTCGTATTACAAACGTATTTAATTCCGAGGAAGAATATTCTAAATATTTCGCTCCAACAGAACTCTTAAATTTGTTTACATCGCGCGGCTGCATTACGAACTAAATAAAGTCCTCGATATTTCTGCCGACAGACTGGACAGAACTGGAAAATAACACGGCCGTTACCAAAAGCACTTTGATTTGCGTAACGAAAGTGGTTAACAAAAAGAATGTCCTCGTAATTTTGTGTCGACGACTCTGACTGTGGTTCTCTCTTCTATTGTCGTAAAAGCGCTTTGATTCGGGCAAACAAAAGTTATTGTTCGTGGCGCTGTGCATTCTGGTTAAACGCAATGCATTCTTGTAAAAAGCGACGAATTCGAGAATTCGCTCTAGCTCACATACTTTTTCTTAAATCCAGATTATGTTTCTGGTCGCTCGCTCCGCAGCAAAGGAAACATTTTGATGTGACAGATTTTCCTTCACTGACGTGACGTTTCCGTGGCAACTAAATTAGAGAAGAAATATTTAGCCAAACTTTGTACTTTCTCCTTAAATTAACGTTATATGGTGATTTTTACAATTTAATATTATTTTAACA